>CAMTDV010000018.1:73986539-74436539 GCA_947069175.1 Scalesia atractyloides | reverse complement strand
TGATGTTTCAGGCATAACGTGAGCGCCTGTGTCCACAAAGGTTTGGCCTGAATTGTTGTTACGTAGTCGTTGTAGTAACACATACCATGTGACTTTGTCTTTCTTTTGATTGGGAAATGTGGGTGGGGAATGGGGATGGTATTAATGATCTTTAGATTGTGACCGATTGTCAAACCTTGTATCCAAGGAGGTATACCTTTGTGTAGATTTTTAACGTTTTGTATTGTATTGTTTACATGTTGATCATAGGATATGTGGTAGGCTACATTATATTGTTGTAAACACAAGTGTGTACTCTCTATTCACCGTCTATGTATTTTGCATGATTGTGGAGGTTGCTTTCTTTTATTTTAGATGTTTATATTTCATGTTATGGATGCCATTTAGGTTTTTTTTTTCTGATTGATTATCATCTACGAAAGTATGATGGTTGATTTTTATTTTATTTATCTTTTTTTTCCAGGCTATGGCTGGTTTGATGTCACAAGTAGTGGGAAAAACTGTGACATTTAACCCCTCACAAATAGTGTTAACATCTGGTGCAACTCCCGCTATCGAGATTCTTTGTTTTGCTTTGGCAGACCAAGGAAACACATTTCTTATACCTGCTCCATACTACCCTGGGTAATTTCATTACATTTTTTTAATACATTACATTATTAATAACGCCTTAAAACTCAAAAATTCATCATCCAATATTACTCTATAGAAACCCTTCAATTAAAGATGGCAATGTTGATTCATTTACTCACAGATGGGTCAATTCGGGCTATGTTATATCTCTAATGTGTCAAACATGCAAAATCATAATAAATCAGCAAAAAGGTATCATGTCAAATGGGTCAAACGGGTCAAAAGTAGACCACAATGTAGTTTTGATTAATAAAACCTACTAATCCTTTTATTCAAAATTCAGGCAATTATTGACACAATATGATTTGAGTTAATTACACAGATAATCCTTGTGGTTTATTGAAAGTAACACCTTTGAGTTCTAACTTTTTTTCGTAATGGGTTCATGTTCTATGGTTTCGATTTTGTAACACCTTTAGAGTATTAAGGGCTAATTGCTGTTAATTTTTCTGTTAAATCCGTCTAAAATGACTAAAGTACCCTTATATATTTTTAGTCATTTTCACTGATTTAACAGAAAAATTAACGGCAGTTAGCCTTAATACTCAAAGGTGTTACAAAATCAAAACCACAGAACCTGAACCTGTTACTAAAAAAAAGGTTGGTACTCAAAGGTGTTACTTTCAATAAACCACAAGGACTATCTGTGTAATTAACTCAATATGATTTTGTATTCATATCGGGCCGCTATATATTTTTGTTTTTCAGAGAAGTTGAAATTTTGGTTCAATCTATTTCATGATGATACCCATTTTGCCGTTTTTATGCAGGTTTGACAGGGATATGAAATGGCGAACTGGAGTCGAGTTAATACCCATCCATTGTCGTAGCTCCGACGATTTTACTTTAAGCATTCCTGTTCTCGAACAAGCATTTAATCAAGCTAGAAAACGAGGCCAAAAAGTCAAAGGAATACTATTGTCAAACCCTTCTAATCCGGTTGGCAACTTAATGACCCGCGAAACCCTTTTAAGTCTTTAGATTTTGCTAGAGAAAAGAACATTCACATCATATCTGATGAAATATTTTCCGGTTCAACCTTCGGTGATGAAGAATTTGTAAGTATGGCAGAAATAATCGACTCAGAAGATGCCGATAAAGATCGGGTCCATATAGTATATGGACTATCGAAAGATTTATCTCTTCCGGGTTTTCGGGTCGGGGTTATATATTCGTATAACGAAAACGTTCTGACCGTTGCTCGAAAAATGACGAGGTTTTCTTCAGTTTCAGCTCCGACTCAACGGTTAGTAACTTCTATGCTTTCCGATACAACGTTTATCAAGAGTTATACTGAAAGAAACCGAGAACGATTAAGAGCTATGTACGACTTGTTTGTGGACGGTCTTAAAGAACTCGGAATCGGTTGTACAAAAAGCAGTGGAGGGTTGTACTGTTGGTGTGATATGAGTGGACTAATTCGCCCTTATAACGAAAAAGGGGAACTTGATTTGTGGGATAAGCTTTTAAACGTAGGTAAGATCAATATAACCCCCGGTTCGTCTTGTCACTGCATTGAACCTGGATGGTTCAGATGCTGTTTTACTACGTTAGATGAAAACGATATTCCTGTAGTAATGGAACGTATCCGTTTAGTTGTTGAAGCTTGTAAATCCCCTGCTTGAAGTCCAAGAAAATGAAATGAAAATGAAAAATGCATGAATATTTTGATCGGGTCGCCGGATTGCCTCGTATTTGATCATGATGTATCGGGTCAAGGAAAGAACATAATGGAAATTATAACTGAAAGTGAGCCGGACCAGTTCGGGGCTTGACGATTGCTAGGCAAGGTTAGTTATTGAATTGTTAAGTTCAGTTATTGTGTGATGATATATAATTTATTCTCATGTGTAGAAATTTACCGATTTAAATGTAGGGAGTAATAAACGAATTATTGTTTCTTTTACATCTTAGGTTCAATACTACAAATAAAACCCATTTTTTTGTTACAAGATTAACATGTTTCTATCTGAAATAATTGCCATTGATGGATTCTGATCATGTGCCATTTTGTAAGTATTAATTATTACATATGATTGCTGTGTCAAATATGAATATAAAAAGTAGATTATTACAATATAATAATATGATTTTGAAAGTTTTCTATATAAAATACAGACTTTGGGCGACTTTTGACCCGATTTATAAATATATATTTTGATTTACCAATTTGACTCGTTAAAAGATAAAATAGAACCCAAATCCGACCCAGTAATAAGTAAATTTGTTAAAATTTGTGCCATTTTGTAAGCGGCCAAAACCGTTTCGAAGAAAGTAAATTTAAGGGGCAAAGACTGTAAGAGTGGAAACTAGCCGGAAATTTGGTGGGGTCAAGCTTATTGGGTAACAGGGCAAGATTGGTTTGGGTTTTTGACCAGCTTTTTTAACTATCAAAACGGGCAGATCTGGTGTCAAATATGATAAAAAAAGCATGTTATTACAATAATAATATGATTTGGAAGTTTTCTAGATAAAGAACAGATTTTGGGCTACTTTTGACCTGATTTTACACATGAGCGCGCACACATATATATTAGTTTACTAATTGGGAAATTGGCCTGTAATAATCTCACATAAATCTTATTGGCCATTAATAATCCTATCTCAGAATATTCCCCTCACTAGTCTCACCTTTCACCTATTTTTCCTACAATGGTTCCCCGTTAAAAAAACTTAACGGAGTTAAGCTTTTTTCCAAATTACAAACAGATTTTTTAGGGCTTTTGATTAGAACGACGATACGAGTACATTGATGTAAAACTTGCCTCGAAACGGTACTCCAAACGATGAAAACGACGCTTCAATTCGGGTGTTTAAATTTCCAATTAACCAAAATCAAGTCACTTGGAGCACCATTTCGAAGTAAGTTTTACATCAATGGACTCGTACCATCGTTTTGATCAAAAGTCCTAAAAATATGTTTGTAATTTGGAAAAAAAGCTTAACTCCGTTAAGTTTTTTTAACGGGGGACCATTGTAGGAAAAATAGGTGAAAGGTGAGACTGGTGGGGGGAATATTCTGACGTGTGATTATTAATGGCCAATAAGATCTAGGTGGAATTATTACAGGCCAATTTCCCTTACTAATTTGACTCGTTTAAAGATAAACTACAAACCAAACCACTAAGACTATGTGTAGAGGTTTAACTAAAATGTGTAAAAGAGTGTGCCACCTATACAATGAGGCTCTCACTAACTAAACCCTTAGTAGTGTGTAATTGTTTAACTAAAACAAATTAATTGCCACATAGGTAGTCCCCCCTCCCAAAGAAAAGCCCATAACGCACCCCCAATGCGCGTTGTTTGGCGCCCCAAATAGCTAAGGTTGCGGTGGGCGCTAGATCACTAGACATAGTCTAATAGGTATAGTGGAGGCTAGACCACTAGACCTAGTCTAATAGCAAAGTGGTTAAAATTTGTGGCAAGATGATTTAAGTAGAGGTGGGGCACATATCTTTTGAACTACAATTAAATTAAATTAAATTATATTATATTATTATATATTAAAATATAAACCAATGAATATTAATTTAATATTATAATAATATATATATCTTTTTTTATTCTTTTATATATATATATATATATATATATATATATATATAAGGTGAGGTTCTTGTACATTAATCTAAAAGTGTGAGAAGGCATAGAAATTAACATGTATGCATCATGTTTTGAACTTAGCCATGATGTTTTGGGTTGTTTTGGCAATAAAAACACCAAACAAAACAATTCAAAACACAATGTAACGAATTATAGGCGTGCAATTTAAAAAACACTATTTAACACTTAAAACACAATACTTAACGTTCTTGGCATGGTGTTTCAACTTTTAAGCCTAGAATTCATTACAATGTGTCTTAAATTGTTATGTTTAATGTTTTTCTTGGCAAAACAACACAAAACAACATGTCTAAGCCCAAAACATAATACCTACAAGTCAATTCCTATACCTTCTCACATTTCTCACACTTTTAGATTAATGTACATGATCCTCTAATATATATATTAAAAATACAAACCAATCAATAGTAATTTAATATTATAATATATATATACATATATATATATATATATCTTTTTTTTATTCTTTTATTGTTAAATATAATTAAAATAATAATTATTTTGTTCACTTGAATATATTTTCGTTTTTTCTTAACTTTAATACCTTTTTTTATATCACGGGTTGGGATAAGCTTGGTGTCAACCGGTATCGAACTAGTGCCGGTATCGAAAATACTGGTACGGTCATATTCGGCATCGGTGTATGAAGGTAAAAATCGGCACCAACCTAGTACATAAAACGCCAAAAGTCGGTACCGAGTTGATAATGAAAATCTTTTAGTTCGAGAAATTCAGTACTGCTACCCGGTACCATTTGCTCATCCCTGATCACATGTACCGTATGAACAAAAATGGTATCATACAACTTTTTTGTTGATTTTCTTTAACTTTTAACGATATCTTTTTTTAGTTTCATGGGTAGGGATGAACTTGGTGCCAACCGATAACGAATCGGTACTGGTACCGAAAATACCGGTTACGGTACCAGTATATCAAAGTAAAAACCGGTACCAGGAACGCCAAAAGTTGGTACCGAATTGGTACTTAAGATTTTTCAGTTCGGGAAATTCGGTACCGGTACCCAGTACCATTTGCTCATCTCTAACCATGGGTTTCATACGAACAACATCATTACAACCTTTTTGGTTGATTTTCTTTCGGTTATCTTTTAGTGTTTTTTCTACATTTTCTTTTTATTCTTGTTAGTGATTCCGTGCAACACGCGCTTATAGTGATTTTAAAATAATGTAAACACAGACTAAAAAGCAAAAGAACTTCGACGCAACGCGACGGCGATAATAAATCTAGTTTGGTTTAAATTGCATGGTTTGATTTATATTACGGAAATGAATCAAACCAGTCAGGATATGAAGTACTTTTTCTTTAATGTTTTTATATTTTTATTGTTTGGAAGAAAGTCAACTACTACACATACTTTTTAAGAAAACTAGTTAGATGCGCCGCCCTGAGCGAGTGTTAGGCAGCTCATTGACACGAAAAACAATTAAATCGAGTAAACCAATACATAACACTTTTATAGTTTTGCTAAAAAAACTAAAACAATGGCAATACTGTAATTTTTAACTAATGAAAAGTTATATTTTTTCACTGGTGTAAAATCGTAATTTGCCAAAAGCTAAAGTGATGCCAATACTGGAAATTGAAACCAGGAAGGCACAACCGTAATTTTAGGCCGGAGGCAAAACCACATTTTTATTTTGAACCGAGGGCATAATCGTAATTTTGAGTTGGAGCCAAAAACGTAATTTTATTTTGAAAGGGGCAAAAACGCAATTTTTAACAGAGGCCAAAATCATAATTTTTTCAAACGGGGAAGAATCGTAATTTTAAGGTGGGGGCAAGAGCATATTTTTTCATTTGAACAGGGGTGAAAACGTAATTTTGAGCCGAGGGCGAAATTGTAATTTCGAGTCGTGGGCAAAATCGTAATTTTTGGCTGGGGCCAAAAGCAAAATTTTATTTTGAGCAGGGGGCAGCATCGTAATTTTAAAGTGGGGGCAAACCCGTAATTTTACAGCGTAAACAAATAATAAACGGTTGGTCCAACGGGGGAGTGCCAGGCCAGCTGTCTGGCACTATTTCGGGGGCAAACCCGTCATTTTGCAGCGTAAATAAATAATAAACGGCTGGTCCAATGGGAGAGTGCAAGGTCAAACGGCTGGTCCAATAGGGTCATGGGCAAAATCGTAATTTTTGGCTGGGAACAAAAGCGTAATTTTAGTTTGAGCAGGGGGCAACATCGTAATTTTAAAGTGGGGGCAAACCCGTAATTTTACAGCGTAAACAAATAATAAACGGTTGGTCCAATGGGGGAGTGTTAGGCCAGCTGCCTGACACTATTCCGGGGGCAAACCCGTAATTTTACAGCGTAAACAAATAATAAACGGCTGGTCCAATGGGAGAGTGCCAAGTCAAACGGCTGGTCCAATGGGGAGTGTCAGGCCAGCTGCCTGAAACTATTCCTTTTTTTATTATAAAAGCACTATTCAAATCGTTTGAAAATTATTATATTGATAATACTGAATTCCTTCTAAGATCCATGATAACTGGCGTGCGGGTGGTATAAGTGTGTGTGTATATATATATATAGTGAAAGTGTATTATACAATTACGCTTAACGTACACTGCGTATGCTGGGAATTTATAACATGCGTGATTATTTTTATAACAAGCGTGATTAAGTTTTGTAACCCAATGCGTGATTTTTGATTTTGTACATGCGTGATTATGGTTTTCAACATACGTGATTAGGGTTTTTGAGTTTTATAACATGCGTGATTTCCCAGCGTAGACATCGTACGTTAAGCCTAATTGTATGTTAACTAACCCCTATATATATACACACATATATATATATATAGGGTAGACTTCTCTTAGGATCCCTACCCTATATATATATATATATATATATATATATATATATATATATATATATATAGGACAAGGATCCGTTAGGAACCACCCTTTATTGTGAGAACCGCGAGAACCAGTGTGAACATAAACAGTAATACCTAAAAAAACCAAAAAAAAATACCATTTTTTTTTTGTTTTTTTAATATTTTTTTTGAAAAAGTCGCTATATTTACTCAACAATAAAAAAAATTAAAAATTTTTTTTTTTGAGTACCAACTATTCATGCACATGTACATTTTCGTCATTTCTTTGACAAATTTCATAATACATTACAAACATTAGACAATTGTACTTTCATTTACACTACCATGTGTAACACACTACTTTTTACGTTACCAATATTAGCAATGCACATGTGTATCTATATATATCAACATGAAATAAGGTGTTTTGGTACACGAATTTGAATACATTTTCTATTTCATCTATCATACCATCCATAATACATTACCATGCACATGTGCATTTTCATCATTTCTTTGACAAATTCTGTAATACATTACAAACATTAGACAATTGTACTTCCATTTACAATACGATGTGTAATACACTACTTTTTACGTTACCAATATAAGAAATGCCACATGTGCATCTATATGTATCAACATGAAATAAGGTGTTTTGGTACACTACTTTGAATACATTTTCTCTTTCATCTATCATACCATCCATAATACACTTCCATTACCTCCTACCATCCATAATACAATACCATTACCTCTTACTATTTATAATACAATACCAATACCAATATTTTCACTTTATTACATGTATATCAAAACCGTTTATACCATCCAATCAACATATTAAATCATAAAGTGACAACTATAATGAACCCATCAACCACTAGATATAACTAACCAAAAAACATATATATGAGCCTACTTCATCATTCAAAATCACAAACTTTTTGTACCAAAACATGGTATATAATTGTTATACATAATAATGCACATGTGCATTTAATGTAAAATTGAGTGTATTATGGATGGTATTGTAAATTAAAGTGCAATTGTCTACTAGTGATAACGTATTACTGAATTTGTCGAAGTTATCATACATATATACATATGCATGGATAACTGTTACTCGAAAAAAAAGCTTTTTTTGTAAGGAAATATAACGATTTTTATTAAAAAAAATATTAAAAAAAATAAAAAAAATTTGAGTGCTTTTTAGATTTTATTTTGCAATAAAGGTGGTTCTCGCGTTCTCACAATAAAGGTGGTTCTCGCGGTTCTCACAATAAAGGTGGTTCTCGCATGAACTTTACCCATATATATATATATATATATATTGTATATATATATATATATGTATGTATATTATTAAAATAAAATTTAATATTTTTTTAATATATATATATATATATATATATTATGTATATATATATATTATGTATATATATATATATGTATGTATATTATTAAAATAAAATTTAATAATTTTTTAATAAAAATCGTTATAATTCGTTACAAAAAAAACTTTTTTTTTCGAGTAACAGTTATCCATTCACATGTGCATATGTATCATAACTTCGACAAATTCAATAATACGTTATCACTAGTAGACAATTGCACATTAATTCACAATACCATCCATAATACACTCAATTTTACATTAAATGCACATGTGCATCATTATGTATAACAATTATATACGGTGTTTTGTTACAAAAAGTTTGTGATTTTGAATGATGAAGTAGGCTCATATATATGTTTTTTGGTTAGTTATATCTAGTGGTTGATGGGTTCATTATAGTTGTTACTTTATGATGTAATATGTTGATTGGATGGTATAAACGACGTTTATATACATGTAATTGTAACATCCTTCGAAAAACGGGTTTTCAATTTGTTAATCGAATATCAAGTTATGAAATTTTGTTGCGTATTTATGGTAAATTTTAATTTTAAACAATACATAATTAATAAACATTTTAGAATTTAAAAACTATAATTATTAAAAAGTAAAAATAAATTAAATAAAAAAGAAAAGGGGCTGCCGGGTTTCGAACCCGGGTCAGCCGGAAGACACTATCATCAAACATTTAACCACTCCGCCACTTGGTGTTTTTGTGTAATCAAGGAAACAAATAAAACTTAACTTCTACCCGAGAAATTATCTGTTTGCGCCAAAACTAAAACCGATAATCGGCTTTCAACTTTCCAGACGTTTGAGTGATCGTGAGTTACTGGTTATAACCGATAAAGCATTTGCAACCCACGTTTTAATCAATTCAGTCTTCAATTGAACTCGATTCATATGATTTTCGAGTTTGATAACCGAAATCATTTACTTCCAATTTTCACTAACAATATCATCATCTCATAACTCGGAAACACTCACAGAACCTCCAATTTCACTTTCGCTCTATTTTTTGTTCGTCGAAAACGCTTTCTGAAATCGCCGGGCTTTCGCCGGAAAACCGTGACGTTCATCGAATCGGTAAATTTCTCAATTCTTTCATCTTCTATCCGTTGTTAGACTTTTACTAACTCAAATCCTTCAATCAGAATCGGTTCCAGACGACGTTGTCGGATATTCAGCACTCGCCGGAATATTTCTGAAAATTTCCGAAATCACGCTGTGAATCGGTATGAACATCTAAACTCTCTGATAACTCTTGTTTAGTCATTTAATTTCACAATTAGTTAATCAAAACTGTTAATTGGTCCGCTCAGACGGAATTCATAAACCAGAGCCGACGACTTTGCCGGAGTTCTGAGAAAAATCATCTTTCCGGTACATTCATTTCCAAAACCTTCTTTATCCATTTCATTTTAATCATTTATATGTCCGTCAATCGAATTAAACGAGAACAGTCGAATAATCGTTGTCTGTGTTTTTTAACGAAGAAGATGAAGTCGAACATTAGGTATAAGTTTAATTAAAACAAGATATTAAACCGGGTTAGACACACAGTCCAGCGGTGGACTGTGTGCGCAAACAAAACAAACGTCACGAGTTCGAATCTTGCAACACACCGACTTTCCGAATTAAAACCAATTTTTTTGTTACTGAATTAGAGTAGGACCCAGGTTGTTCTTAAGATTAATTTAAATTGTAAGTTTAACAGATAAGACACACAGCCCAACTGGTTGGGCTGTGCGCTTACAAACCAAGGGACCCGAGTTCGATTCGGTTTCCCTGCACCCGGTTCAATCACTTAAATTCTTTTAGTATAAATCGAATAAATTAAAACATTTAATTAGTATATATATATAATTAAAACTTAGAAGATTTCGGGTTAGACACATAGCTCAGTTGGTAGAGTTGCGTGCACGCGTACGAGAGGTCACAAGTTCGAACCTCACTCAGCGCAAACAAACACAAGTCCGAACCGGTCAACAGTCAAAGTCAATGGTCAACGGTCAACGGTCAACCCAAAAAGTCAACATTTTTTTATATTTTTATTTATTTATTTAATTTAAAAATCAATTAAAAGTACTTAAAAATAATATTTTTAAAGTTAGAAAATGACCTTAAACTCACAAAAATAAATCTAAAAAAATCCTATTAAAATTGTTAATAAAATCCACTTATTTACCGTACCTTTTCGTTATTATTTAGGTTAGTTATTCCTCGTCGATCGATCCTCTAAACTCGTGCGCATTCAACATCATCAAACGAACGCACCCAATGTGAGTGAGTCTCTACAAATTCCCCGTTTTAATCACTTTTTGGGGTGTATCATGTGTCTTATATTTATTACAGTTAAACACTTGTGCATCCATCATATCCATGACCAAATGTGTATCCAATATGTATAAATTGTTTGTGTGGTTAATGTTTAGATTTAATTTATCATTTTTCAGTACATATATCATCATAGGCTCGTCTGTTCCCCATTACCTATGAGCGGAACCGTTCCCCATTACCTATGAGCGGAACATGGCGTTGCCAACATACGATCGGCTCCGTTTGATTGAGCCTTGATCGCACATACATCATCATAGGCCGTCCGTTCCCCATTACCTATGAGCGGAACGTGACGTTGCCAACATATACATTATCATTCATGTCATATACTCATGCAAGGTGGTTTGTTATTGTTGTTATTGTATGTTTATTTACGTTTGCTCACATATGATTATTGCACAATTTTTCCATATTAAATATAACAAGAAATCAATAATAAATGTTTTCTAACAAGGTTCACTCGCCAACTTTTGTTGACCCCAAAACCCCCATTTTTACACATGATACAGGTGATCCAGTTGCAGCAAGAAACATATAGGACGGCTTAGAAGAAAAAATCGGTTTAGGCTTTGGATTGTTTATTTAGTTACTTTTTCCTTGTAATTGTATGAACTTGTTTGGAATATTGAAGTTGTAATTTTGAATTTAATAAATATGAAACATATTAGTAAACATCATGAGCTTTGGTGATAACCCAATTATGCCCCGACACTTATTCCGCTGCGGGTCGGGGTGTGACAGATTGGTATCAGAGCCATGACTATAGGGATATAGGATAGGTTATTAGAGCCTTAGAGCCTATACTATAGTTGATTAAAATTTTAAAATTTTTATGTGTTACATACAAAATCCATGATGTTTATATGCTTTATGTTTATTGTTACATCAATGTTATTCAAGCATGTTCATAAGTACATATTACTATACAATGCTCATCATTAATCATATCCTCATAACATATCATATCCATGAGAGCACACACCACACAATTTCCATGATTTTTGCAACGATTTTGTATTTTTTTAAATCACATCAAAGTGAGTTCTCATGACGGGCATGTAGTAACTGGAAGGGTACAAGTACCGGTAGTCGGAACGTCCTGTCTAGGCTTGGCATTCGTATAAATCCAAAATAAAGGACCAGTTTGCCTACCTGGGGACTAACGATGAGAGTACGAAGGACCTATTAGGCCAAAGCATGCTATACCAAACGTCGTGTGAGCTAACCCCACTTTGAGTTGTCATTGTGTCTACACCTGGACACCCTCCAACCATACATCTCGCAAACATATTTCATGGTTTCATTCGGGTGATGCGAGTGTTAAACCGCCAACACCAATGTGAATCCTACTAAGCCAATAGTCATGGGGGCCCACATGACTATACAGGTGATGGTATGGGGGACATTGGAGGCCCAAACATGAGCAAACCCAAGACATCCTATGGATGTAGTTGCATTATTGATGTTTATGTTATTTTTTTATTTTTTTTACGACACATGACACCTAAAAAGACTCCTTAAACTCACAATCTTCTTATGAATGTTCCTGTAGATGTCGGCTAGGCAGCAACGTGGAGGTAGAAGGTCAGGAAGATCAAACGAATGCTTGGCCACCCAAATCGCAAAACAAATGGCCACGGTGCTTCCTGACATCGTAATTCAAGTCCAACAAGCTCTCGCCGCAAATCCCATCAATCCTCCCCAGCAAGAAGACCAGAACGTCGACAACCCTCCCTCCAAAAAGTGCTCATACAAACACTTCAAGTCTTGCGATCCCCCGAAATTTGAAGGGACCGAAGGTGTCACTGCTCTCCTCCACTGGTTTGAGGAAATGGAAAACACCTTCCTCAATTGCGATTGTCCCGAGGATCGCAAGGTACGTTACGCAACCGGGAGACTATTTGGAGTAGCTCTTACCTGGTGGAATACAGAAAAAGGTAAGAGAGGAATCGAAGATTCAATGGCCTTAACGTGGGAGGAGTTAAGGGAAATCATGACGAGACGCTTCTGTCCAAGAAGCGAGATCAAAAAGTTAGAGGATGAATTTCACTCGTTAAAGCAAAAGGAGGGAGATCATACTTCCTACAACAAAAGGTTTCTAGAGTTGAACCAAATGATCCCCAACTTGTTCACCCCAGTATACCGCTTAGTCGAACACTATAGTCGAGGCCTCCCCTCGAAAATTCAAGACTCAGTTCTAAGCACTTCGCCTGCAACACTTGAAGCTGCTATGGAACTAGCTACCGAGCTTACCGAGAATCGTATTAGTAACGGAAAATTTAAGGACGAGAAAAAGAAAGCCCCCATTGAGGGCCAAACTTCAAACCATTCCACCTCCTCCTCAAAGTTTGCTAGTAAGAGGAAACGAAACACCAGAAACTTTGCTGTCACACAAACAAATTTCCCTATCCCTGCTGCACCCATCACTCAAGTTGCCCCCTCACCTGCACCATATAAGAAGCCATACTCCGGGCCATACCCAAAGTGCAACCGTTGCCAATACCATCACTTTCCTGATCATCCCTGCCAACATTACACCGGCTGTGGCCGCGCAGGTCACACCATTCAAACCTGTCGCGCGCTTCAGCGAACGAACCGCAATCAACCCTCAACCCAAACCCACCATCAGATAGTGGGTCAAGCGCAACAACCTTTACTCCTACCACCTGCCCAACATGTAGCCCAATCCTACTACCAACCCAACTATCCCATGGTGCAACCTATGCGGGCTTGTTACAACTGTGGAGACCCGAACCACTTCAGGAACACCTGTCCACGCCTGGTGAATATCATCCATGCCCAAGCTCAAGCTAATCCAGTAAACCAGGCTAATCAAGCTCCTCCACCTGCAAGAGGAAGAGCTTTCAACATCAACGCTAATCAAGCTAGGGCTGACAACAATGTGGTTAACGGTACGTTTCTCATCAATAGTAGTTATGCATCCATGTTATTTGATACTGGCGCGGATAAGAGTTTTGTGTCCTTAGAATATGAACCCATCCTCAACCAAACTCATGATAAACTCATGGAATCCATAAGGGTGAAGTTGCTGACGGAAAACCGGTCTCACTAAACTCTATTATACGCAATTGTACTCTCACCCTGAACGATCACGATTTTCCAGTTGACCTCATTCCTATGAAATTGGGAAATTTCGACATTATAATTGGTATGGACTGGCTCAGCCAACATCATGCTGAAGTTGTATGCTGTCACACCCTCAATTTCCACCTGCAGAGTTTTACCGCGAGGCGTGTGAACAAACCAGAATCTGAAACACTAGTACGTCGAACGACTCTATATGATTTGATAATACGTTTTCAAAAATCATTTGTCGTAGTTTTTATATTGTGTTGATTAGTTACCAATATTTAGCCGATGCATCAGTTTTTAAAGTTTGAGCGGAAGCATAAATAAGTAGTGAAGCGGGCGCCAACACAAACGCCAAAACAATTGAAAAATCCCAAAACAATATTAATAAATAAGACTCGATAAAAGATGTCTTGTTCAATGCATGTGCATGCACCTAGAGCTCCTAGCGTCCTGAGAAACATGTAAAGAAACAAGTGTCAACATTAAAGATGAGTGAGTTCACAGGTTTTCATAAATTCGTTTGTTCGGTTTTAGTTTGTTTACTCCGTTATCCCTAACCCGGGATAACGTATCAGTTCCATTATTCCAACCCGGAATAATAAGTTGTTGCTTCCAATATTCCAACCCGGAATATTAAGTTGTTGTTTCCATTATTCCAAACCCGGAATAATAAGTTGTTGCTTCCAATATTCCAAACCCGGAATATTATGTTGATTCGTAATTAAGTTCAATGTTAACATATATAGGTAGCTAGCCTAAAGTTATGTCACGTAAGAGTTCGCGATCGAAGCTGACTGTTGTGCCTCCGTTTTGCCAGGCCTATCACATGACCATGGCGAGGTTAGGCCGAATTATTCACCCGTTGACCATACCCGGTCGGCTAGCGCGACTAGCTCGGATGGGGCTTGTCGGGCCCAGTAGTACTACTTATAACTCCCCCGCTATTAAACCCAATACTAACGATCCGAGAGATTGACGAGGACTTAAGTGATAAAGCTGCTTAGTGACCATAACATTATATTAACATTAACTTAGTTACCGAGTAGTTATGTGACGTTAAATTCGTATAACGTAAAGAGTTTGAGTTTGAGAGTGTATACATGTTTCTCCCCCTGTTGTTTAAAAACCGTATAAAGTTAGGGGCCGTGAACTCACCTTTTGTTGCTCGGTTAGTGTAGCAATAGAAGTTATAAGAGATGGGACCGCTAGTTGCGTCCTAACAAACCAATTAATTCCAAGTCAGTGTGTGAACACACCAATACAATTTCTACACGTAATTTACGCACAAAGTGATACACACAAACAACATATCTAACACTCAAACATGCATGCAAGTATCCTCATGTGATCATAGTAATCAAACAACTTATCATGAACATATTCCAATCCATGCAACACTTTGGTGCATACAATCACAAGTTATCAATTTTCTGCTTAACACTCATTATTCAGCTGTTTTCTAGGATTTTTATAAAATAGTTCCAACAATCCAAAAATTCCAATATTTTTACAGTAGGTGACATCTATACCATAGAAACTTATATAAATTTTCCAAGTTCTAAATCTTTACCAATTAACCATAAATATTAATATGCTAGGCTGCAGTCAGATTTATCACTTTCTGACTGCAGTCCACGGAAGAATTTATTTAAAAATCACTGATCGTCCAATTAACAAAATTCCAGTTGTAGTTGCCCGGAAATTTCCATACCTAGTTGCTGTACAAAATTCATGACTCGACTCCCTACTGATTTTAAAATCCAACTTGATAAACAACCATCAAAATTTCAGAATTTTTCACAGCTTTAGTTACTGAACTTATTTGGCCCTTTAAAAATATCAAACGACTTCAGAAAATTATGAATCCGGAGCCATTAGATTCCTTATTCAAACCTCTACGTTCTAGACATCAGAAAATCCGTTTTTCGACAACTAACGACCGAGTTACAGCCAGATGAAGTCGGCTGTAACTATTATTCAGCAGACTGTTTTCAGCATAACTTTATCATAAACTTGTATAACCCGTTCGTGCGATTAACCTAGGCGATCAAGAACCGATTTTTAATCATAGATCACTACTAATAACTTATCCATGCAAACCCTAGTTCTTACTTCTAGTTTTTACAAACAAAACATACTTGCAACTTATGATTTCCGGAAACAATCATGCACATGAACAACAATCAAAACAGCCGATTACATTCAACATATAAAAGCCGAAGCAAACTAATCAATTAATCATTCAAGCATATATATATCCGAACATGATCTCGTAATCAAAGATAACCCTAACCTTGAATAACTAGGTAGACAAGCCGGGACTTGGACAAGGAGTATCCTGCTGTTCCAGGAAGGTCGCGACCGAGAGTATGTTGATAAAGTGGGCTGTTTTGTTGATCGACTAAAGGTGAACAAGGACTGATCTCGCGACTGAATGAAGGTGAAGATGGAGATGGCTGCTGCTGCTGCGACCGAGAGGAAGAAACGAACAGGGAAGGCAGCTGTTTGCGATCACAAGGGCGAGAACAAGCTGCCGACGGCAATTTCTGTTTAGGGTTTTTGGAATTGTGAAGGATACATGCATGTGAGTTGTATGGGAAGGGTTGCGGTTTGGGTTTGCACGCGGCCGCAAAGGAACTTGGGTGGTTTGGTTTGGGTTTTGATCATGTGGCCGAATAGTTTTAGGTTTTGCATGCAATGGGTTTTTGGTTTGGGTTGTTCTCGCGGCCAAGGACTTGGGTTGCATGCAATGGGTTTCGGTTTGGGTTGTTCTCGGCCAAGTAGTTAGAACTTTAGGTCTAGGTTTGATCCTTGTTTTCTTTTGGCCGAAGACTTGGGTTCAAAGTTTAAACTTTGTTAACTCCTAGAGTCACAATGAATCAAAGCTGGTTCGTGTCGCGGTTCGGTTCAGTTCGTGTACATATCTACCCTACTTACTCTATAACTAAAACAATCACACCACACACATCACGTATTCATTTAACTCGTGCACGTTTAATACTTAGCATATACATTATTCGACAAGTGTCACGTGTAAGTTATCCGAAAAACCCGGGATATCACATATGCCGCGAAAAGTTCATTCGCATTCCTCTTGCAAACGGTCAGACTCTACGAATCTTTGGAGAAACCCCTTCGAAAGGACTCAAATTAATGTCCTGTCTTCAAGCCCGAAAATACCTCCGCAAGAATTATGTCGCATTCCTAACTCATGTCGTCAAAAAGGGAATCAAGGAGAAGAAACTCGAAGACATCCCAGTGTAAAAGATTTTCCGCAAGTTTTTCCTGACGACATTTCAGGACTTTCTCCCGTGAGAGAAGTCGAATTCCGCATTGATCTTATACCTGGAGCTACACCAGTTGCAAAATCTCCTTATAGGTTAGCCCCATCCAAAATGCAAGAGCTAGCCAGTCAACTGCAAGAGCTGACTGACAAAGGATTTATACGTCCTAGCTCATCGCCTTGGGGTGCACCTGTCCTTTTTGTGAAGAAGAAAGATGGAACGTTTCGCATGTGTATCGACTACAGAGAACTCAACAAGTTAACGGTCAAGAACCGCTACCCATTACCTCGCATCGATGATCTTCTAGACCAACTTCAAGGCGCCACCTGTTTTTAAAAAATTGACCTTCGTTCTGGTTATCATCAACTCAGAGTACATGAAGAAGACGTCCCAAAGACCGCCTTCCGAACTCGTTATGGTCATTATGAATTCATGGTCATGCCATTTGGATTAACCAACGCCCCAGCTGTCTTCATGGATCTAATGAACAGAGTCTGCAAACCTTATCTCGACCGTTTTGTTATAGTCTTCATCGACGACATCCTCATCTACTCGAAGTCTAAGTCTGATCATGAACGACACCTTCGACTCATCCTTACACTCTTAAGGACAGAAAAGCTGTACGCTAAGTTTTCGAAATGTGAATTCTGGTTAAGGGAAGTACAATTCCTTGGACATGTCGTCAATGACAAAGGAATTCATGTTGATCCCTCAAAAATCAAGGCAGTACAGAAATGGCAAGCGCCACGTACACCTACCGAAGTAAGATCATTTCTTGGTTTGGCTGGTTATTATCGTCGTTTCATTGCAAATTTCTCCCGTATCGCTGTACCACTCACAGCTTTAACACATAAAGGAAAAGCCTTCATATGGGGACCCAAACAAGAAGAAGCCTTCCTAACTCTAAAGCAAAAACTCTGTGACGCACATATCCTCACACTTCCTGAGGGTAGTGATGACTTCGTGGTTTATTGCAACGCGTCAGGGCAGGGACTAGGCTGCGTACTGATGCAAAGAGGAAAAGTGATAGCTTATGCTTCTAGACAACTCAAAATTCATGAGAAGAACTACACCACCCACGACCTGGAACTTGGAGCGTTGTGTTCGCTCTTAAGATATGGAGACATTACCTCTACGGTACTAAGTGTGAAATATACACTGACCACAAGAGTCTTCAACATATCTTCAACCAAAAGGAGTTGAACATGAGGCAACGAAGATGGGTCGAACTTCTTAATGACTACGACTGTGAAATTCGGTATCATCCTGGCAAGGCAAACGTGGTGGCCGATGCGCTCAGTCGAAAGGGTTATGCGAACTCCATTTGTCTTCTATGTTCGCAAATCATAACCGACATCAAAGATTAAATCCGAGAAGCCCAACATGTTTCTATAACAGAAAACGACGTACGCAATGAGCTGTCTTGTGGAGCTGAACTTAAAATCGAAACTAAATCCGACAGTATTCTGTACTATCTAGATCGCATATGGATTCCAGATTACAATAACCTTCGTGATTTCCTTATGAATGAGGCGCACAAAACACGATACTCTATACACCCAGGAGCCGACAAGATGTATCAAGACCTTCGATACACCTACTGGTGGCCTGGCATGAAGAAGGATATCGCTGTTTTCGTTTCCAAGTGCCTTACATGTTCCAAAGTAAAAGCTGAACATCAAAGACCCTCAAGACTTCTAGTCCAACCTGAAATACCTGTATGGAAGTGGGAAAACATAACCATGGACTTCATTACCGGGTTACCTCGCACCTCCGGTGGGTATGACACTATATGGGTAATCATTGATCGTCTTACAAAATCAGCTCACTTCATTCCGATTCGCGAGGACTTCAAGAATGAGAAGTTAGCTCGTATCTACATCAGCGAGATCAGCCGTCATGGTGTACCGTTAAGCATTATTTCAGATCGTGATGGTCGTTTCACTTCATGAACATGGCAAGCCGTACAAGCCGCTTTGGGTACACGATTAGACCTCAGTACCGCTTATCACCCTCAAACTGATGGACAATCTGAACGCACCATCCAAACTCTTGAAGATATGCTTCGAGCATGTGTCATAGACTTCAAGGGAAATTGGGACGCTCATCTACCATTAGTTGAATTTTTGTACAACAACAGCTATCATTCAAGTATCGGCATGGCACCTTTCGAAGCTTTATATGGTCGTAAGTGCCGATCTCCAGTATGTTGGCACGAAATTGGAGAAGCTCAAATCACCGGTCCAGAATTGATTCAAGAAACCACAGACAAGATCCATCAAATTCGAAACAATCTTCTAGCGGCACAAAGTCGTCAAAAGAGTTATGCAGACAAACGACGAAAGCCTTTGGAGTTTAACATTGGTGATCATGTACTTTTAAAAGTATCACCGTGGAAGGGAGTAGTTCGTTTTGGCCAGAAGGGCAAGCTAGCACCACGCTACGTAGGACCTTTCAAGATACTCGAAAGAGTAGGACCTGTAGCATACAAGCTTGATCTACCAGAAGAACTCAACAGAATTCACCCCACATTCCACGTATCAAACTTGAAGAAGTGCCTCGCCGATGAAAACCTCCATATTCCCCTGGAAGATATTCAGATCGATGAATCTATGCATTTCATTGAAAGACCAGTAGAGATCATTGACTTCGGAGAAAAACGTTTAAGACGGAGTCGGATCCCAATTGTTAGGGTACGCTGGGAGTCGAAACGAGGACCTGAGTTTACTTGGGAACGTGAAGACTCAATGCGCGAAAAATACCCGCATCTTTTTCCTGTTACCACTACTACTTGAATTTCGGGACGAAATTTTTAAAAGTAGGGGATACTGTAACATCCGTCGAAAAACGGGTTTTCAAAACCCGCTTCGTTTGTTAATCGAATATCAAGTTATGAAATTTTGTTGCGTATTTATGGTAAATTTTAATTTTAAACAATACATAATTATTAAACATTTTAGAATTTAAAAACTATAATTATTAAAAAGTAAAAATAAATTAAATAAAAAAGAAAAGGGGCTGCCGGGTTTCGAACCCGGGTCAGCCGGAAGACACTATCATCAAACATTTAACCACTCCGCCACTTGGTGTTTTTGTGTAATCAAGGAAACAAATAAAACTTAACTTCTACCCGAGAAATTATCTGTTTGCGCCAAAACTAAAACCGATAATCGGCTTTCAACTTTCCAGACGTTTGAGTGATCGTGAGTTACTGGTTATAACCGATAAAGCATTTGCAACCCACGTTTTAATCAATTCAGTCTTCAATTGAACTCGATTCATATGATTTTCGAGTTTGATAACCGAAATCATTTACTTCCAATTTTCACTAACAATATCATCATCTCATAACTCGGAAACACTCACAGAACCTCCAATTTCACTTTCGCTCTATTTTCTGTTCGTCGGAAACGCTTTCTGAAATCGCCGGACTTTCGCCGGAAAACCGCGACATTCATCGAATCGGTAAATTTCTCAATTCTTTCATCTTCTATCCGTTGTTAGACTTTTACTAACTCAAATCCTTCAATCAGAATTGGTTCCAGATGACGTTGTCGGATATTCAGCACTCGCCGGAAAATTTCTGAAAATTTCCGAAATCACGCTGTGAATCGGTATGAACATCTAAACTCTCTGATAACTCTTGTTTAGTCATTTAATTTCACAATTAGTTAATCAAAACTGTTAATTGGTCCGCTCAGACGGAATTCATAAAACAGAGCCGACGACTTTGCCGGAGTTCTGAGAAAAATCATCTTTCCGGTACATTCATTTCCAAAACCTTCTTTATCCATTTCATTTAATCATTTATATGTCCGTCAATCGAATTAAACAAGAACAGTCGAATAATCGTTGTCTGTGTTTTTGAACGAAGAAGATGAAGTCGAACATTAGGTATAAGTTTAATTAAAACAAGATATTAAACCGGGTTAGACACACAGTCCAGCGGTGGACTGTCTGCGCAAACAAAACAAACGTCACGAGTTCGAATCTTGCAACACACCGACTTTCCGAATTAAAACCAATTTTTTTGTTACTGAATTAGAGTAGGACCCAGGTTGTTCTTAAGATTAATTTAAATTGTAAGTTTAACAGATAAGACACACAGCCCAACTGGTTGGGCTGTGCGCTTACAAACCAAGGGACCCGAGTTCGATTCGGTTTCTCTGCACCCGGTTCAATCACTTAAATTCTTTTAGTATAAATCGAATAAATTAAAACATTTAATTAGTATATATATATAATTAAAACTTAGAATATTTCGGGTTAGACACGTAGCTCAGTTGGTAGAGTTGCGTGCACGCGTACGAGAGGTCACAAGTTCGAACCTCACTCAGCGCAAACAAACACAAGTCCGAACCGGTCAACAGTCAAAGTTAATGGTCAACGGTCAACGGTCAACCCAAAAAGTCAACATTTTTTTATATTTTTATTTATTTATTTAATTTAAAAATCAATTAAAAATACTTAAAAATAATATTTTTAAAGTTAGAAAATGACCTTAAACTCAAAAAAATAAATCTAAAAAAATCCTATTAAAATTGTTAATAAAATCCACTTATTTACCGTACCTTTTCGTTATTATTTAGGTTAGTTATTACTCGTCGATCGATCCTCTAAACTCGTGCGCATTCAACATCATCAAACGAACCACCCAATGTGAGTGAATCTCTACAAATTCCCCGTTTTAATCACTTTTTGGGGTGTATCATGTGTCTTATATTTATTACAGTTAAACACTTGTGCATCCATCATATCCATGACCAAATGTGTATCCAATATGTATAAATTGTTTGTGTGGTTAATGTTTAGATTTAATTTATCATTTTCAGTACATATATCATCATAGGCTCGTCTGTTCCCCATTACCTATGAGCGGAACCGTTCCCCATTACCTATGAGCGGAACGTGGCGTTGCCAACATACGATCGGCTCTGTTTGATTGAGCCTTGATCGCACATACATCATCATAGGCCGTCCGTTCCCCATTACCTATGAGCGGAACGTGACGTTGCCAACATATACATTATCATTCATGTCATATACTCATGCAAGGTGGTTTGTTATTGTTGTTATTGTATGTTTATTTACGTTTGCTCACATATGATTATTGCACAATTTTTCCATATTAAATATAACAAGAAATCAATAATAAATGTTTTCTAACAAGGTTCACTCGCCAACTTTTGTTGACCCAAAAACCCCCCATTTTTACACATGATACAGGTGATCCAGTTGCAGCAAGAAACATATAGGACGGCTTAGAAGAATAAATCGGTTTAGGCTTTGGATTGTTTATTTAGTTACTTTTTCCTTGTAATTGTATGAACTTGTTTGGAATATTGAAGTTGTAATTTTGGATTTAATAAATATGAAACATATTAGTAAACATCATGAGCTTTGGTGATAACCCAATTATGCCCCGACTCTTATTCCGCTGCGGGTCGGGGTGTGATAGTAATAAAGTTAAAATATTGGTATTGGTATTGTATTATAAATGGTAGGAGGTAATGGTATTGTATTATGGATGGTAGGAGGTAATGGAAGTGTATTATGGATGGTATCATAGATGAAATAGAAAGTGTATTCAAAGTAGTGTACCAAAACACCTTATTTCATGTTGATACATATAGATGCACATGTGCATTTCTTATATTGGTAACGTAAAAAGTAGTGTATTACACATGAATAAAAGTAGTCTAATGTTTGTAATGTATTACGGAATTTGTCAAAGAAATGATGAAAATGCACATGTGCATGGTAGTGTATTATGGATGGTATGATAGATGAAAGAGAAAATGTATTCAAATTAGTGTACCAAAACATCTTATTTCATGTTACATATATAGATGCACATTGCATTGCTAATATTGGTAATGTAAAAAGTAGTGTGTTACATATGGTAGTGTAAATGAAAGTACAATTGTCTAATGTTTGTAATGTATTACGGAATTTGTCAAAGAAATGACGAAAATGCACATGTGCATGGATAGTTGGTATTCAATTTTTTTATTGTTGAGTAAATATAGCGACTTTTTAAAAAAAAAAGTAAAAAAAAAAAAAAATTGGTATTTTTATTTTATTTTTTTAGGTATTATTGTTTGTGTTCACACTGGTTCTCGCGGTTCTCGCAATAAAGGGTGGTTCCTAACGGATCCTTGTCATATATATATATATATATATATATAATATAAATATATATATGGTAAGGATCCTAATAGAAGTCCACCCTATTTGAGAAACTTGAGAAGCATTCTGGACCACATATTTCCTAAGCTTTTCGTAATATACACATATGTATAGTTTAAAATTGACTATATATATATATATATAGGTATGTATGTATATTGAATTATACACATATGTATATAGTCAATTTTAAACTATACATATGTGTATATTACGAAAAGCTTTGGGAAAATGTGTGGTCCAGGATGCTTCTCAAGTTTCTCAATTAGCATAATGCTTCTCACATGATCCTAACCCTATATATATATATATATATATATGTATGTGGTGTTATAAGTTTTTGTTTACAACCTAGTCTTTATTTGTATTGTTCTATGGTGTTATAACCTGTTATATTGTGCTAAACAGATCTAACCTCCTGTTGTATGTTGTTTTGTTATATTTAGAGTGTTTAACATGTTGGCAGATGACTGTATCTTGGTTATGTTGTTACCTTGTGATATCACACTGTTGTATGTTATTGTATAGTCCTAGAATCCAGTAACATGTTACTGCTAAAAAGGTATCAAACATGATCAAGGATAAGATTGTATTAGTTGTAGAGTTTTAAATATAGTATTTGAATGTTTTCTATAGTCAGGTCAAGCCAACGACTTAAAGGGAAAATGTACAAATCACGGTTCAAAAACACATTTGAAAGACCGGTAGTATGTAGCGACTCAGAAACATCAAATAATGAGGACAGAGGTATTTTTAATGTAGTAAAAAGTATTGCCAAATAAAAAACACTACATTATGCTAAGTATCCCAGATGTGAATCTTTAATTTTAGATGATGAGTTTTTATGTGTATAATATTACTTCTGATTAAACAGATGGTGCTGCTGGTATGAACGATGCTAATAGTGGCATGACGGGGAATGTGCCGAAAGATATTCCTGCACTCTCACACACAGAAACAGGAACCACACCGGACATAGTCACGGCAGGCGATAACCAACCGACCAAGGTATTATATTAATACAAATATTAAAAATGTAGTATACCACGGTACAAAAGAAAGACTATTACTATGTAGCTTTGGTGGGTTTTTTATATGATAAATATTGCTTTTGGATTAAAAACAGATGATGCTGCTGGAATGAACGATGCTGATAACACCACAACAAACGAAAAAAATCCGCAAGCGAATGAAAACCAACAAGGTAAATAACGTCTGGTGATTATAATTTTTTTAATACAAAACACCTACTAACATTTGATTTAAAAACGAACAGATATGCTTGCAACTTTCAATTCAGTTGTGGCCGATAGTATCGTAAAGGAGAATGTGCCGAAAGACATTCCTGCAACATAAGAGGCAGATAACATCCCGGCCCCGAAAGACATTCCTGCACCAGAAACACACACAGAGGCTGATAACAACCCGGTCGAAGTCATGTCGGGCGATAAAACAACCAACTCAGGTATTATAATAACGTGTTTGTCTTGAGGTTTACTGGTCTACTAATACGGAAATTTTAAATGTTGTAGATCGGCAGGGAGACCCGGATGACGATTTCGTTGACACCCCACCTGGAAAACGACGGAAATCGGCGGCCAGAAAAACACTGACTCGTGAGATGCATCAAAGAGTGTCGTAGCCGTATCAACCATTCACGGGTAAACGGATCAGGCCAAAGGTGGGGATCGATAACCCGATAACCCTAGCACTTGGCCTGAATAACGAGCAACAAGAGTCGGTAAAATATTGGGTTTGGGTCGATATTCAGTTTTAAGGTGAAAGCTTTCCTACAGCATTGGCGCAATGGTTGGTGACAAATTACGACCCAAACACATGTGTTTTGAATGTGGGAGGCGGACGTGTGGTCGAAATTACATCGGAGCTGGTGAATCGTGTTTTCGGGCTGCCAATGGGACCAACGGAGCTTGTTGAGAAGAAGAAAGCAAACAAAGAGAAAGATCTTGTTGTCCAAGAGTTCAGAAATCAGTTTAATATAGATTGCAAAAGATTATCGCCATTGCAGCTGATGCTTTACATAATAGACAGACATGGTTACGGGCGACTGTTCGTCGTGAACTTCTTGGTGGTCTACTTTTCATTCCTGGGTGAAACCACAATAAACAATTCGGTGAACGTGCGATATCTTCCATGTATACAGCCGAAGGTGGATATTAAAAGCTTCAACTGGTGTTCGTACATGGTCTCGTGTCTTAACAGAACAAAAATGGCGTGGCATGGTGGTGATGATGCTTTCCGGGGACCAATGCTGTTACTGGCGGTAAGTTGCTTGTAATTAACACCATACTTTACATAAACAATCTTGAACAAACAAATTTACATAAATATACTGAGAAATGACTGATATAACACCATAGTTGTGGTGTGACTTAAGTAACACCATGAATTATTATAACACCATAACTTTCATTTTATTACCAAACGTTTGAAACAGATCGCATACGGAATTGATAAAAAGAAGATACTATCGTCTCACAGTTCACCTATCATTGAACTTGTCGCTGATGATGTGTTGAACAAGCTTGAATCTGAAATGGAGAGCATGCACTCAGAACAACAAGAAAATAAGAAAGCAAAAGACGCGAGAAAGACCAAACCAGCAAAGGACGTTGAAGGTGGTGATAAACGGAAAAAACGGGGGAAACAAACTGAGGAACGGGTGGATAAAAAGAAACGCACAAGTACAACATATATAGAACAGACGCACAAAAAGAAAAAAAACAACACGAAGAAAGGAAATGGACACGGAAAACGAGCTGATGAATGGAGGTACTGAAGAGATCGAAGATGATGATGCGCACCTGGGTATATGCAGACACTGTGCAGACTACTTACTGTCGCAAACTGACACCCAAACGTGTGCATTGTTTGTAGGTAAGGATGGCGAGTTCCGTGTGCCGATGATCTCACAGTACGGGAACACTCCATCACCATCTGGCGCGTTTGACGGGGATTTCGAGCTGGTAAACATTTATACTGCGTACCTGATTTTACACTATATGAGACTTCTACTGATACGTTATTATACCGGGATTTTACACAGGTTCGTTCGAATTTGTTGGATAATATGTTTAGAGAGTTTGAGATTTGCGTGAACAAAATAAATAACACACTAACAGAATCATGTGTAATGTTCCCCGAAAGTGTCTATTGAAATGAAAAGCAATGGAGTGGAGGGAAATAGTCATAAAGAATCTTAAAGTTGAAGATGAAAAGGGAAATGAAGGTGATGATGCGGAAAAGGCCAATACAAGCGTTGGTGTTGGAGAAGATAATGTGGTTGAAGCAGAAGAAACCGTTGATCTTCGAAAAGGTATTGTACCCTTTATCGGAGATAACACCCCTGCAAACGTGCAAATTAATGACGGTATAACAAGGAACACTTCTCCCTTTTCATCACCCATGACATCGTCGTTTATCGCAGAGGTGGATAAGGTAGTTAAGGAGCGACAAAGTGAAAAGACACCAGAGACAAGATTCAATGTTTTGGGACTTCAAGCGGTGAACTTGTCAACACGGCTGGACAACATTGTGACAGATGAAGACCGCAACGAGGTAAGCCAACCTGCGGAACAAGGTAAAACTCCAAGGCCGAAACGAACAATCATTCTCCCAGCTGCATTGCGGTCGCCGTACATCAAGCGCGTTGTCTCATTGAGAGACGTACGTGATAAGTCTGAAGACACACTAGCTCGTTGTATGTTCTGTGGCGTACGAGACAATTGGTATGATTCTGAACTGGACGTTTACCTGTTTTACGTAAAGTCTTATTTTGTGTATATGAAACTGGTTGGTATAAAAATTATTCAACATCGTATCAAAAAAAAAACACCTTGTGACAAGAAAAAAGAAACATATAGCAACATGTGCCATGATATAACACCATACAACAACACAAAAAAGCAGTCTATCTGTATGTAACATATATAACACCCTAAACACAAAAAACTCCATTAAACAGAATGTTAGCCCCAAAAATACAACCATTAAATATTATACGTTACCATTATTTAGCGACTGATTGATTTTTACATTCGTATCGATTGTGTTTCGGTCCCTAGGGATGTTTTGTTCAGCAACAATGGGAATGTATCGGTGATGAGGGCGCATTTCGAATCGATGATACCTGGTGTAACTGTACACGCGAGTGTCATCAGTGCCTGGGCTGTGGTCTTCAACTACGAAGAAAAAATGAGGAAGATGGGGACAACCCCTAAATTATTCTGCAACGCCGGAATGCTGGTAAGATTTTACTTCATTACACAGGCTTATACAATTATATATTTCCTTTATTTAAATGACAACATACCTTTTAAGATGGTTACGATAATATGCGAAATGCCTGATTAACACCATATAACACCATAATATAATTTGTTTACAAGAATAACACCATAGATTAACACCATAATATAATTTGTTTACAAGAATAACACCATAGATTAATGTAAAAATGAGTTGTTTAGTAACCCCGAATACGCCTAGCGAATACTTCATCGTTGCTGAATAACACAATAACTGATTATTTTTTTATAATTTATTTTGAAACACAGCTGGAGAAAGATTTCAACATGTCTGAAGATCACCGCCTAACAGAATTTACTGCAAACATGAACGCTGTACTGGCCGATACGGAAAAAAATCGTTCAAAGGTTTCCAGATGGTATTCATACCAATCTTGGCAGGGGATCACTACTATCTTTTGTTTTTCAACTTGAAAATAAAACAGATCCTGATTATTGACAAGATAGAAGGTGCTGCAGGATTAGAAAGATACCATGGAAGAGTGGAGAAGATGGTAAGTTTTGGTGTAGAATTATATATGTATGTGAATGCCGTAGCCATACAGTGTAAAAATCTAATTCTCGACGAAAAAAAAAATTTGTGTAATTGCAGATAAGTATATTTTGTCGGTATCTAAGTGAAATACATCCAAGGATCGCTGCAACACTGAGCACTACTAAACTCGTTCGACTGGAATTCCCATGGCAAACGTTTTACAATGGCATCGACTGTGGTATTTTCCTGATGCGGCATATGGAAACTTACAATGGTAATCTCGGGCCACACTGTTTATTAATAAAACACCAAAAATACATGTACTTGAAATATATCCAAATTATTATAAATGCTACTGTTTTGGTATTGAATAGGAACAACTGTGAGAGAGTGGAGGTGTGGTTTCTCGCCTGAGAGAAACATCAAAGGAGAAGTCTTGGGGTATCAAGCGAAGGAAATCGAGGATCTACGTAAGAAGTACATCGCAAAAATTCTTCTTAGTGACGTGAACACCGCACGGGTCGATGTAGAGCGAGAAGTGAAAGAATTCGCTGGTTTCGACGAGGAAGAAAGGGTGAGGCTTGAAGATAATGCAGTCGAGTTGATTTGTGAAAGATTAGATGGTACCCTTTAGCTGGAGGGCAAAACAACATCTATTTCCTATTAGAAAGAAAACAATTTCGGCAGTTTTATAATATATCGTGTGTTAGCATGATAGTTCTCTTGTTTTTTGGGTTTAAAGAATGGTTATGTTATCTTTGTGAACTCTGATTTTGTTTGGAAAACTGAGTGACTTTTGTATGACAAATTTTTGGTGATTTAGTTGATGTGGATGAACAAGTCTATGTTTGTAACCATTGTTTTGGTTTTGTACGGAATAACTGTTTATGTGTTAATGATGTAATGACCAACATAACACCACTATGATAATAATCAAATTGTAAAAAGGACAATAAACAAACTAAAGAATATATGTTAAATACAACAAGTAACAGGAAAGAATACAGTACAGCTTGGATGTACAATAAAAAACACTATGAGCAATGAAATAACACCTTTAAACTTCAAGTATACTCATTAAACACTATGGACAGATAAAACACCATAGATTACCAAAAAAAGCTGATTTAATTAAAATAAACACCAATATAATACGTTCACGACAGTTAAATAACTATGACCAAACTAAACAAATAAAACTTCGAAATAACCAAATGTACTTTTCGAAAAGAAAAGTCGTTAAAAAAACCAAATTTAGACAACTCTGAATAAATTCCTACTCCTCTTCACCATCCTCCTCATCTTCTTCCTCCTCATCTTGTTCATCCACATCTTCTCCAACTTCTTCCCAAACGTCTTGTTCCTGATCACCTTCATCGGCTTCTTGACCGCCCTCCTCAGAACTAGCATCTTCTTTTTTCCTAGTAGGGTGTTTGCAAGTACGTCTATTATGCCCGTATCTAAAACAGTTTTGACAATGACGTCTCTTTTTGCCCATTTGGCTTATAGCAATTTCACGTTTAGACTTCATCCGTTTAGGCTTACCCATAACTTTGTATCTAGTACCAACAGGAACACGAACGGTTGAAGTGGATGGTTGTGTGTTATCAGTAATTTCAGCAAACCTTTCACGACGGCTCTTACGTGGGGCATTGACCACTGCCTCGTCAGCTGTTTTGAAATAGTTAACTACATGATCTCAGAATGAGCACAACACATCAAAGTTGGTGACAAGCTTGTTAATAACCGACTCTGTAGAGTATGTGATCTCACGTACAACGCGGTTAACTTCATTATAACGATCATTATTCTCGTTCATACCTAGAATAGCACCAGGGGAACTATTGGGAACAGCCTCCCGAGTCCAACGTCGTAAAATATAACATTGTGGAAACTCCATAACATCAAGAAACCTAAGCGCACAAAAGATGTGTGAGCACAACAACCCAAACCGTTCGAATCTTTTGCATGTACAGTACACAGTCATGTCGTCCTCTCGCATCATAACCTATAAGACACCATTAAAAAAAATTGAAATTTTGTTAGATACATGACAACATAAACACACCAAAAAATATACCATATGGAGCAAATGGAGCAAAAACGTATACTGTAGATACATAACACCATATGTAACCGTAAATCAGCAACTTCTATACGTTTTCACACATAACACTACGAAACACCATGTGTAAACTCGAAAACAGTATATTTAAGCTTAGATATTTAAGTCTTTGTATATACCTCGAAGAAAGTAGTGCATGGTTGTTCCCAATCCTTCACAAAAAAAGTTAACGAATTCACCGATTTGATCCCACTTTCCGATACTACATCTGTGTATACCATTTTGTATCTCCAGCTGGACGTCAAAAAATATAGTGCGTGTGTATATACTGACCGCTTGATCCTCCAAAACAAAGTCTACCGCCCATATTTCAGCGTTCGTGTTTCTTGTGTCATGGTCGTTCTTCCTGTGCTCATGTCTTTGAGCTTCAATAGCAAAATCAAAATGCCCCAAAAATTTGACAAGAGTACACTCCGGGTTACAAAACTGTCCAAAGAAATGGTTCTCACTCTCTGAACGAGATGAGGTACGCATAAGCCCGGACATGAACTCCTCGGGATAATAAGCCGGTATCCAAGTATCCCTGATCTGATAAATTGACTGCAGCCACTCATGATTAGCCAAATTAAAATAGTTCATTATCGTAGCCCAATCACTTTCAAACTACTCAGGTATAATTGAATCGGTCCACACAATGGCACACAACCTCTTTTTGAAATCTGTATTATTGCAGATTGTAGCACCAACTTAAAACACCATTGAACAACATATAACACAATAATCACCAGATAGTAGTAAAAAGAAAAAAAAATTAAAAAGCCGAATAAGTAAACACCTTAGCAGTAAGCTTGTCCATAATGTGCCACATGCATAGCCTATGCCTACTCTCAGGCCATGTATCTTCAATAGCCTTCTTCATGGCTGGGTCTTGGTCGGTAACAATCACCGGAGGGGCACGACCAAATGATTCACGAAACACCTTAAGCAACCAACTATAAGTTTCAGCGGTTTCGTTGCCTATTATAGCGGCACCAAGAGTAACATTACGATTGTGGTTGCCGATACCAGTAAATGGTACAAACATCATTTTGTACCTGACAAAAAATATGGATTAAAAACATCATACAACTAAATAATCTATGGTTAACAAAAATTTTGTAAAAATCGAAATGCAGAAGATAATTATTAATTTTACTTGTTACGCCGATATGTCACATCAAATGAAACAACGTCGCCAAACACCGAAAAATTCCTCTTGGCATCCTCATCAGCCTAAAACAACACCCTTAAAATACCATCTTCTGTGGTTATATACTTCATTGAAAAGTTTGGCATGTACTCTTTCTTCCTTAATAGACGTTTAATCATCATATCAGCGTCAAACTCAGATATATACCTATTTAGATCTCGCTTAAAATTTTTAAAATCGGTTTTGGTTGCCCCAACCTCGTCAAACCCACCATAGAGTGTCCTCATGATATTAAACGCTTTGACGGGTCCAATATTCAAGGCACTCAACGCGTTAACGGCCTGCTCTTGCATATAGTTCATACCTCGGTTCGAGGGGAGTAAATGCCTATCTTCCTCAGCCACAAAAGAGTGATTATGATCCTTCTTGAAAGAATATACCTCGTATAGTTTCGAAGCGTTTAACTTTACACACATACGTGCTTCGCAACCGGTCCTTATAGAAGGAACACGTCGAATAGATTTCCTTTTTACCCATTATTTGAGGTGTCAGTGCTTTTAGATGTATCGATCGCCTTGAAAGGTTTAATTCCCTCCTTTGAGCAAACGAAATATTTAGATTTAATGACACCATGAGGCGTGTATTGAGAAGACTTCCTGGCAGTGAAGCCTGCAGCCATTGCGTACTTTTGATAAAACAGGAATGCATTATTCACTGCATCAAACGTCATCTTATCCTTCGGCTTGAGCGACTCATCCACAACAGGTAAATAAGTCCTCTTATCAGCGTTTGGCGACAGATGTAGTTGCCCAACCGGCTGTTAAGTTTGAAAACCTTCCGAAAAAAATAAATTAAACAACAGCTTCGTTAAATTCAGTTAACCAAAATTTGAAAACACCATTAAACAGCCAATGTACAATATAACACCATTAAACGAAAATAAGACAAAACACACATTAAACAACCAATGTAAAATATAACACCATTAAACGAAAATTAGACACCACAAATATCATGTACAATATAACACCATGTGTAGATAACAACTTGTAGATAGACACCACATTGAAAACAAACAAAAAATAAAATAAAATAATACACTACAAATGACATACAAAAAAACACCATATAGAAATATACAATTGGTGCAGACAAACACCATTCAACTAACAATGTGTAAATAACACACTACAACATAACATATTGCAACATAACACCATATGGAAATAAATCAACATGTGGAAAAACCATTCAACTTCAATACTATACATCAAAAACACCATGTACATATAAAACACAATGGAAGGAAGACACATCATGGCATTAAATAAACTCGTGAACTGTATGAAAATCAACCATGCAAACAAAACACCAGACTCAGATTGTATTAAACAAAAATATGAACACAGATAGATGATTAAAAATTGAAACTTTTATTTATTGAAGATTAAATACCACTAACATGGGAATCACCACTAACATTCACATAATAACAAAAAAACACCATGATATGATTACCTGGATCGCCATTATCCATGAAGCAATATGATAACCAGGAACAAAATACGACAATAATAACCCTAATGTTCTCGAAGTTCTGGAATACAAGATGATGAAGAAGTATACATAATGTTCTTGCTGATATAATCTCTTTCGTATTATTATATAGAAATCAAATTTCGAATTCTTAAAAATATGCCAAATTCGGTTACAAGCATTTTATCCATAATTAGAATTATAAGTTAAATTACAATTATAACCTTAATCTAATAATATGGATAGGGAAAGATCTAATGGCTGATATTCTTTCTTACCTTTCTCACACTTTTGGTCTTTTTTACAGGAACCTCTACCTATATATATATATATATATATATATATAAGTCCATTCAATGGTCTAGTTGGTGTAAATTCTTGTTGATGTAATTTTATTTTGTTGGTTTGCTGCCCCTGTTTTGAAGCTGGCTGTGTGAAAGAAGTTCGCCTTAAAAAACTGCCGTGTGGGTAGGGGTAGACATGGAGGAGAGAGGGGCATCAGTGCTCTAATAACATTATTTGCAAAGTAACTATATTTTCGCTTTCGTGTTAATTTTTTAGTAACAAAAATGATCTATATGGTTTGCTCTATGAAGTTGCACAGGGTTTCTTGTTACACCTGTTAGGGTGTCAAAAACGTATTGTTAAGACCCCTCAAAATGAACACGCTACCATTTTCATATTAAGTTACATCTTTCTTAGATTTAAATCATGTTTTCACATAAGGGTTTATTGATTTCATCTTCATCTTTTGCAGACAGGATTTGTAACATAGTGAGTTTGGAAGAGGAAGTCAAAATAAAATTTTTCTGGTTACTTCCAAATTCCAACCATATTTTCAAATAGATGATTACGTGAGCTAGAAATTAATTAATCAGACGTTGTCTGTCGTTTCTTGACCCGCCAAATAGTTAGGATGACGTTATAAAAGGAGAACTAAGCCCTTTGTGACATTCCAAATGTTTTGAAGATCACATCTACTCAGTTGTGTTGAATAGTTTGGGTTTCCGGGAGTTTTAGTCACTCCCCTGATGATCCATGGCCGTATGAAAGTAATGAAACCAATGGCCCAAATCAATAAGCAGGGCATAATGATTGGCACGGGGCCTCTGAGAACGACCATGTGACATCTTGCCTGAATTCATTAACAAGGGTTTCAATTGTAACAAAGGTTACGAACTTGTTCAGTGCTCAGAGAAGAAAATGAAGTCATAAAAAGAGCAATATTATATCAAGTGAATCTCATATGAAACATCAACTGCTTCCTCTAAGTGTACGTTGGCTTTGTGCCTTTGTCCCTCACCTTTTTGCATATACCATCAGTACAAATGAATAGTTTATCAGTACAGAGGAATTGTTTATAAGATTTGTGAGCTAAAAATGATCTTACTATGCATTTTATAATGTAGTAAGATATTGGATGGCCTTTTTTAACTTGGTGTCTTGAGAACAGACAACTCTAATTTTTTTAGTGTTAGGATAGATGTTTTTATTTGAACGAAAACTTTGGATCACTGGAGTATTATCATGTTATCAACGGAACCACCTGATATATCCATCTTTACTAGACTGTAATGCCTATACACCAATTCAAGAACAAACCCAATAAATCTGGGAAAAACCTCCTTGTGGGAATCGAACCCAAGACCTAATGGTCCCTAAAGCCATACGGTTTGGTGGCATGGAGGTCTCAACCACGCCGGAACACCATTCCGAGCTCAGCGTTGTTGAGTGCGTGTGGGAGGGGGCGGGGTTTTTCCACTGGCGTGGTGGAGTTGATGATGACATGCGCGATGGAGATGGTTGTATTTGTTTTATTTTTAAATATAAAAATAGTATGGAGTATGCCACGTGTCACACCATGCCACCCTTCCACGTCCCATCCCACCCCGTGCTTTTTGCACCACGCCACTTTTCTTATGCGTGCTGACGTGGCTGCCATATGCTGCATAACACCACATATTCATGCCGCTCCACACCGAATGGTCGCCTTATCCCACCCCCAATTTTTTAATATTCGATGGAAGTTACACATTTGTATTAAACTAGTATTTAGATCTCACGCTTTGCGGCGGGACTGTTAAACCGAATGAAAAGTAGGCGTAAAAATGTGCACATATATTGCGGCGTGTTAACAGATAAAAGCTAGACCGAAATGTCAAACGTAGAAAAGAGTAACTAAGTTGATTTAAGACTAGTGCGTTGCGACGAGGCAGTTAATCGGTAAAATCAGACTTAAAAACGTTAAACAACACACACGTCATAATGTCTTAACTCAAAAAATTTAGACCGACACGTAAATGAAAAAAATTGTAAAAGATGAAAGTATAAGAGAGCAAAGCTGAAAGTGCAAAGTATTAGGTTAAAAATGAAATATGTTTTATGATAAATATGTAATTGACGTAAAGTAGAGAGGTTAAAGTGTAATAGCATACTCTCTATAGCTAGTGCTGTAGAGATCACTAGGCGCTAGTCGGGAGATGGAATACTGATTAGGGATTAATCAAGATTAATCGGATCAGAATTTTTATATAAAATTTTTAAATTTATATACATACACATACATCAATATCAATATAATACTTAAAAAATAGTTCAAAATCAAACAAGTTTAAAACATAGCAAATCAAGTACATAAACATTCAATACACACATTAATATCAATATAATACTTAAAAATAGTTCAAAATTCAAAGAACGAAGTTTAAAACATAGCAATTTAAGTATTTAAACATTTAAACACTAACATATTAGTCATGGCCCATAGAATATGTTTTAATGGGTTAGAAACATGTTTTTGGGCCAGATTTAAACTAAAAAAAGAGTGGGCTGAATAGAAACGATTTGGCCGACTTGGACCGATTTGAGCCGCCTTGCACCGACTTGAACCGACTACCTACTAATGGGCCGACTAGCTCAAAATTAATTGGCCAACACCTGACTAGCGCGTAGTCGCCGATTAATACCGATTTTTACAACAATGTCTATAGCAGGTACACAAACAAAATCCCTTGGTAATGAAACCCAAAAAAGCTAACTATTAATAAAATCTGCTTTATCCATCTTCAAGTAAATGGCAACCATTGATTGGATGAAAAAATGAATAGTAAATACGAGCCTATGAAGTAATTTGTAAATTAACAAAGGGATAATTCACCAAGTTTTTGTGAACGACTAATTTCTTTTAATCCCTATCGTCTATGAAACTTGAACCTAAGTCGTCTCTTTCTCTAACCTAGGTGTTTAAAGGTTTTGCCTTTGCCAATGAACGACCATCCCATTGGTAAATTCACCGAGTATTGATGAATACAAATTATTTGAAAGATAGGGATGGGGAATACGAACAAAAGAAAGACCAAATCGACACCATTGTACTCGATTCTCCAAATGCTTTTTGTGTAGATGGGGGAGTGGGTATGACCATGTTAATTGTGATACTAGAGAAATAATATATAAGATGGATTTTTTTTTTTTGTTGTATTCATGTCGTTTGCAAACAAGATTGGTAATTATTGGTGTTATTTAATCTTGTAGATATGCCTAGAAGTAAAGGTAGTTTTAAAAAAAAAACCTAGAAGTACCAGCGTTTCTAAACAACTTGGTTCCAAAAAAAAAAGAATTGATGAAAAAGTAAAATCTAAATATGATATTTTAAAAGAACAATATATGTCATCAAAATGAAGATTGACCTAAACCACGTTGTTATTATCTGCATTTAGCCTCAAAAGATCATATAGAATGGTGTGAAAGTGGATGAATATAAAGGAAATGGATGTAGATAGATGATGATGATAAGCACTTTGGGTTTGGGCCATTGATGATGCCCCCACCCCACCATGAATAAGAGAGGGAGTCATTTACCCATGAAAAAACAAGCGTCTACAAAATTCTTTACATACTTTATCATTGATAAGGATTGTATCACATCATCTTGTTTAAAGCAATTTTTATAAAGGGTTAAAGACATTTAAAGAGCATATGTAGTGGTGAAATCTTATAGAACTTTTATAATATAAAAAGTGGCAAAATGTGAAATTAGAGTTATATAAAATATGTATGTAGTTGATGAAGCTCTATAACACTCTACTTATTATTATTTTTGATTTCTAAATTTAAAATATATAACAAGAAATAACATTTTATTAAATAAAAAAACATTACAATAGTTTAGTGAAGGCTTGAATTTTTAAAAAATACATGAGGCTGAAGAGATGAGAACATATATAAAATTATAAAGTGAATGAATATGAGTTTAATTTTCTTTTGAATGTCAAGTGTGAGTTTATATAGGGTGTTAAAAGTTGATATATTAAAACATTATAAATACATCTGTAAAAAAGTAAAAAAAAATGTTTAGGCGGTAATTTTGACTGATGCAAGTTTTTTTTACGTCTGGGCGTAATATTACGCCCACGCGCAGGCGTAAAAAAATTTGCATCAGTCAAAACTACTGCCTAGACATTTTTTTTTACTTTTTTACAGATGCATTTATAATATTTTAATCTACGTTTGTGCAAAACTTTTTTGGCCCAACTCGCGCAGGAATAAAAAGTTCTCACGGTTCTCGCAACTCTGATGGTTCTCATTTGACCTGAATCCTATATATATATATATATATATATAGGATCTTGTTCAAGAGAAAACCACCCCTAGTTGCGAGAACCATGAAAATTCCTCCCATCCAATAGAATTTTAACACATTACCTATATTCAAATTAAATCAAAAGGGTAATATAGTCTTTTACTTTTGATGTATCATTTCTCTCTCTTCTTTTTTTAAAAATCACATCCATTTTCTTTCTTTCTTTTTCTCTCCCTTTTTTCTTTACAATATAATATTCTTCTTTTTTCTCATATTTTTTTTCTTATTTTTACATTTACAAAAGGAAATAGAGATTCAAAAAATATATATTTAATTCATTGTATTCAATATATAAAAAATGTTTTTCGTAAAAAAACTTCTCGAAAAAAAGTTTTTCGTAAAAAAAACTTGTCCGTAAAAAAAACTTCGTAAAAACGTGGTGTAAAAAAACGGCGCGTAAATACGGAGCGTTAAAAACGGCGAGTAAAAACGGGGTGTATATAAACGGCGCGTAAAAAACCCGAGGGAAAAACGGGAGTAAAAACGAGGCGTAAAAACGGCACGTAAAAAAATCGGGGCGTAAAAAACGAGATGTAAAAAACGGCACGTAAATAAAATGGGGGCGTAAAAAACGGCGCACAAAAACGGAGAGTAAAAAGGGCCATAAAAACAACGCATAAAAAAAGTGGGGCGTAAAAGACGGCGCGTAAAAACAGGGCGCGTAAATACGAGGTGTATAAAAACGGCGCGTAAAAAACTGGGTGTAAAAAACTTGACGTAAAAAAACGGCATGTAAAAATGTTTTTTTTTTGTAAAAAAAAATCTTGAAAAAAATTTGTTTTTTTTTGTTAAAAAAATCAGATTTTAAATTGTTTTTAATCAAAAAAAATCTGATTTAATAAAAAAAACAATTAGTATAATAAGACAAAAAAATAATAAAAAACAATAAATACAAAAAGACAAAAAAACAAATTTACTAAACAACCCTCTAAACATTAAAATATTAAAAACATAATAAGACAAAAATAATTTAATATTAGTTTTAGTTACTTTTAATCTCATCTATCCATCTCCAAAGATCCAATGATTAGAAAGTGGTTCTCACGGTTCTCTCAACTAAAGATGGTTCTCATTTTACCCATATATATATATATATATTCAATTTTGTTATCGTTCAACGGTAACATATCAAACCTCACCCACTTTTCCAGTCGTTATCGTCATCGCGGGGTGCAAAAATTCATCCATAGCGTCTGGGGCGGTTTCCCTGGCACTATGCCGTCACATGAAGCCCGGTCACGAGCGACTACACATGGGCTAGTTATTTAAAGAAGGAAATCTGCAGATATAGTGTCTAACACATATACACATCTCTGTCAATATTTTTCTATTAGAAAAGTTTTTATCCGTATAGCTGTTTAAATACAAAACGAATCATGAAATCTTGCACATGTATTTTCATTACCTTTTAATATATATAGGGGAGAGATAGAAAGAAAACTCATACTAATTAAGAAAACTAAGAAACCCAAATGAATGGACCTCCTTTTGTCACGTGTTACACCTTTTTGCAGAATGTGTTACGTGTAACACCAAAGGCTGCCACGTGTTATGTGTAATAGCTTTTGTAGACTTTCAGTTTTTTATTTTTCTGAAAAAGTAAAAGTTATTACGTAAGACGTGACAGCCTCTGGTTGTTACACGTAACACGTCTGCAAAAAGGTGTAACACGTGGCGAAAAGAGGTCCATTCATTTTGGTTTCTTAGTTTTCTTAACCAATATGAGATTTCTTCTTATAATTGCCATATATATATATATATATATATATATATATATATATATATTATAGAGAGAGAGAGAGAGAGAGAGAGAGAGAGATGGTCATGAGAAAACTACTTAAATGTGAGAAAACTAGAAAGCAAAAAAAAAAAGCATAAAAAACATACAATTTTTTTATAAAAAATCGCTGCTTTTTATGTATAAAAAAACTTTTTTTAAAAAAAAACTTGTACTGCACATGTGAACTATATGTGTACTACACATGTGCATTGTATGCTTTTTTTATTTTTTAAGTTTTTTAATATAATATATACAACGATTTTTTATAAAAAGAAATAAAAATTTTTGATATGTTTTTTTGACTTTTTTAGTTAGTTTTTTGGTTTTCTCATTTAAACTAGTTTTCTCATGAACCATACCCCATATATATATATATATATATATATATATATATATATATATATATATATATATATATATATAAGAAGGATCCATTAGGAACAACCCTTTATTGCGAGATCCGCGAGAACCAATGTGAACACAACAAAAAATACCTTAAAAAATCTAAAAAACACATAATTTTTTTATATATATATTTTTTAAAATCGCTATATTTTGTCACAAAAAAAAATCTCGAGTAACAATTTTTGGATGCACATGTGCATATTTATCATATCTTTGAGAAATTCTGTAATACATTACCAATATTAGACAATTGCACTTTCATTTACACTACGATCCGTAATACACTACTTTTTACATTACCAATATTAGAAATGCACATACGCATCTATATGTATGGACATGATATAAAGTGTTTTGGTATACTACTTTGAGTATACTTTCCCTTTTATCTATCATACCATCCATAATACACTACCATTACCTCCTACCATCCATAATACAATACCATTACCTCCTACCATCCATAATACAATACCATTACCAATATTTCACTTTACGCAAATGTACATCAACACCCTTCATACAATCCAAATAACATATTACATCATAAAGTGACAAATATAACAAAACCATCAACCACTAGATATAACTAACTAAAAAAACTGTATATGGGTCTACTTCATCATTCAAAATCACAAACTTTTTGTACAAAAACACGTTATAATATTGTTATACATAATGATGCACATGTGCATTTTTACTATTCGTAATCTAAAAAGTAGTGTATTACGGATGGTAGTGTAAATGAAAGTACAATTCTCTACTACTGGTAATTCATTACGGAATTTGTCAAAGAAAGGATACATATGCACATGTGCATCGATAATTGTTACTTGAATTTTTTTAATTTTTAGTGACGAAATATAACGATTTTTTTAAAAAATATTAAAAAAAAATTGTGTGTTTTTTAGATTTTTCTAGGTATATTTTTGTGTTCACATTGGTTCTCGCAATAAAGGTGGTTCTCGCATGAACCCTGCCCTATATATATATATATATATAAGCTTTTTTATGTGAGAACTCAAAAATCAATCTTAACCAATCAAAGTCCAACACCTCATTTGACCATATGATAAAATCCAAAGGCAATGCAATCTTTTACATACCCAAAACAAAGGTATTTTTGTAATCCCCTCCTTGCATTTTCAGATCTCACATTAACCTTTTTCTCTCTTCAAAACTTTCAGATCTACATTCTCTTTCTCTTGTTCACAATAATCTCCCCAACCTGAAAACCTTCGATGGTGGGTCATGGTTGTGGTTCACGGTGGTCAACAACGATGATGCTGCTACGACGGTGATGGTGTAGCAGGGCCGACTGTAACCTCCATAAAAACAGGTCTTAGAAAAACCCAGTTCGTTTGTAAAATGGATCTTACGTGTAATTATATATATATATATATATATATATATATATATATATATATATATATATATATATATATATATATATATATATATATATATATATATATATATATATATATAAAGAGAAACCAAATTTTCATTAACGTTTTACTTTATCTAGTGTTCTAATAGATGTCGTGTTTAATTTAATAATTACTTAAAGATATAAAGTATATAAATTAGATTTTCGTTAGATTCGATAGTTTATATAACAAAAACTAAGTAACTAAGTTAGCATCGTTTGATTAATTAAAGTTAAAGGAAGTTAGGGCTTGAGGGAGTTAATAAAGGGTAAAGGAGAAAAAACAGGGGGGGGGGGGTGGGGGGTGGGGAATTCACTGAGCTACTTCGCTGGTTTGTTGATAATCAGGAAACTAATGATTTAAAAATCTTAACCCGGAACCTAAAACCTGTTATCTTCCTCCTCACTCGACATAACCAGCGCGACCCGGGAAAACATGGTCCGATCCGACGCTACAACGCGTCCTCCAATCGATTCATTTGCATGGAGATTTATAAGTTGTGATAGCTAAACATTCCATCAACACTAATAAAAGTTGGGGAATTTATAAAACTGGACGATCAGAGAGGCGTGTGAATTATCAGATCAAATTTATTTTGGTGGTTCTATTGAATAATTCAATCGGATACAACTCTGGTTTCGAGATTGTAGAAAACCAATATGCGTTTTTTTGTTGTGAATTCGTAATGAACCAGAGAGTATGATAAAAAATGATTTTGAATTTTGGTGATATCTGCATATAACTACCATTGGGCAGTTATTATTAATTTTAAATTTGAATTAAATTGCCATAAAACTGCCAGTATTTTTTAATTCAAAATAATTTGACAAATTTTAACAAAATTAATTCGACTCAGCCAGGGGCTCTGCCCCTTGGACCCTGCTCCCAGGGACGCCAATGGGGCGTTTCCCCCTTGGAATACGGGCTCCATCCGTACACTTTGAATTATAAAAACTTAAACAAGCGTGCACTCCCGCACCTCCTAACTTGTTTGATGTGTATTATAATTCGCTTTAATCACCAAGTTAATACCGATTACACTAAAATATCTAACATTCCTCCCCCATTTTAGCGTAATCCTTGATTAACTTAAACAAATTCACAACAATCAAACTTATACATAAATGAAATATCGTGACGTTTGAATTTCACATTAGTATATTACACATTCCAAATATTTGAATATAAGGGTGTCACTAAGGATTGAACCCTTTCTATTCAGTGAATACATGAAGATAATATACACAAAAGTTTACATACTCTTATGTTTCTTTTTTGACACTATTTTTAATAGCCTGTGTCCTATCCTTCAATGAACATATGAAAACCAAGTCCTAGCTTTTTGAAGCGGCTAAACTTCATGCTTATATAGGTTGCTCTTTATTCTTGCACCTACATATGCAATTTTTCAAAGAACTATTAAGAAGAAAACCTTCAACCTCCTTTAACTTGCAGGTCTGAACACATACCTTGGGGATGATGCTACTAATGTGTTCCAATTTCTAGATGTTAAGCTTTACACATTGAAGCACCTAATGTCATATTAGGTAGGAATTGGGTATTTTAACACGATAAATTTCATGTGGACTTTAATCCCATCCTTAAAGTCGCCTTGTGCATAAGATCTTTACATAACACTTTGGTTAAATGGTCGGCTAAATTCTATTGAGTTCTCACAAACTCCACCGATATCACCCTATGCATGATAAGCTCATGAATCATGCTGTGTCTAACACCTAAGTGTCTAGACTTCCCATTATACATTAGGCTATAGGCTTTAGCCAAGGTAGCAGCACTATCAAATCTAATAGATATTGGTGATATAGGTTTAGGTCACAATGGAATCTCATAAATCAAGTTTCTTAGCCACTCAGCTTCTTTGCCAGCTGCGGCTAATGCTACAAACTCAGACTTCATTGTTGAATCAGTTATGCAAGTCTGTTTCTTAGATGCCCGAGATATGGCACCTCCTCCAAGCAGAAAAGTCCATCCACTTGTGGAAGAATGATCTTCCTTGTTGTTAATCCAGCTTGCATCCGGATAACCTTCTAAAACTGAAATTAATCCAGTGTAACACTTATCATCAGACGACTTCGCACTATCGACGTCAATTCACTTGTGCAAAGCCTTCTGATGCCTTCTGATGGATACTGGAATCTGGCAAAGGAAATCAATCAAAAGTCTTCAATCACAAATTGTTTCCAAAAACAGTACAAGAATTTAAACGTACTTCAACCAAGTTAAATTCAAACAACAATAACTCAAAAATATGGAAATCCAAAATTCCTGCTGGATCTCAGTCTCAGTGTTCGCAATCGTCAAAATAACAATATCTTCTTCTCAAACGTCAAATTCTACTAAAAGTTAGATGATCTATCATGAGGTTTCGTGAATTAGAGTAATGTCCAACCCAAATCGAAAATGGTCTGGGTTCCAGTATCTCACTAATCCCTTTATGTGTGCAGGAACGACTATGGAGGGCTATCGTAAGACTTTGGTTTATCGATAGTGGTTGTTTCAGACACATGACATGGGACATCTCCAAGTTGAATGACATAAAAATCTTCGAGGGTGGAATTTTTAACTTTGCAGGTGGAGAAACTGGAAGAATAACAATGAAGGGTACGGTAAAAAAATGGAGTCCTCAGCTTCTCAGATGTCAATTATGTTCCTGAACTCGAGCATAGTCTCTTGAGTGTCTCTCAAATGTGCGACAAAGGTCTAGAAGTTCTCTTCACAAAAAGGAGGTTGCGTGATCTTAAAACCACGAATAGTCACACAGGAGGATTGGTATATGCTTGAAGCTGAACGTCGTGGAAATGCTTACGTGCTCGACATGAACAAGGCTCCCACTAATTAAGTCACCTGTTTGTTCTCTCAAATCGCTAAACATGACGCTATGTTGTGGCATCTGAACATGAAGAATTTGAATCGACTTACCAAAGGAGGATTAGTCAGAAATCTACCAATCAAGGATCTTATGCAAATCGAGAAATGTGAATCATGTGCTCGCGGGAAAAACCATCATAAGCCTCACAAATCCAAGCTCGTGCATATGTCATCGGAAGTTTTGGAAATGCTTCACATGGATCTATTTGGTCCTGTTAATGTACTGAGTATTGGAGGAAAGGCATATTGTTTGGTTATCACTGATGACTTCTCTCGCTTCACTTGGGTATTTTTCTTGGAGCAAAAGAGTGAAACTACAGGATTGATAAAGAAATTTGTCACAATCATGGAAAACCAGTCAAATGAGCGAGTGAAGGTTTTTCGATGCGGTAATGGAACGGAGTTTAAGAATGCTGAGCTGAATATCTTCTGTGCCCAGAAAGGAATTGATCGTCAATACAATGCTGCTCGAACTCCTTAACAAAATGGAGTCGCTGAAAGACGTAATAGAACTTTAATTGAAGCTGCTCGCACGATGCTGGTGGACTCTAGCCTTCCACTGATATTTTCAGCAGAAGCAGTAAACACCGTCTGCTATATTCAAAATCATGTTTTAATCAACAAACGTCATATGAAGACGCCTTATGTAATAGTTGAAAGACAGAAACCCTCTGTGCAACATTCCGCACTTTTGGTTGTCCTTATGTTCTTCTAACCATGGATGCCAAAGGCAAATTTGAAGCAATAGGAGATCCTTGCTATTTCATCGACTAAGCTAAAAATACCACATACAGAGTGTACAACAAAATCAAGAAGCAGATCATGGAGACGTACTATGTGGATTGGCTAGAGGAAAATCCCAAAGATGCTCGAATTGGACCTGATTTGTTATATGATTATTCCTCCTTGTTTAAGTGATTTAATATTCTGTCTGATGTAATTGTTATTGTAGATGTCTTGTGACAAATGGCATTTTTCAGGTAATATCCGTACAATGTGAACAGTAGTTTGTATTAAATGGTTGTGCATTTTGAACTTATGACGTGTATGATTTTATGAATTATATTGAAAGAACTCACCAAGACATTTCATGATGCATGATGTTTATTATTGATGAACTCAAATTTAAACGGTTTGAAACGTATAAGGAACGAAACTGGTACACTTACCAGATGAACTAGGAGTACTGACGGGAGTTCAGTACTTAGACAGACATGATGTAAAGGCACTGAATGAGCCCCGGGAACAAGGGTTACACTAGTATGGTATGTAGGAAAGTTTGGATTATGTAACTGCCTTCTGAGTGATGATTTAAGTGTTAGAAAGTGCCCGAAACACACTAAAACTGCAGAATTCTACATATTTCAGCAAAAATTCAGCTTTTAAACCCCAAATTATAATGCAGAAATGTAGTTTAATGGTCCAGAATAACTTGTTTAGTGTTGGGAATCAAAACCATCATAAAAGGTACCTTAAAGCACACTAAACTGTGCTATTTAGCACTTTAACGAGCCGGTAACCAAACGAATAACCGGACACTACTCGAAACACCAAAATCTGGCTAGAAGCATTATTTTAATGATATGAAGCTAGTTATGGTCACTAAACATCATAACACATCTTAAAACACCTAAACACATTAAACCCCTAACTAAACACATATAGGCTAACTAGATTAACTAACTTACAATTAAAACTCAACTAAAGACCCCCCCCCCCCATTACGGTTACAAAGAGGGTCCCACCCTCTTGATTTACTTTGATCTTCCTTGATCTTGTTAGTAGATATGTTAGCTTGATATGGAACATAAAAACCTATTGTTAAAAGAATGCTGGAGGATAAAAGAACATGAACTCCATAAGATGAACACTTATCACTAACCATCAAACTTCACTACTTCTTCTCCTCCCCTCCCTCTTGCTCACGGCACACACACCACACACATAAACTCCATCTTCATCCATCACTCAAACATTCCAAGGTGATCTAAAGGTGCAAGAAGCATAGTTAAGAAGCTTGGAAGCTTTGGAGCTTGAAGGACCTCCACCAAGAGCTTTTATCCACCTAGTTTATCATCTTCATCATCTTGAGTTCTTCCCTAGCCATTGTGCTAGTAGTAAGCCGTCTTGATCTTGTTTTTACTTTAATTTTAGTGGTTAAAGTATGAAGTAACAAGATAATCTAAGATCACATCAAAACATAAAGATGAACTTGAACATAAAGCTTAAAAACATGAAGATCAAAAGATGTTAAGTGTATGAAATGAACTTGTTTGTTGTTTCTTGTGTTTATGATGTAGATCATCATAAGAAGCTTGCTAGATGATGATTAAACAGATGGTCTAGCAAGTATGAGGATAAATCTTGAAAGATCTATGTTGATCATCCTTTTTGTTAAGCATGAACTTGAAGATGAACATGATTTTGTGTAGGATGATGATTCCTACAAGTTGTTGATTTTAAAAATATGAGATTTCAAAGATGAACATTTCAAGAAACTAAAGTTTACTACTAGATTTCACATGACTTGGTTTTAAAGAAAAATGATCATATTTTAAAGGGTTAAATAGAACTAGTAAAGTGTATGTAACATGAAAAATGCATGGAGAATGATTTTTGTAAAATCAAGTTGTAAGTTGTATAGATTGAAATTTTGTAAAAATGATTTTTATAAAATAAAAATCATGTTTTTAGTGTTAGATGAACATATTAAACATTATGTTAAAATACAACAAGATTTTATAAAACTTCAAGTTCATATCATCTTGTGAAATTGCATGTAATGGCTCATGGTAAGTTGTAGGTTGATTATTGATGATTGTGATGAATTTTTGAAAAGAAAATGATATGCTAATTAGCATGGAAACCTCCATTTTAAGAGGAAACTATGGCAAAATTTTTGTAGAAAGCAAACACTTAGAAAAATATTTTTACTCAAATGTTTACAAGTAATTTTAATCTTGGTTTCAATGTGAGAAGTTGCCATAATTTTTGTCATAAAGATTACAAATATTGGAGGTTGATTTTTGGTGATAAAGATGGGTAAGTATATATTTCAGGAAAATATATATTTAAATGTCACAAATTGTGTGCTACTTGTATATTGATTGTAATAGTTATATTAAAGTTAGAGACTTGAAAATAATACACAATACCAAATACTAAAAATTGTAACATGAAGATGTTACCAAAACTCCAAGAAAATGAATGTATAATTTATACCCAAATAATGGACAAACCGAACAATGGACATTGGACTATGTATATATGTATATTCCGGAAATAAATTCGCAACTCGACAAATGTGATAAACGGTATTTTTGAAACCAAAGAAACGGTAAAATATGAAATTTTACAACTATTACAAAATATATCATATTTTGTCAAAATAGAAAATATATTGTCTTGAAGATTATATTTTCTTAACAATTCAAAAGGATATATTATTTTAGGTAAAAACTAGAAATACATATTTCTAAGTTTAATCTTAAAAATATATTGTTTTTAAGATACATATATAGAAGTATACATATTTTGCCTAATAAAATTTATGGATACTTACTATAAAATACTCTTAAAATACGAATATATTTTAAGAATATAAAGTTGGTATTTTTGTTTGTACAAAAATAATAATCCGGAAAATACTTAATAAATACAAGAGATACGTATTCCTATGCATATAAGTACGTACCGGCATACGCTACCAATACTTGGTAAAATACACAAATGCAAGTATACTTATACTTGAAGAATATGTATGTGAAAACCATATGATGAAACAAGTTGAAACTATATTACTTTAACAGAACGAGTCTTAATAAATAAATAAGACTACAAGTCATTACACGACCTAAGCGTCTAATAAAACCTAACACGTGTGTAGGAAGTTGTACGGCTTGAGGAAATCTACTTTGGGTACACGAGATTACGGACGCAAACTTGTGAGTTCATGTCCCCTTTTTACTTAATGTTTTCAGTTTACAACTTTCGGGGGAAAATACATGTTAACAAGGGTATGATTAAACTATGGAATGAACTCTTAGATCATGTGAGCATAGGCTGCAACTAAGGTGCCATTAATCCTTTTGAGGACCAAGGAACAAAGGTTAGATCTAATGGGTACGGACGAGCCCCACTCACGGTCCATGGGTGACCACTTAGAGTGCTGTTGTGTCCACTGTCGAGGGTTCGACACTTAAATTGCCTACACGGGTTGAGTACCTCCTATGTCATCACATATGTTAATGTCCTTGCAAAACATTAATGATCAACATGTTCATAGACGTTTTACATACCTACTTTTGATACCGAAACCTTCAAATGTTTTTGAGATTCATTTGATGTGCATATACATAAAACAGATGAGATCGCTCAACTTTGTTGATGTTTTCAACTTACATGTATTTCAGGAAATTAGACGGACCTTGGTGCTGGCGTTACAAGCAAGCTTTTGAATTTCAAGTATCGATGTCATCCACTTTTGGCAGGGCTTGATCCATATATCTCATCCTTGATGAGATATAGGATGCAAAGCCTTGTAGTTCTAAACTTTTGTTAAACAAGTCCTTTATGGAACTTTAAAACTTATGTTGGTTGTAACTTGAATACTTGTGATGGTTGGTAGTTCAAATAACGTGTGGTTTGTAATATTTTAAACTTATGAATGGATGAACATCGTTGTTTTAATCATGTAGTTGTTTATTATAACCGAATGCAATGAAAACTGATCAAGTCACACACACACGCTTCCGCAAAAGACAGGGTGTGACATGTCTCAAGTACAGTGATACCTATTCCCATTAGAGTTGAAAATGATGTTGTGCCGCTACAAGATGCTTTCAAAAATTTACCGTGGATCCACTGGGATTTCATGAGACTACTGCAGCGCCGCATTCTCTTTCCCCAGTTCGGAGCCGGTTCCTGAGCCTACTCCAATAGCTACTCCTGATGATGCAGTTCAAAACACTGAAGCTTCCACACAACAAATGATTGCCGGACCTTCAAATACAAACATCCAAGGAGCTTCATTGTCTCAAGAACCAATTCCACCAGAAAGTGCTATTAATCCACCTGTCATTAACAACACTGCTGCATCAAATGAGGAGGAGCAATCTAGGATAGTATCTGAAAATTTTTCGAATCTGCAACCAAACTTGCAGGCTTCTGAAGTAGCAATTCCACAGCGTGTTCAAAAAAACCATCCGATTGCAAATGTTATTGGTCCTGTCACTGCTAGTGTATAAACCCGTAGTAGACCAGGAACCATTAACACATGTTTATATTCATGTTTCATCTCACAGATTGAGCCTAAGAACATTAATGTTGCTTTGCAGGAACCTGGATTGGTTGATGCAATGCACGAAGAGCTTAATCAATTTGAGAAATTGGGTGTTTGGAAGCTGGTGAAACTCCATAAAGGCAAACGTGCCCTTGGCACACGCTGAGTGTTCAGAGATAAGCAGGATGACTCAGGTGTGATCGCGAGGAATAAAGCAAGATTAGTAGTACAAGTTTTCAAGCCGATAGAAGGCCTAGATTATGATGAGGTGTACGTACCGGTGGCTCGTCTGGAAGCAATTCGTATTTTCTTGGCATACACATCCTACATGGGATTTACTATCTATCAAATGGATATCAAAACAGTGTTTCTGTACGGGAAGGTCAAGGAGGAGATTTATGTCGCTCCACCCCTGGGGTTTGTTGACTCAGAAAGGGAAGGCTATGCCTCCAAGTTAGATAAAGCTCTATACGGGTTGCACCAAGCACATCGTGCATGATATGCAACCTTGACTGAGTATCTACTTGCACATGGATATACCCGAGGAACAATAGATCAAACACTTTTCATCAAACGCGTTGACAAGGATCTTCTCCTTGTTTAGATCTATGTTGATGACATCATATTTGGATCAACAAATGAAAATCTATGCAAGAATTTGAAGAAGTAATGAAGAAAAAGTTCGAGATGAGTTCATTGGGAGAAATGACAACATTTTTGGGGTTGTAAGTTCGCTAGAGCAGCAAAGGAATCCAAATCCATCAAGGCAAATATGTCCAAGACGTTCTTGCAAAATTTGACATGACTGACTCAAAGCCGATGGACTCCCCCATTACAGAACGACCACTACTAAATGAGGATGCTGATGGAAGCCAGTTATCAAACAATGTATCGATCTATGATCGGTTCATTGATGTATTTGACTGCAAGCCGACCAAACATTATGTTTTTCGTCTGTCAGTGTGCTCATTTTAGGCCAATCCTAAACTTTCTCATCTTACTGTCGTTAAACAGATCTTTATATACCTAAAGAGAACCCAAAACTTGGACTCTGGTATCCTAGAGATTTGAACTTTGATCTGTTTGCTTTTTTCAGACAATAACATTGGAGGGACAGATAAGGACATGAAGTCTACATCGGCTGGACGCCAATACTTGGGAGATAGACTCATCTCTTGGCAATGCAAAAAGCAGCAAACAGTGTCACTATCCACTACCGAAACAGAATATGTTGCAGCATCCGCCTGCTGCTCCCAGGTTATTTGGATGCAACATCAGCTCGAGGATTACGGTTTGATTTATCTAAACACTACTATCTATTGTGATAATGATGCCGCTATCCAAATCATTAAAAACCCTGTCTTTCACTCCAAAACAAAGCACATTGATATCAAGGTTCATTTCATTCGAGATTGCTATGACAGAGGTTTGATTAAACTTGAACATATCCATACTGATGCAAATACAGCGGATCTTTTTACAAAACCTGTCAGCAACTCGAGATTCAAGGTACTTGTTGATCTTTTGAAAATGATGCGTTTCACCGACTGAGCAATTAAAAAAGTAAAAATATAAAAAGGGGGGGGGGTCTTCCTAATAAACTAATAAATAAATAAATAAGTAAATTTGCGCATAAAGTCTTCTACTTTTGCACAAATTTAGGGATAGAAATATTTTGTTGAGGGGGAGAAACACATGCCGGGAAGTGTAATAAATTTCCGTACGAAGAATTTGATTGACACATGTAAGGTATCGAAGCTGAAAAGGTCCACTGCGATATACTGATAGGCTTATCGCTCAGAAGCAAAAAGAAACCAGTACCAAGTGACAAACACTGCAAGCTATACGTCATGTGGGTAACATATCATCGGCATATGATTTCAGGTCCTAAATCTTGCGTTGATAGATAGCCAACGTTTGAAGTTTCAGGTCTTTATACTGGTGAGTCATCCGGGATATATGGGTTGCCCATCTGTTGCATCCGGATATATGCAGACCTAGGCACAGTCAAGATATCCTTAAAAGAGCCAAAATTGAAGGCCAAAACCTAAAAAGAAAGGAAATCTTATCATGAGATAATTCCATGTGCTTGAAAAGTCAGATACCGTATACGATATAAAGCTTAACCCTCGTCAGATGTTGTTCGGTCACTTTGCAGTACGATGTACTAACCTGTTCACCAACAAGTCTGACATTGTAAAATTGAAGGATGATATCAGTATACTCACCTGTTATGATGAACGGTTGCGCTTACCTTGTAACGCTTCACATTTTTGTATTTTCCTTATTTAGAAAGTGTATTCGCAATTCTATTTATGGAAACTCGTATCCGTGTCATATTCGTATTTCAATTCCAACTTTGTAATCTGAGACTTTGATCGTAATGAAATTAATACTTATTACATGCTTGTGATGCTTACAATTCAAACTTTTATACGCAATTGATACTTATTATACATGCAAACATTCATACATACATTTTGGCTTAACTGAAAGCGGGGGAGGCCCAGGTCTACATACAGGTCTTGGATCAATAGAATCCTCCAATTGCTAGGGAAAGAATATCGGGATTAGTCTCCTTGCTATTGCTACCATCTTTGAAAGTCTAGCTATCCTCTCCTTATCATGCTTAGTTATTCTGGATTGCTCCTTCTTCTGATCTTGCTTTCTTGCCTTATAGAACTGTCCTCCTCTTTCCTTTCGCTCTTCCCGAAGTGAGCGAATTGCATGTAGAGATCTGTAGGGGCTTATAGTTTAACTGATACTCAATTTACACTTATACAAGCTCATTATAATTAGAAACATGTTAATTATCAAGTTTAAGCATAAAATGACGGGTTATAGCAAGTTCGGGGGCCAAAGTGTGACAAAGTGAACTTCTGCCGGACTCAGGTAGCGCTGCGTCACGCGACGGCCAAGGCCTTTGGGCTGCGCGTGACGTCTAGCCCTTGAATCCGTAGAAAGTTGTTATCAGCTCATGTATAGGCCATCTCTTCCACCTCCCAAACTCACCAATCACCGTATAACTCCATTAAAACTCAAACCCTACTTCACTATTATAAAACCAAGCCTCCATACACTCATTTTCACTTTCTAAACACTTCTACACTCTCAATTACTCTGCAAATATCTGGGGAATCAGATTCAAGGTAGAATTATCTAAGTTACCAAAGTGAGTTCATACTCACTTCTCTTCCATTTTCTTCACTTCTCCTTCCTCCACAAAGCTTGGAACACCTCTAAGAGTGTTTCCACAGGGTTTCCATGGAAAGCCAAGGTGGAACATCACCATTTTGAGGTCCAAACTTTCTGTTTTGGAAGAAATCTTTATAAACTTTTGTTAAACTACAGTTTTCTCATACAATCTTATGCCTCTTATGATCCTAATCAAGACTATGGTTAGAGAGCTTGGTCAAGGTTGATTCATAGAAAATCGGAGTTGTCAGTTACCTCCAAACTTTCTGTTTTGTTAGGGTTATTAACCCATAAGTGTTGAAACCATCCAAGCTTGTTCATGTGACAAGACTTGTGCTTTGGTATGAGTGTGATTACTTGGAAGCCTTGGCTATCCTACCTTCAATCCACCACCTCACTTGATGATTTCCCCTTGCTATCCCAAGTGGTTTGCTAGACCCTAAAGTGACATAACACTGCCTAGCCTCCGACACTTAGTTAACTCTTTCTATGTCGGGAATGGCTCACCGGGTTAAAGATTGCTTGGCTACTTGGTATAGTGAGAAGGATGCACATTTCCTTTCCAATTCATTCATGACCATCCTAATTGTCCTTGTGACAATTGGTGTATTGGTGAATCTTACGAAAGAGGTTAAAGGACGGTTATCCTTATACCTCCATGCATGACTTCTATGAAATTCCATGATAAACATGTTGGACATACTATATACTATATATTATATATATCGAACTATGCATAATCGAACCCTTGATAATTATCAATATGGTTACTTGTCATGCCACTAGGTTATATTATCTAAGCCTTGAACACATCGTTACGATTCTAATGGGTAATTTAACCCATGAAATCACCTTCACCCATACGGGTTGCTATAGTTTAAAAACGAGTGTTTCAAGTCTAGATAATTACTTATCATATATATACTTTGCATATTTAAATTCCGAATCCAAATCCTTTGTTAACATCCGATTACTCATACACCTTCATTTACCGGTGTAGGGTAACCTTGGTGTTCCGTTCTCCAACTTCAACCTCAAACGACTCGCGTGAATCTTCTTAGGAAGCTTTGCAAACTGTGAGTATACTCGAACCCATTTTCCGTTTATACACTTTGGGTGCAATATGTTTAACTATACAAATCACGATTCACATTTAAACTTGTTATAATCACACTCTATCCATTTAAACATGATACTTGTGTTATTCTTGTTATCACATGCTATCTATAATTATGTTCGTATGCTCATTAACTTTGCTAGCCTCCCATGACAATTATAGCGCTATAGGAATAACGCACCGCCCGTATTCTTGTGGTATTGTTAAGTAAACTATTTTACACCTTGTCATTTCGGTGACAATTGTAAGCACGATTGTGTTAGACTTTGATTTGCCATATAGTTAACACATGTTAGTATGATAGTAACATAATATGCAAATTGCCATGTTGGATATGAGACAACTTTTTCACTGTTATGCTATGTAACAAAACTTGTATGCTTGCCAATACTTTTATATTGAACTATACTTTTAAACATGTTGCATGTTGATGATATTGACTATGACGAAATCTAGTAGGGTCTCTAGAAACGCATTTAGAAATATTAGATTTTGTTATTTAATTATGTTGAACTTTGTTATACTTTGACTTTCAAATGTTGTACATTGTTTCCCTTGTATTGTATTTGACAATTATTATCAATGAAATGAAATCAATTTTGATTTAAATATTGTCACAAATAGTGTTATGAAGTCTCTTGCAATCTTGTTTTCATCCCGCCTTGATGATTCCGCCATCGGTTGGGGTGTGACAGATTGGTATCAGAGCCATAACTGTAGGGAATTAGGTAGAATTGCCACGTTCGACCTAGTCTATAGTAAGTATCAAACTTGACCATTCTTGATTCTTGCTTAAAAATGTTAATTCTTCCTATTTTGCTTCTATCTTTTCTTTTGTCTCAATTATACAATGTGTATTTCCTAAGACATCTTACACAATACACACTTGAAGGCTTGAAGACCTCATACTTTACCAACGAGACGATTTGCACTAAGATAAGCCCAATGGCCCACAATTATTGGTGATATCCCTCATTCCGCGTATTAAATTTTACATGAAGTTACGCCATCAAGTTAGGAGTGATATCCACATCTTGATGGAAAACTTCCATTTCATACTCTAGTGGACCTTACTAACAAGTCGGAATTTGCTCCTCGTTTAGTAAGTAACAACCACATTTAGGGTACGATGTTATCAAGTTATGGGTGAAACCCGCACCTTGTTAACTAGTCCCACTCCTTGATTTTCAATATCGCCAAAGTTTCGAATTTCCGATCAATTAGGGACATGTAGTAACTGGAAGGGTAAGGTACCGTTAACCGCTCCTCGGTGAGAGTATCTTATCTATTAGGCCAAAACATGTCTCCTAATTCGAAAGGACTTACAACACACTATGGAATAGTCGAAGTTTCTAACCCCGAAACACTCCAATATTTTATCAAGCCTATCTTTTATGTTATCTGAGTTTCCATGTGTTTTAATACTTGTTACCTCGTTCATTTCAAAACCGATGCAAAATTCGAACATCTCTCAATCTCAAACAATAATAATCCTTCGAGAACAAACTAAATTTACAATCTTTAGGTCATTACATGTGATTATACAATGTGAAATCCTGTTATGCCTATGTGAACTACTTGAAACTTACGTGTTACGTGACATGGTACATGCTAAATTATGCAAATTATATTTATAAAAAACATTATGATCAAGTCTCATCTTTTCTCATCAATCCTGTAGATGTCTTCCAACCATTTCTCCAACTCCAAAAAGAGCTCCAAGTCGAACGCAAGTAAGAAGATGCTTGTGTTCATGGCCAAGAAAATGGCTCAAGTAATTCCTGATATCGTGAGCAAGATTACCGCTAACACCCCTAACTCGTCGGTCGATTCCAAAGTCGACCAACCTAAGCCAACCTCGTTCAACTAGAAGCACTTCGCTGCTTGTAACCCTAGGCTATTCACTGGCAATGAAGGTGTCTCCAAGTTGCTTGGGTGGTTTGATAGCATCGATGTGACATTTATCAACAGTGAATGTCCCAAACACCTGAAAACCCAAAGCGCGACGGGCGTCTTGCAGTCAAGAGCTCTCGACCGGTGGTCAAACGAGAGTAACATCCAATCCAATGAAGATAACTACGCCCTCCCTTGGGTCGAGGTTAGGGAAATGATGATGGCAGAATTTTGTCCTTCGCATGAGTAGGACAACCTCGAGGAAGAATTTTGGCACCTCAAACAAGTGTTTGACGATAACCTTGGTTACACCACCCGCTTCAAGCAATTAATCATCATCGTTCTTCACCTTGTTAATACGCCCGAACGTGCGATTAGGAAATACCTCCATGGTCTTCCTCCCGTCATTCGTGACGCCATCCAAGCCACAAGACCGGTCACTATAGAGGTGGCTTACCACCTAGCCGCTGGAATCAACGACAACCGCGTATGAGACAGATAATTCTCAAACCCCATCACCACCAAATCTATTAACCAGGTCACCATTGAACCTAAAGAACCCAAGTCTCAACCACGAAGCAACAATGGTAAGAAACGAAAGTTTCAAAACTAAAGTTGCAACGCTATCACACTAGTCATCAACCCAAATCCCCCACAAGAACCCGCTAGAAAACCTTACACTGGGACTCATCCCAAGTGTACCACTTGTCATTACCATCACTCAGCCAACATCGCATGCCTCCATTGCGCAAATTGCAATCGGTTTGGGCATATAGCCGCCGCATGCCGAAATGGCCAAGTGCCACAAGGCAACCAAGCCCAACAACCTCCCCAAAACCAAAACCGTCAAGATCCTGCCAACAACGTTCGAGCTTGCTTCAAATGCGGTGATCCTACTCACCTTCGTCCCCAATGCCCGCAAAACAATCAAGAGCAACAGCAGCAGCCTCATCACCGCGCATTCAACATCAACGCGAACCATGCACAACTCGACAATGAAGTCATAAATGGTACGTTCCTTGTTAATGGTTTATATGCTTCCTTACTATTTAATACTGGTGTGGATAAAAGTTTTGTATCCGTAGAATTCGAACCAATGTTAAATGTGCACGCCCTAAGCTTCCAAAATCTTTCGCCGTCGAAGTTGCCAATGGCAAGTCTATCACTGTTGTCTATGTTCTTCACGGTTGTTTTCTCACTCTTAACAACCATGTGTTTTCTATCGACCTCATACCCATGCAATTGGGTAGCTTCGATATCATAGTAGGCATGGATTGGCTTCGTAAGAACCATGCTGAAATCGCTTGTCATGAGAAGTTCGTTCGACTACCCCTTCCGTCTAGTGACGCTTTTCACATCTATGGCGAAAGGCCTTCAAAAGGTCTCAAACTCATGTCATGCACCCAAGCGAACAAGTACTTACGTAAGGAGTACTTTTCCTTTCTAGCCCACGTTGTGGAAGAAAAGGGCAAGGGAAAAGACGTAAGTGATGTTCCAGTGGTGTGTGATTTTCCTAATGTTTTCCTCGAATACCTACCTGGTCCTCCTCCTTGTCATTCAGTTGACTTTCGTATTGACCTCATTCCTTGCGTTACACTTGTCGCTAAATCCCATTATCGCTTAGCACCCTCGGAAATGCAAGAGCTATCTAGCCAACTTCAAGAACTTCTTGATAAAGGTTTTATTCACCCTAGTACTTCTCCTTGGGGCGCTCCCATTTTATTCGTCAAGAAGAAGGACGTATCCTTTCGGATGTGCATTGATTATCTGAGCTCAACAAACTCACCGTCAAAAACCGCTATTCTCTTCCCCGTATCGACGATCTCTTTCATAATTGCAAGGCGCAACGTGCTTTTCCAAGATTGATCTCCATTCTGGTTATCAACAACTTCGAGTTCTCGTAGAAGATATACCCAAAACCACTTTGCGCATATGTTATGGTCACTACTAGTTTGTGGTCATGCCTTTTGGTTTGACTAATGCACCTGCGGTCTTCATGTATTTGATGAACCGTGTGTGCAAACCTTATCTCGGCGATATACTAATTTAGTCCAATACACAAGAAGAGCACGGGTGACACTTGCGTCTTATCCCCCAACTCCTCCGTACCGAACGTCTTTACGCCAAATTCTCCAAGTGTGAATTTTGGCTAAAAGAAGTTCAATTCCTTGGTTATGTCATCAACGAACTTGGTATTCAAGTTAACTCCGCAAAAATCAAAGTTGTAAAGAATTGGACTGCTCCTAAGTTTCCGTCCGAAATTCATCATTTCTTGGTCTAGCTGGTTATTATCGTCGTTTCATATCGAACTTTTAAAAAATCGTCGTTCCTCTCACGTCTTTGACTCAAAAAGATAAACCTTTTGTTTGGGGTTCCGAACAAGAGGATTCTTTCCAAACGCTCAAGGACATGTGTTGATGCACGATGTCTATTGTCTACGTCTTAGGTCTAGTCGAGTTGTATAAATTTTGTGGTTGTCAAATTTTAAAGTTTTGTTCGTATTATAGACTTCGTACGAGCTGGTCAATTAGTACGAAGTGAACACTTCGTACAAATTGGCCTTGTGCGAAGTGTGTAGGTCTATATATAGGTCTCTTGGCATTCTCATTGTAAGAACTTTTGGAGATTGACAGTGAAGCTCTCTCGGATTTCTGGCTCATTGTAACTGTTAATCAACTGAATGAAATCAACCATTTAAAAGTTTATCATGTGTAATTGTCACTAATTTATTACAATGGACTAGATATCAAGTTAGGTACCTTTGCTAAGGAGGAATTCGATCATTCAATTGGTGTTAGAGCTACGGTTATCATCTACGCTCATGAATTATGGACTTAAGAGGGTTTTAGACGTAAAACATCAAATAAACGGACAATCCACTAACAAAAAGTAAAATTGAACTTATAAGATTGTTAGAAAATCATTTTCGACCAGATCTGTGGTGGAATCATCTCGAAATTCGAAGAAATAAAGATTCTGGATCGAAAAAGGTGCTCAGGCTCGTTTGTACGAGGTGACCACCACGCACGAGGAGAACACACCTCGTACGAAGTGATGGCCAGCTCGTACGAGGTGATGACCAACTCGTACGACATGATCACATACCTCGTACGAAGTAAGGCATTTTTTGATCGTATTGACGAGACGAGTGTCCAGAAAAAATTTGGTGATTGCAAATTTTTTCGAGATTTTAATGATCGATTGGACACCGTCTAGAGCTTCAGAGTACAAATTTGATGATACGATCACAGTTGGTTGAAGATAACGGGGTAGTCACGGATAACAGTGCAGAATGATGATCATTTGGTATAGTGATTACTAATGGGCCTAAACGTAAAATCCGCTTTTGATGAGAACTGATTTTCCAGATTTGAGGGGGAACTTCAGTGAAAAATTTTGGTACTGTCAGAATTTGCAAAAATGAGAGGCAATAAAAATTTCATGTATATATAGCATTTTTGAAATTCATGACTATGCAACTGTATTCGGGTGGTTATGACTGCAGATTATTTGTTCAATACAATGGGTCTTGGATTCTTTGTATGAGATCAAAGTGTAGTTTGAGTTCATTAGTGATGAGATCAAGTTGATGTTTACTTTTCGTAAAAGTGGGGTGCATGACTGAGTCTTGGAGGAGTTGTTTATCAGATTCTAAGGTCATGGTCGCGGGTTGACGCCAAAGTCTTCGTATGGTGGTGGAAGCACACACGACTGCTTATTTTTAACTCTGCAAGGCAAATGAACTATTTTCAGGAGTAATCCAGGAGATGAGGATGTTTTGTAGTTTCAGTTGCTCTGGGTTGTACGAGGAATCATGACTAAAGAAGAGGATATAATGGGTTTTTCAGACAAAGAAGTGTACCAGTTGATAACGAAATAGACTATACATTTGAGATTTTCATGAAAGACGAAGATTACATTATTGGTCTTGAACAAAGAAGAAGAGGTTACTGCATATGGACAGATAATTTGATTCCGATGATGATTTGCTGATTGAACAGATGACCGGTTTGCTAATCAATCTTTCAGGAGTATGCTTAAATGTGATTACGGAAATCGGGATTTCCGAAGTTTCACGGGTATTCATTGCTTTGAAGTTTACTGGTGTGGTTATTCGAAGTTTCTATCTATTGTCGGTTGGGTTTTGAAGATTAGAGAATCGAGCATAGGAGGAGTACGCTAAACCGAACTTGGATATGGTTAAAGTTGAAATGGAGAAGCTGCATTGATTAGCTTCAAGTTGGTGTTCGTTCGAGAAAATTTGTCGATTAAGAAAATCAGAGAAGATTGGAAACCATGCATTCAAAGATCTGAACTGGATATTTCAGGGGGAATTTAATGTTGATAATGCAAACCCGGATCATCAATTAAGGCGGAATTTGTTGACGCGTTCTACGACATCGACAGATACCTTGATTGAAGTTGCAGAATATTCAAACACGGATCTAAGATTTCAAGATCAGGATCAAACTTCGACAGTGACGTCGAGGGGGAAATTGTTGATGCACTTTGTGTCCGTCACTGTACGAATAGGCTAGATAGAGTGTGTGTTGCTCGGACCTGCTTCAGAATCATTGATACCAACAGGTGATTGATTAACCACCAGTGGTCTTGGAACTTGCTCTTGATTTGTTGTTTGATGTTGTTCATATAACAACACAAATTCCGCTTCATCAGGTTGTTCTGGCATATCGAATGAATTCCATAAGCTCTCATAGTTAAACATCCAGGAATCACCAGGTTTTTGAGTAGGCATTGTGTACTTCTGACACTCAAAATGCTGAGCTAAGATAACTCGGTTTAGACTAGGAAAATATACTCGACGTTGAGGACTAGCATAGCCTACGAAAAATCCTTCCAAAGATCTAGCATTGGATCTATGACAGTACATGGAGATCCAAACGGTTCTAGGAAATACAGATTCGGCTTCTTTAATTAAGCAAATCAAAACATGTCTTCTGGTGTTTCTTGACAGTTAAAACCCTGTTTAACTTATAACAAGCAGAGGCAACTGCTCTGCCCCAAAAGCTAACAGGAAGTTTTGAATCGGCGAGCATCGTGCCTGTTGTTTCGATGCGAGTTTGATTCTTATGTTCAACTACTCCATTTTGTTGCGGAGTATAGGGGGCGCTGAATTCGTGAAGAATGCCTTTGTCGTTACAGAATTCGAGCATACGATTGTTTTTAAACTCAGTACCATTATCACTTCGGATTCTCTTGATCGGAAAATGGTATAAGTTTTCAAGTTTTCGGAAGAGGATCATAAAATTTTGGAACGTTTCATCTTTACTCTCTTGAAAGAATACCCATGAAAACCTTGAATAATCATATGTCACAACTAGACAATACAGATCTCTGGATATGCTTCGAATGTTCACTGGCCCGAATAGATCCATATAAAGTCTCTCTAGCGGTAGTTTGATAGAATTCAGCAGCTTTTTCGGGTGAGATTTCTTATGCTGGTTCCCCTTTTTGCAGCTAAGACAATCGCCATTCAGATGAAAACTTTTCAGATTAACATCCTCCACTAGGTTGTTGTGAACAAGATAATTCATCTTTCTCAAATGTATGTGCCCCATTTTTCTATGCCAAAGGATTGAATCTTTTTCGGTAGCCTTGGATACAAAACATTGAGCCGATCTTGACGTTGTAGATGCGATGCTCATATCAAGAACGTAAAGATCATTTTCTCTCGGAGCTCGCATAAGGATAGACTCCTCAGGTATCTTAAATCCTGGCTTCAGAATCAGACATTCTTTACCATTGAAATGTGTTGTAAATTTCTTATCATAAATTTGCAAAATGCTGAGCAAATTGTTCTCCAACTCCGCAATGTAGTTTACTTTATCGAACGAAACCACGCCATTCGGAAGTTATCCTTCACCAACGATTCGACCTCCTTAATTCCAGCAAACCCTACGTAGCCTTCATGAATAGATTTAACATCATAGAGTAAGGCTAGCATTCCGGTCATGTGACGAGAAGCTCCACTGTCCATAATCCATTTTGATATAATTGACCTCGGGAGCCCTTGCACATGATAATAAGAGATTACTTAAACAGTGAAACCCAAGCCTTCTCGGTCTTGGGTGAGTTTGGAATATCAAATGTTGTAACCTTAACTTCCTTCTTGACTTTAACCCACTGTCCAGTTTTTTATTCAGTTTTATCTTTTGGTTTTACTAGAACAGTTGTTGACTTTGAAACATCAGAAGATGGTTTTGCTTTTGCTACCCAGGTTTTTGCCTTAGAAAATGCCTTCTTCGTATAAAATTTTGAATCCTTTTTCTCAATTTTATTTGATGATTCACCTTTTTCAAAGTTTGAAAATTTTGTGATTATTTGTTTCACATCTTTGTTGGATTCAAGATTTCGTTTTAAAATCTGTGTAGTCACAAACTCAAGTTTCTTCTATTGATTTCTTAACTTGGTGAACAAGTTTGGATTTAGAACACTTTCATGCAATATGCCCAACTTCATTGCACTTGAAACATGTCCTATTGTCTGAGACCTTTGTTTTCTTAGCCTGTTCACAAAGTTATTTTTCTTTATTAAATTCATCATTGGATTGTTTTCAAATATTCTCCTTCTCACTGACTGTGTTTGTTCCAAAAACAAAGTCAACTTTATTTTTATAATTATGTTTCTGAAACTTTCTGTTATTTTTCTTTTGTTCAAAACCCAGACCTTCTCTCCTATTCTCAGGATAATCCCCTCCTTTTTTATGATAATCGTTAAAGACCTTCTTTGGTTTGGAATAAAGCAAAGTTACAGTCTTATCAAGATATGAAAAACTCACTTCAACAAGTTTAAAAAGTTTTTCAACACGATCAACATTCACATTCTGGATCGGAAATGATTCATCAAAATGCAATTTATCAGATCCATTCATTTTGTAGACAACTACATTAGGATCATCACTTAAATTGTCTTCTGACGATGAACATTAATTTTTGTAAAAACTCTCCTCACTTCCAGATTGCAAACTTGAATCAAAACTCTTTAAGCTTGATTTAGTACTTTCAAAATTTGAACTATCTGAATCAATACCAAGCACATTTTCAACAACAGTTTTTACCAATTCAGTTTCACAGTCATCTTCTGATTTAGTGTATGTTACGTCAATGTTCTCAGGTAGCTCGTTAGTCTTTTGAGTTTTAAGTTCTAAATTGAGCGCCTTTTCCACCCCTGCAAGTTTCTTTCTAGCATAACTTTTCCACATGGGTGGTGGAACACGATCGTAACTTACACTCTTTTTCGTTTCATTCATATCATTTCCTTCTTTCTCAATTTTCGAAAGAAAAATGATCGATGACATAAGAACTGGTTGAGTAACTGATCAAAAGTTTGTTTACCCTTTCTGTTTCGATTCTCGTTTGTTAGGATCTGAGTTTAATTAGTTGTGAAAATTTTAAGATGAAAAATGAATGATGTTTAAAACAGAGTGACTTGCAGCGGAATTTAGAAAACTTTTTGATTCACAACTAATGGAAGATTGCTTTCATTATCATGCTCTCAACTTATAAGTTTTTTGCATGTAATTCACAACTCCCCCTCAGCCTGATATCACAAGTGTTTGTTCGTACAAAATGTAAAGAAGATGACTGGATAAAAGTGAAAATGATCTTTTGATAGATAAATAGAACAGTACATAAGTCTGTCTATTTATAGTACAATGCAAACCGCTGAGCATCTAATGATGACATCAGCAGTGAAAGTGACAGATAACAAAATAACTAACTCTAAACACTGCGAAGCCTAAGCACTGCTATACAATACACTGTTACATTGGAAAGCACTGATAAAAGATAAAACTCTGATGAGGCAATACTCTGTTGGTCTTCAACAGACCTTTGCATATATTTTGTCTTTATTCTTCATCAAATGCTTGTAGAGCAGACGTTTGGCTTGGCAGTGGTTTATTAAATAATACTGTAAACTCTGATACTTCTGGATCAATCATCTGATAGATATTTTGGCTTTCTATCATCTATTCCTTTGTAAAGGGTTCAATCCCAACAATCTCCCCCTGGAACAGATGATGCCAAAAGTAACTTTATTGTTGATCTTTATTTCTCATCAATAGTTCCCTTATCTGACCTTTGAATTGGAGTTCAAAGTCTAGGGCAACCAAATCTTCAACATCCCTTTCAAGTTCAAGGTTCATAAGATCTTGGAGGTATTCAACACACAAAGACCATATGTTGCCTCCGTTTAATGCATCGAACTTTGCCATCAGACCTGAACAAGGTCAATTCATGGGTGTCTTTGTGTGAACTCCACTTTAGAATTTTTGGATCTGTTGGCTTTCTTGGGTGAAGTTTTATTGATGATGAGTTTGGTGATGAAGGTCTGCTAACAAGTTTTGACAATGTGTCTCTCAGTTGATCACTTGCAGCATCAGTGTGGTATAGGAGTTGACATTTCAGGGCTTCTTTCTTGTTCTCGTCATACCTCAGTTGATCTTCCTCTTCCATCTGCCTTTGCCTTTTTGGATGGTTCAAAGCAATTGTGGATAGGCTAGAGGTTGAGAATGGTCTTTTCAAAGTATGGGTCTGTTTTGGAGCAGTGGTTATATGAGCAGTCGTTGTGGATGGATAATCTGGCTTTCTAGGAACACTAGGATCTTCCAATCTGAGTTTTTCAAGCCCTTTATAAGTATCTACAACCTTTGATTCAGACAACCTTGCAATTTTTATAGAAGTACCATATTGAGCAGCAACCAATTCTTCTTTCATTCTTTTAATTCTCAAAGCCTGAGCTTGATCAACAAACTTTGTTCTTTTCCAATTAGGTGGAGTTGCATTTTGTTGTGGATTATTGAGCATTATTTGAATCCTTTCAATCTCTTCTTGAAGATCTTCCGCATACCAGTTTTTGAATTGGGCTCTTGTTACCTTATATGGTTTATGAGCCATGATATGTTCAAGAAGATCTTGTCTTAAATCAGGATCAACTTTGGTTGCTTTTTCTGACTTGGATTTGCAGAGATCTTTGGCAAAGTCTTCAATATGTCTTACCTTTTCAAGTTGTAACTGCATTGCATTTTGAAGAGTTCTGTCATCTTTTCCTTTATTTTCTTCCTTTGCAATTTCTCAGCTTGTATGACTTTTAGCTTTTTATACTCTTCCAAGTTATTTGGCTTCCTATATCCAAGAAGAGAAGGAAATTCCCTTTGAGTAGGATCTTCAATGTCATAGAATGACTCTATCTCACTTCTGACATCATGTACTTCAAGTGGATATTGGGCAGCCAGTGGTAAGAATGATGTCGACAAATAAGCATTAGGAAATGGGTTAGTTTTAGGTGGTGGTGGAATGATTTTGTAACACCCCAATCGCGTAATACAACAAGACACGGCGGAAATATCAGGGAGTCACGTTACAAATTGCTCAGCCACAACTGGAACTAAATTGTTTCATTATTATACATTGTTTTACAATACAAAGAATACAATAAATTGTCTTTTGTTTGACGAAGACTAAAGCCCGGATGCATTCCTATGTGTAGCATGCTTGAATAATCATCAACCTGAAACATATGTGAAAAGAGACGTCAACAAACAATGTTGCCGAGCACATAGTTTTGTTGGCCAAATAAATGGCAAAAAGTTTGATATTGCAACACTTTGACAACCATGAGAGTAGCTAATTGTAAATCGACTCATTGAAGCCAAAGAATGGCAAAAAGGGTTAGCATTGCAATACATTAACTTGATCATTAAACTTGTGACAAAATATTTTTGTATATAGCATCATGATCATTACTAAGTAATTTTCATGCCTTTGAAAATTGTACTTTGTTCTTTGAAAACATATTGAAATCGTCCATAAACTTGTGTGAGTATTACTGGAAATAAATCAATGATTTATAATAATACTAAATATCCTTCTAAGAATCTATCATACAAAATATGAATGAATTCTTCAAGGATTTGGATGTCGAACTTTTGAATCAATTGCACACAAAATCCTAATGGAACACGAATAACGCTACAAGAGTAATGCAATAAGAACACTTATATATAGGAAGTGCCATCGGTGTATCCACCATGTTCTTATGGAATTACACTTGTTTCGTTATCCTAATCACAACTAACCACATAAACATATAATCGTCAATTTGTCACTTGTCTCGTCAAATACGCATTAAAGTACACAAAATCCAATCAAGGACTACCAATTAGTACTTTAAACGTTCCACAAATATCTAACTAGAAAGATAGGTAGATGTAATGGGAATTAAGTCTTGTCACATTGTCTTGTCAACTTGTCTTGTCAAATACGCATTAAAGTACACAGAATCCAATCAAGGACTACCAATTAGTACTTTAAACATTCTACAAATATCTAACTATAAAGATAGGTAGATGTAATGGGAATTAAGTCTTGTCACATTGTCTTGTCCACTTGTCTTGTCAAATACACATTAAAGTATACAGAATCAAATCAAGGACTACCAATTAGTACTTTAAACAATCCACAAATATCTAACTATAAAGATAGGTAGATGTAATGGGAACTAAGTCTTGTCACATTGTCTTGTCAAATACGCATTAAAGTACACATAATCCAATCAAGGACTACCAATTAGTACTTTAAACATTCCACAAATATCTAACTATAAAGATAGGTAGATGTAATGGGAATTAAGTCTTGTCACATTGTCTTGTCAACTTGTATTACAAAATCATAATCCTAATGGTGATTCGGATAAGGCTACGAAGGGTAATACAATAAGCACACTTATATATAGGAAGTACCAGCAGCGTATCCACCATGTTCTTATTGTATTACTCTAGTTTCGTTATCTAAATCACCAAAAATTCTACACATAAACCATAATCATCGTTCCTCGTAAAGTACTTCTTAGAAATCTCACTATAAAGATAGGAAGATTTAAGAGTGTACCTCAAACATCCTTTGAGAATCTAATTATGAAGATAGAAAAGATCCCACAAGGATAAGCCCTGAAAGACCTCTTTAACAGTCGTGTCACTATTTGTCGTGTTGCATAATCGGAATTAATACATAAAAGCACTTAGTAAACACATACATGCCATACATTTGAGAAAATCGGTTACACATATGAATCACCCCAAAACATTTGGAAAACGTAAAAAGGGGGAGCAATGTACTCACCTGGGATTGCGTATAGATCTTGTTCAAATGATATAACAAAGCTCAAAGGATCAAGAGTTCAAGTGTTGAAGTGGTTCCTAGTGTATCAGATAACTACATGTTAGTTTGTTGAAACTTGAAGATGAGAAAACGGATAGAATGAGGTATATAAACCAAAAAAGAGTTGGATCTTGTATAATATGGTTCATAATACCTAACATTCTGAATTGGAAGCATTTCAAAAAGTTTTGACTTGATACGGCTCGCTAAAGTGGTTTACGCCACTTTAACGGGTCATAAACATAACTATGGGTTCAGATGGTTAAATATGTCCTATGACAAGTCTAATATGCCAAAATTAGTTTATATAAGTTGTATAACCAGTTTAGATATCAAAACAATGCTCTTATATGTTTAAAACAAATTTATGTGCAAAAAGGGCCTTGTCAGCATTTTAAAGAATACATAGTCGACTTGTCATTTGACTAACCAAACGGTATGACCATAGGGTATAACCTCAGAGGGTTATTCCTTATAATATTATGGTCATAATAATGGTCTTGGCCGGATCCTAAAGTTGACCAAACGGGTCAGATTTGAAAGTCAAAGAGGTGGTCAAAACCGCTAGACTTACGACTCTAAGCAAGCACTAAAACAAAAGTGACGAGTTAGACATGTTTTGACATGTCTAAATAAGTTTATAAAAGAGTTTTGGCACCAAAACAAACTGTTTTGATACCCGGAAATGGTTCCTTTGCAAATTGCGCAAAAATCGCATTATTGACCAAAACTTTGACTTGTCAAAATGACTAGAAAAGATAGAAATCAGTAGGTATGATCATTAGGGATTATGACCAACATGATTATGACCATATTAGCAAATTCAATTGGAATTTATGTTGATCAATTCATGATCAATTCTGGAAGTTAAATAAAAGTCAAACTTTTGAGTCTTAGCCCAAATAAACTAAGAATCTTGAATCAAAACATGATTGAATTACTTACAAACACAAGGATTGATGAAGAACCACAGAGAAAGCTCCAAGATGGTTGTAAATTTAGATTGAATCAGATTTGAGGTATTTGAGTGTTTGCAAAAGTTCATAATTATGAAATGAGCTTGGTATATATAGATTTCTTGATGTAACAAGATCAAGACACATGTCCATGACTCATCCCTGAAGTTGGATTAGTGTCTAATACTTGTCAAATGCAGAGAATTGGGTGGTAAGTTCGATTGATGAGTCAAAATTGAAGTTAACCAGCTGCTGCCACCTTTCTGGTGAGCTGGGAGTCCCTTACGGACCATATGGACTTTGGTCTTACGGTCCGTAAGACCCCTATCTGGCATAAACTTTTGAAAATTGGCAGAACAGGCCCCTGAGCACGTTTCGTCGCGTTTTGGCACTTCTAACACCCGTTAACCTGATTTTTAAGCTTCATAAGGAAGTTAAAGTATAGGGAACTTGAAATGTGTCCAAAAATGTTCCAGAGGTCAGTTCGATTTGTCGTACAGTCGCGGTTTTCTGTTAATTTCGACAAAGTTCATAACGAACTCGTGTGTGACCGTAAATGCGTAATGAATGATGTTTTTGCATACCAATCACTAAACTAAAATATTTTAACAATTACAAAAATTTTTGGATGTCCGTACATGTTCCAGATAGCAAAATACGTGAAAAGGCATAGTTTCGCAGAATTTGCAAAATAGTCCCTGTGATCGAATAGGCTTGTTTTTGACATACCAAACCCTTCAAAACTTATTTCTAAGTTATGTAAAGGATATTTAGGGTATGTTTATCTTTTGTCCTCATCCCGGTGCGTACGTTACGTTAAACGGGTTACGTTTAAGCGTTGGCATGCCTTCAAAGAACAAGTTTTTGAAAGCCCGAAATTTTGCACAAGTGTTACAGTTTTTGATGGGAGTGAAGTGGATTTGGATGGTATTGATGAAGTGGTCAGTGGTTATGATGAAAAGGGACTGGTGATGGAATCACTTGGTCATCATCAACAACAAAAGTTTTTCTTCTGCGTTTGAAAATAATTTAAGCTAATGGTAGATGTGCAGGAAATTTTGGTGGTGTGGCTAATGGGTGAGTTGAAGTGGGAATGTGATCATGGCAGTGATTTGAGTAATGTCTTTTGTAAGCTCTGCTATATCAACAACTGTTGACACAACATGAGTTAAAACATCTGTTGGAGTAGGTTTTGGTGTGGTGGTTTATGGTGGTAAATTTGGTTTGGATTGGACAGAGGATACATTTAGAATTGCATCAGCCATGGTTTTAGAAGGGTTGGAGATTGGTTGCCTTGCTTTTCTAGATGGCCTCTTCTTTCTTGAAGTACCAACGTCTTCTTTTTCCTTTTGCTGATCCAATTTTTGTTTTACCAAGCTTTTGCTTTCTGCCCTTAGATTTTTTAGTCTTTTCTGCTTATCCTCAGCTATCTTTCATCAATCTCTTTTCTAGGAGAAGCATCAGATGCTGGAGCAGTGCTTTCAGACTCTTTAGGTTTTGCCTTGGAATCAGGCTTCAATTTTCTCAAAGAATCTTTATCCCCCTTTTTGGCATCATCTACAAATTCTTCTTGAAAAACAGGAGTAGGGGCAGTGCCAGAAGTTTTCAACAGATGGTCTTTAATGGCTTTTATTTTAGCTTGGGTATCCTTGTATCTAGCTTCAACCATTTCTCTGATAAGCTTCATGTGAGTGTTATGCTGAATTTCTGCCAAACTTCTTTGAGTTGTGATGATAGATTGTACAATGTTCCAAAGCTCATCAGCTGTTTGTGGTGTAGATGAAGTTGGTTTTGATTGACTTTGCAGGAGTTGTTGCATCATGGTTTTAAGATCACCAATAGAAGATTCCATTGATGTCATCATCTCCGTCAATTCTTTGTATCTTAGCTCATCACCTAATTTAATAGGATCATCTGAACTCCTACCAGTGGTAGTTGAATCTGGAACTTCAATGGAAATAAATCCCATATCAATAGAACCAGATGCCCCTTTTTCTTGATTCTGGAGACTTCCAACTAAAGTAGAGGTTACAGCTGTAACCTCGACAGTTGTTGCATTCAAGGAAGTCTTAGGTATGTAACCAATGTCCAATTAAGAAACAGGAAGTTCTGCAATTGTAGTGGCTACTTCACTTGAAATATCACCAAGGGTTACTTGTAACCTAAAGGATGTAGCCTCCTCAGCTGTTGATGGGTTAGCAATGACACTGTGTTCAAACTCAGTCACATGTAGAGGTGAACTCTCATGAATAGGTGATTGATAGGAACTGATTTGTGTTTGAACAATGTAAAGTGCCTTCAACAGAGGTAAAATGGTAGGTGGAAGTTGTAGTGGAGAGGGTTGTGGAGTAGAAAGCGATATTGCCCTGGGAGAGAGGCTGTGGAAGATAGATCTAAGTGGATCCAGTGCTTTATAAGTTAGTGTTCATGTGCTTACAACTTGATCCTTTTGTGAGGATACAAGAGGAGGTAGGCTAGTAGGTGGAGATCTTTCCAACTGCTGTGAGGAAGTAGCAACAGTGGTTTCAGGTGACTTTTGTGTTGTCACAGTCATCTTTGGGATCTCATCTTCCAGAGTAACCTTTTTGGGTTTTGTTTTGGTGGGTTTTTGAGGGTTTCTTTTTGGAAGTGGCTGGTGTGGGTTTCACAGCACCGGTTGTAGTGCTATGATCACCAAGAGCAGTGGGCTCAGTAGCAATGGGTTGAGCTTGTGATGTTTGTGCATCAAATTTTGCTCCTCCCCCTCTGCTTGTGTTTTCAAAACTTTTGGTTGATTGGTTATTCTTGTAAAAGTTTCATGTGTAAGGCTGCCAACTAGACTGATGACACCTTGGGTAGCATCTTTTTGATAAACTTGGGATTGAATATAAACACTCAACAACCCTATATTTATAAGAAGGGCTTTACCCTTTTTAATGTTACAATACTTGGGAGAAGTTAAAATTGGATTTTGTTAAAATAGCATATCCAAGTACTGCATGTTCAATAGTATTTCATTAAAAGCAGTTGTTTTGGCTGACAAACAAACTAACAAAGTATGGAAAAAGAATTTCATCTTAGCAGGGAAATTAGATTGAAAGATTGTTTTACCTGTAAGTTAACTTTCATATCCCCGTTCAATGAATTCATTGTGAAGCTCCTTTGTTGTGAAGGTAGTTGGGTGTTATAGGTCATTTTGACCAAATACAGTGGAGATGGTTGGTGGTGAGATTTGTATGAGTGATTCACCAACTTTTGAAGTGACGGTATAGGCTACACTTTTCTATGTTTGACCTCAGCATTAGCCCAAAACTGCCAAAGTGTATCAAGATAGATTGAAGCTTTTATTTCCATGATACTCTTGTATTTGGATTCTTTCAGAATTTTGATCATGACATGATATGTCTTATTGTTGTCGGTTTCTTCGAGAGTGGGAGTGTAGTTATACGGTGTTTTGATAATGAGAGGCATGGTGAATGATTTGAAGAAGTATGAATTTGTGAAGAAGAAGAGAGTGATAGAAACCGCTTTGAGAATTTTTGAATTCGACACGGCGAGTAAAACTCTGTTTGGATAAAACAGGGTTTATAAAGAGAAAAAGTGAATGCTGACGTGTTAGCAGTTTCCAAAGATATGATGGCTAACATCTTTCCACGTGTAACCTCTGATGATAATGGAAGACAGTTGTTTGGGAAACAACTGTTGTGTATCAATAGTGGATAGGAACAGTGGTGATTTTAACACTATCAGAGGATTGATATCAGTGGTTTTGAGTCAACACAGTGGTTTGACCAAACAGTGGATGAAAATAATGAACCAGAGGATACACATTTATCAGTGGATAGATTTTCAAGTCAAATAGAGGTTTAAGAGAAACATTGGTTATGAACAGACATTTGAGATTTATTGAAAATTTTCAATTTTAAACTATTTTTAAGGATGGATTTTGGATTTTCTGATATCATTTTAATGCTATTTACACATAGAACACAAAAATTGGTTTCAATCCATGTTTAGCATGCCAATCCTAGAGATTAGACTTTCAAAGGTAGAGGTATCTAATGCTTTTGTTAGAACATCTGCCAGTTGATCTTTAGTTGGAACATGATGCAGAGAAATCCAACCTTTTTCATAACAATCCCTCACAAAATGATGTTTGATGTCAATATTCTTTGTTGTGTAATGAGAGACTGGATTTTTAATGATGTTTTCAGCTGCTTGACTGTCTAACTTGAGAGGAGTCTTTAAAGCAGTTACACCAAAATCCAGCAATTGATTTTGAAGCCACATGAGTTGAGCAGTGCAACTTGCAGCAGCAATATATTCAGCTTCAGTACTGGATGTGGATACTGCAACTTGCTTTTTGCTTTGCCAGGACACTAGACAATCACCTAGGAACTGAACTTCTCCTGATGTGGACTTCCTTGTGGTGTGACAACAAGCAAAATCACTGTCTAAGTAACCTGAAAGCTCAATATTTCCATTAGCGGGATACCAGATACCAAGTGTAGGAGCACCTTTTATGTATCTGAGTATCCTCCTCACAGGAATAAGATTTGACTTTCTAGGTGTTGACTGCGATCTGGCACAAACACATGTTGCAAACATGATGCCTGGCCTAGAAGCAGTTAGGTACAATAAAGACCTAATCATGCTTTTTGAAGGTCCGTGATCAGGCGGTTCCAGACGGAAGTTAGTGCATATGATCCTTATTCGGTAGAATGTTATTAAGAAAGGAGTAGAAGTAGATAGCAGCGGAAGTCATACATTTCATTCATACCGAAAGAGCATACATCTTGTCAGGCTACCGGAGTTCCTGGAGAGAATCCGGCAGCACCTCCCCGTCTGGGAGCGCAAAAACTTAATCACAAATGAACACACACCACTGTATATAGACAACCTTATGTAATTCGTACGAACTGAACATAGTAATTCGTACTTTGGTCGTGTGTTCGTTTCTAACCTATACAATATTAAACACGCGTTCTATCTAGCCTATTCGAACAGTGACGGACACAAAGTGCATCAACAAATTCCCCCTTGTCCATTATTGTCGAAGCTTGATCTTGAACTTGAAATCTCTGAGCTGTGTTTGAATATTCTGCAACTTCAATCAAGGTATCTGCCGATGTCATCTAAACGCGTCAACAATTCCCCTAATTAAGATCTAGGTTTGCATTGTCAACAATAAATTCCTCTGAAAACTCCAGTTCAGAACTTTGTTTGCATGGTTTCCGACCTCCTCTGATTTGCTTGACTGACAAATTTTCTCGAACAAACAACAATTTGAAGCTAATCAATGCATCTTCTTCTCCGTTTCAACGATAACCGCATCCGAGTTCAGTTTTTGAATAAGCACTGTAGCACCGAGAGTCTATTCCGCAAATTCCTAATCTTTCAAAACTCAACCGGCAATTTATAGAAACTTCGAATCACCACACCGGAAAACTTCAAACCAATGAATACTCGCTAAAATCTGAAATCCCGATTTTTGTAATCGCATTTAAGCACATTCCTGAAATATTGATTAGCAAATCGGTTATCTGCTCAATCAACAAATCATCATTGGAATCAAATCATCTGATAACACATCGAATCTAAGAAGCATTCATCCGCGATCAAAACACATTCTTCCTGTTCAGTCACAATATCAAATATATAGCTCACTTCGCTGAAGCAGGCGCCTTGAAACTACAAAACATCCCTATTTTCGGATTACCCACCCAAAATAGTTGATTTGCTTTGCAGAGTGAAAGATAAGCAGTCGTGTATGCACCAACCCCACATCGAAGATCAGGCTTTTATGTGAAACCTGAGACATTTTAATCATTTTACAGAGTCAAAACGAGTTTATTTCAAAAACAAATTCACATATTCAGTCCTTGATCGATTTCAAATTCCTATGCAGCTTCTATAAGCGAAACCACAAACTGGTACGCCAACGAAGGCCGTTTAACATGACGTATACTTTGAGACAATGACACTAGCTTAACACACCCTAAATAACCTTTTCATAACTTAGAAATAAGTTTTGGAGGGTTTGATGTGTCAAAAACAAGCTTATTTGATCACAGGGACTAATTACGACAAACTGTAAAAGTCTGCCGATTCTCGCAGCGATGCACACTCCGGAACAAGAACACTAGCCTAACATACCTTAAATATCCTTCACTTAACTTAGAAATAAGTTTTGAGGGCTTCGGTATGGCAAAATCACACTTTTGTAACTTCAGGGGCTATTTTGTAAATTTTGCGAAACTATGCCTTTATGCGTAATTCGCTATCCGAAAAATGTACGGACATCCAAAATTTTTGTAATCATTGAAATATCATATTTTAGTGATTTGAATGCAAAAATACTATTCGTTACGCATTTACGGTCATACACGCGTTAATTACGCTTTTCGTCGTAATTAACCGAAATCCACGACCGTACGATCAAACGAACTGACCTCTGAAACATTTTTGGACATATTTCAAGTTCCCTATACTTTATTATCCTTAAAAAGCTTAAAAATTGGGTTGACAAGTGTTAATAGTGCCAAAACGTGTCAAAAAACAAGTTTAGAGGCTGCAGGGACCATTTCTGCCAATTCTGAAATTCTGACCTTCTGGCGGGGCGCGAGTCCCTAAGCCTAAATGACTTGCAGCCCGCGAGAAGCTATCAGACATAGAAAATTTAAAATAGCAAATAGATGGCAACAACTGTTCAATTGAGGACACTAAGCACACGAATTTTGCCACTTCTCTTCTACTTTGAACACATAATGGGACACTAATCCATGCCTAAACACCTTGCCCAACACTTGTCATGATTTGGTGATCTTTGGATCATTATAAATACCAAACTCATGTCCATTCTTGAACTCTTTACCAACCTTCATACTCAAATCAGCTATAGATCCGAATTGAAACCACCTTGGAGCTTTCTCTGGTGATCTTTGATCAATCCTTTGTGTTTGTAAGTGTTCCTTCATGTCTTGTTTAATTATTATAGCTTACATGAACTAAAAATCAAATAGTTTGACTTTCTATTTGACTTTTAGTTTTGATCATGAATTGATTAAGATATAGCTCAATTGAAACTTGCAATATGATGGTAATCAAGGTGGTTATGATCCCTAAAAATCATGCCTACTGATTCCCACCATTTCTTGTTATTTTGACAAGTCAAAGTTTCGGTCAAAATGCGATTTTTGCGCATTTTGCAACAGATCTGTTTTCGAGTATCAAAACAGGTTGTTTTGATGCCAAAATACTTTTATAAACTTATTTAGACATGTCGCTACATGTCAAATTATTCGCCTTTGTTAAAATACCTATTTATCGTAAAAAAGCCCAGCGGTTTGACCACCGCTTTGACTTTCAAATCTGACCCATTTGGTCAACTTTAGGATCCGACCAAAAACATTATTATGACCATAATATCATAGGGAATAACTCTCTGAGGTTATACCTTATGGTCATACCATTGGGATAGTCAAATGACAAGTCGACTATGTATTCTTTAAAATGCCGAAAATGCCCTTTTTACACATAAATTAGTTTTAAACATATACGAACATTATTTTGACATCTAAACTGATTTTACAACTTAAATAAACTGGTTTTAACATATTAGACTTGTTATAGGACATATTTTACCATCCGAACCCCTAGTTACGTTTATGACCCGTTAAAGTGGCGTAAACCACTATAACGAGCCGTATCAAGCCAAAACCTTTTGAAATGCTTCCAAATCAGAATGTTAGGTAATATAAACCATTATACAAGATCTAACTCTTGTTTTGTTTATATCCTTCATTCTATCCGATTTCTTGTTTTCAAGTTTCGACACTAACATTATATTTATCTGATACACTAGGAACCACTTCAACACTTGAACTCTTGATCCTTTGAGCTTTGTTATATCATTTGAACAAGATCTATACGCTATCCCAGACGAGTACATTGCTACCCTCTTTTATGTTTTCTAAATGCTTTTGGGGTGATTCTATGTGTAATCAATTTTTCTTAAATGTATGGCATGTATATGTTTACTAAGTGTTTTTTGTGTGTTATTTCCGATTATGCAACATGACGATTGATAGTACGATATTTAAAGAGGTCTTTAGGGCCTATATCCTTGTAAAATCTTTCAATCTTCATAGTTAGATTCTCAAAGGATGTCTGAAGTACGCTCTTAAATCTTTCTATCTTTATAGTAAGATTCTAAGAAGTACTTTACGAGGAAAAATGAACGATGAACGATGAACAATGAACAATGAACGATGAACAATGAACAATGAACGATGAACAATGAACGATGAACGGTGAACAATGAACAATGAACGATGAACAATGAACAATGAACGATGAACAATTGGTTTATGTGTAGAATTGTTGGTGATTTAGATAACAAAACTAGAGTAATATAATAAGAACATGGTGGCTGGTACTTCCTATATATAAGTGTGCTTATTGTATTACCCTTTGTAGCCTTATCCAAATCACCATTAGGATTATGATTTTATGATACAAGTTGACAAGACAATGTGACAAGGCTTATTTCCTATTACATCTACCTATCTTTATAGTTAGATATGTATGGAATGTTTAAGGTACTAATTGGTAGTCCTTGATTGGTGTTGGTGCACCTGGTGTTCGTCACTTGTCGAATAGGCTAGATAGAGCGTGTGTTGAATATTGTATAAGTTAGAATCGAACACACGACCGAAATACGGGGATTTCAATGTAAAAGGGATCAAGTTCGCCCGAACTTGACCTATATTGGTCAAGTTCGCTCGAATTTGATGTGCCTTTAGTCAAGTTCGCCCGAACTTGTCCTGTGAAAGACAAGTTCGCCCGAACTTGACTATAGCACATCCGGGCGAACTTGGCTCCCTATATATGTGTGTGTTCATTTGTCATTTAAGTTTTTGGCATCCCTACGGGGAGGTGCTGCTGGATTCTCTCCAGGAACTCCGGCAGCTGGACTTATAAAGATGTATACTCTTTCGGTATGAATGAAGACTTCCGCTGCATTCTGTTTCTACTCCATTCTTAATAACATTCTACCGAATCTGTTTACGTTTATCCACTAACTCCCGTCTAGAACCGCTTGATCACGGACCTTCAAGTGGTATCAGAGCTAGAACAGCCTGATTTGATAGTATCAAGACAAGAACACTTCTATTTCATCTCCATTCTTCTATTTTTCTTAACTTTTTCATCAAAAATGAAGAATTCACGGTCAAAATCTTTTCAATTTTGAATATATCATGTAAAATACAACAAAGATAAACCCTTGAAAGATTGGAGACCAAATTCAACCGAATTGATGTCAAAATTTTGAAAAAACCATGTTCATCGAACTTGTTAATCAAGTTCGGCCTAACTTGTGCTAAAAACACACTTTTTCAGTGAGTTTTTACCAAGTTCGCTCGAACTTGAGTGAATTTTGAGGAATTTTGAGTGAAGTTCGCTCGAAGTTGTAAAAGTTTCATTGACTTTCTATCAAGTTCGACCGAACTTGATAAAAATTCAAGAAATTTTTCTAAGTCTGCCCGAACTTGCTAAATTTTCATTAAATTTCTTGTGCAAGTTCGCTCGAAGTTAATTCAAAGGTGATTGTCAAAACTGTCATAAGTTCGACCGAACTTAAAGCAAATCTTTCAAAACAAAAATCACAAGTTCGACCGAACTTGTGATCAAAACTGAGAATTCTTCATTCCTACTACAAGTTCAACCGAACTTGTAGTAGAATTAACATTTTTAAAAGGTTTTCAAGTGTTTTCAGTGTACGAGTCTCGTTATTCAATGGATGATATTCAAAGAGCTTATATGTCCGGAGCTAGTTCATCAAATGCCAACGTGATCCAACAAGTCAATCTTGACAACAAGATGGGCACGACTGTTAAACCGCCAAAGCTAATGAGCATGGACGAGTATGAAGGATGGAAAGAGAAGTTTACATATTGGGTTCAAGCCAGGCACTTCTTAGGCTGGGTGTTGATCGAGAGAGGTTATACAGTTCCGTTGGACAAACATCAGCAAGTTCTGGAGAAATACAAGTACTCCACGACACAGAAAAAAGAATAGATTGCTGAGAAAAATATGATCAGTCTTATTCAACAATCCGTCAAAGAAGATATTCTCGTCTTGCTACCGGAATACACAACTGCAAGAGATCTCTGGCTCTCACTTCAAAAGAAGTATCAAGGAAGCGCGGAGATGATCAAAAGCAAGAAAGCTCTCATTATGAAAGAGTTAGATATCTTCAACATGCTGAAGGGTGAAACCATGAAGCAGATGATTGAACGCTTCTGTCATCTTAAAGTCCAAATGCGAAGACACGGTCTCGAGAAGACGGAACAAGAGTACATCGACAAGCTTGCTGACGCTCTACCAGATGGAGAATGGACTACTTACCTAATGGTTCTGAAGGAAAGCGAAAAATGGGAATTCTTCAAGCTATCAACATTCATCGACAAATTAGAAGGTCATGAAATGGAACTCCTGAAGATTGCAAAGTCGAAGAATGCTAATGTTGTTCAAGATGTTGGTCTGTATTATAAAACTGGAATGCAAGACAACATTTCAAGCCCAAAGATTCAGACAGCATTCAATGCAAGTGTAAATTCTTCATGAACAACTCGCAGAAGAATTAGAATCAGTCATATCCTCAATATGATCAAAGTCCACAATCTTCATTCTCAAGCACTGGTTCAAATTCGTCTTATCAGAGTCAAGCAAATCAGAACCAACAAACAAATTCTGATTCGAATGTATTCAAATGTAACATCGTTGTTAATTTGAATAATGCTGTTTCTGAGCAAACTACTAAGCAACACATGGCACTTCTCGCCATTGTTCTAGAATCATATGAAAGTCTCATAGCTGGGAAAATCGGCAATCCCGAGATGACCGCTGAAGACTACGATCAGGTGGACGAAGAAGAATTGGAGCTCATGGATATAAAGTGGTGTTTAGCATCTATTATCCGAAGGGTCACAAAGTTCGTTGCTCTCACTGGTCGAGATATCGGAAATTCGAGCAACAAACTAGGTTTTGACAAGAAAAAAGTCACGTGCTTTAGATGTCACGAAAATGGACATTTCAAGAGAGAGTGCAAAAATCCTGAAGCAACGGGAAATCAAAGTCCATTCGGAGGAGGCAACAAGTATTATAAGAAGTCACTTCAGTACAAGCCTTTCCCGAAGAAGACTCGGGTTGAAATTCAAGAGAAACCGAATAACAGTAACAATGAAATGGCTATGGTTGCATCAAACGAAGATGTCGGTTTCAACTTGAATTCTTATATCGGTAAGAAGACCGGAGTTGCGTTAATGGCTGAAATTGTTGAAGATACATCTGCAGAAGAAGCAGCGACTATGGAGAATATTCTGCTGGAACAATATCTGCAACAACAACGTGAAGAAGAGGAGTATATCCACATGCAGAAGCAAGGAATTTTATCTCCTAACTCTTGTGAAAATTTTGCAGGTCACTTTGATGGTAGTTCTCAGGAGCAAGTTCTCGAGAAGAAATCAACTGATGAAGTGGTCATTGATGTTACTCAGGAAGTGAATGCCGAAAACCTCAAGGACATTGCCGACAAAGCGTTGATGGCAAATCTAACCAAGGTAGGTCCAGAGGTAAATGAAAGTGTCAAAGTACAAGTTGTTGAGGTTGAGAAACCTTGTACAAAATGTACTGAATCATGTATCGAATGTGCCGATAAAAATATCATCGCTGAAATCAATGTGCATAATGAACTTTTAAAATATGATTATCGCACAATGAAAGAAGCGCAAGACAAAATGAAAGATGATTATGGCAGGCTCGATCGAAACAATGTCGAACAACACGACACTGTGAGGATTTTGAAAGGAACAGTAATGGATAAGCAAAAAGCAATTAATATCTATATTAACACCATTGCTGAAACTAAGCAACAACTCCAGGACATGAAAATTGAAACAGAGCGTGTTCAACAACTTTTGAGAAGTTACACCTGTAACGCATATGTCATTGATCACATCTGAAGGGGTATGGTCCCAAAAACCTTGCGCCAATCAAGGAAATCATACCCATTAATAACTTCTAAGAAAACTGCGGGCAGACTTCTTTGCCAAAATAAGATTTATTAGAACTCTGCGCCAAATATCCAAGAGAGGAAAGGATCATATAACTAACTTGCATGGGCTCGCGCAAGGTTCAAAGTTAACCTTGAACATTCTCTTTGGATAAATGCTTCATTTAACTACCTTACGCGGGCTCGCGCAAGGTTCAAAGTTAACGTTGAACATTCTCTTTGATAAATGCTTCATTTAACTACCTTGCGTGGGCTCGCGCAAGGTTCAAAGTTAACCTTGAACATTCTCGTTGGATAATGCTTCATGCACAAACCTTGCACAGATATTTATATCAAAGCAAGTATCCACCAAACGTTGCGCTAAGCAGCAAGGAGAAGAAGGAAGATCAGTTAACTAACTTGCACTTCTCACGCAAGAAAACAGTAAATCCTGAGAAACTTTCCCTTAGCAAAATCCTTGACTTGGTGTAGAAGCAAAGGGAATCTTTTCTGTTGTAACAGAATGTACACGTGGCGAATAATAGATGGGTAACAGCTGTGAAACCTTCTAGAAGCCATTAACACCCAATCATGCAAGCATCTTTTTGGTTATAACCAATTGCCACATGGCAGCATCTGGACGGCCGAGGAAGATCACGGTGATGGCATGCTCACATCTATAAGATGTAGTAATCTCATGTTGACACGTGGCACATTCCTAACCGCTGATGAGCTCACGATCCGTGTGCACTAACGGATTGCCAACAAACATTAACGGAAGAGCAAAAGATTCCGTTAAAGTTAACAATCTCTCCTTTTGGCGCTAAACACCGACTATAAATAAGTAACTTGGAGTTCAAGGAAAGGTATTCACTCTCAACTACTCTCTCTTTTACAATACTTACTTCCGACTACCTGTACTTATTCTCACGCCGGAGGTGGTCACGGAGAGAACCCCCCTACTCCCCGTGGCAAGCTAACAGTGTTCTGTTTTGCAGGTTCAGCCGGAATATTGTTCTATTCACCATCCATCGTGAAACCAAACGGAGGGTTAACCCTTTTATGCAGAGCCCATTCCATAGATCTACTTAGATTCCGGTCTAGTTGATCTAGGGTTTCTTCATTGGCGCCCACCGATTTCAATTCTTTCTCACCTTTCGTTTCGTTTCACTTAGATCTGCAGCATCATGGCTGACGGATCATCTTTTCAAGGTCCTCGATCAGGGATTCGACGCGTTGTTATCGGACCTCAGGTCGACGGACAAATAGTTTAGGATTCTTCCAGCGAAGCTAATGCTCAGTATGATCCTAATCATGCGAGTATTCTTGTAACGCCGATGGCTCCTCAGGTTGATGTTACGTCGATTTTACCACCTGGAGAAACTCCATTATCGTGGTTAATAAAATCTCAAGCGACTCTAAACACTATGTATGCTCAGTTGTGTGCCCAAACCGGAACTCCAGCTTTTCAAGCTCCGTTAGCGCTCCTATGGTCCGTGCTTCGTCGGCACCTCGAGTTTTGAGTTATAATACTCAAAGTCATGCTCGTTCCCCTTCGCGCATGCCTGAAGATGGAACAGAAATGTATTCTAAAGCCAGGAATGATCCTGTTCATTCTGGTAATAGAAGGCAAGAAGACAACGTTCAGCGTCGCGCATCTGTCCACTCTCGTTTGGGCCTGCGGTCTTCGCAAAAATGGGACACCCAACACGATGAGATCGATAGAACCTAGGATGAAGGGATAGTGAAAGTATTTTCAATCAAATATCTGCAGATCATGCTAGTTACAGGCCAAAAGTACGTGCCGTATACAATCCAGAAGCTGAGCATGATTACAATTTGGTGTATCACCCAACCGAAGCAGCTGAGCAATCAAAGTTTACCAGAGAGATAGCACTGGCTCCGTTGGAGCGAGCGAAATTACCATCCAACATTGGAAAGTTTAACGGTTTGACCAATCCTAATGATCATATGCGTCTCTTTACCGGTGCAGGGTTACTTGGGTGCTGGACATTGCCAATGTGGTGTCACCTATTTGTACAGACCCTTACCGGCGCTGCGCGCCTTTGGTTTGATAATTTGCCGGCAGGTAAACTTTCCTCTTGAAATGACCTAAAAGAAAATTTTCTTACACACTTCAGTCAGCAACGCCTAAACAAGTAATTGAAACATACGATGCAAAGGGAGATATCATGGCTTTATACTTGGAACAAGCCAATGCTCTTATAGCACAGTTCCAATAATTTAAAGTCACACACGTCAAGCGAAGCGAAAACAAACATGCTGACGCTTTAAATAAACTCGCAGCAATAAGTTTCAAGCATTTGGCAAAAGAAGTTCGCATCAAGGTTTTAAATAATCCATCAGTCCCTCTCAGACAAGTCACAATGGTCGAAGTAGGAGATCCATCATGGATGTCTCCAATAATGATGTATTGTTACATGGTTCTTTACCAGAAGATAAAGCGCAAGCACGTAAGTTACGATGCAAAGCCCTCAATTACGAAATGATTGACGGTATTCTATACCGACGCTCTTACATGGGTCCTTCGCTCCGCTATGTTAACAAACATGATGCGCATTACCTGATCAGGGAGGTTCATGAGGGGCTATGTGGCATACATTCTGGACCACGCATGGTAGTAGCCAAAGTGAAAAGCGCAGGTTATTATTGGCCCAGAATGTACGTTGACGCGGTAGAAATCTTGCGCAAATGCATGTCCTGCCAAAGGCATGCCCCTAAAACGTTGCGCCCAAAGAATCCTTTGGTACCCGTCATAACAGCTTGGCCATTTCAACAATGGGCCATTGATTTAGTGGGACCATTTCCGGATGCGCCCGACGCAGTTAAGTTTATCATTGTTGCAGTCGATTACTTCACCAAATAGGAATTCACCAAATGGGAATTCACAAACCTTTAGCTTCTACTACAGCGATGGCAATTCGCAAATTCATCTGGGAATACATTATTTGCCGTTTTGGTCTGCCCATGCGCATTATTACAGACAACGGTCCAAATTTAATGGCTAAAGAATTGCAAACATGGATGACCGAAATGGGAATCCAGCATGTTTTCACTTCTGTTGTGCACCCGCAAGCAAATGGTCCAGTTGAAAGCATAAACAAATAGTTGGTCAACGGTATCAAGGCCCGCCTTGGCACGGCACGGCAGGGGTGGGTTGACGAATTGCCTAGCATCTTGTGGGCACACCGAACTATGCCCAAGACTAGTACTAGAGAAACTCCTTTTAGCCTTGTGTATGGCACGGAAGCCGTGATTCCAGCCGAAATTGGGTTACCATCTCCAAGAATGCTAGCTTTAGAAAAACAAGATAACGAAGAACAAAGGCACATCGACCTAGAATTATTGGAAGAACGACGAGAAAATGCAGCGATTCGTGAAGCTAAATACAAGTCACAGCTTGAAAATTATTACAACAAAAGGGTGCGCATCTGTTCCTTTTTTCCTGGTGATTTTGTTCTTCGCGATAATGAAGTGTCGAATGCCGAAAAAACCGGGGAAGTTAGCCCCACGATGGGAAGGTCCGTACATGATAAATGAAGTATTTGGGAAAAGGCGCGTACACTCTGAAGCGTATGGACGGATCCCGCGTTCCTCGAACCTGGAACGCCCAACAACTACGCCGATGTTATATGTAATCTCAGTCCTCTAAGCAACTTTTGAGCGTTGCATAACGAGACTGCTTACTTTATTTTGTTATGTAATCTTAGTGGCAGCCATAGTTTTGCGCTTTATCAGTATGAATAAAATACTCTGCCACTACTTACAGTCTTGTATATGTTCATTTACAAATGCATGCAATTCCTTTGGATAAACAAAAACACAAACTCATGAGCCACAAGCTAACTTAATACTTACGCTCACACATGAGAAAAGAAATTGTTCATTTGTCTATCCTACACAAGTAATTGGTCCCATGCAAACATTGTAAAGCTGAAATATATTATATTCACAATACTTGCGCAACATCGCAACGTTACAAGTTATCACAAAGTAAAAACTTACAAATTTCCTATTCTATGGATTTGGTTCCCGCCTGTTTCTCTGTTGAAGAAAAGATCTCCTTTAGTTTATCAACAAAGTCATCTTGCTGCAGCGCGGCATCCATAAGGTCCATAATCGGAATATGCAATTGATCATATTTTTCTTTAGCAGCAGAATAAATGGCGGCAGTATTTAGCCCATGCGTGGCAGCACGGCTTGTATCCATTCGGTCTTCAGCGCATGCGCCACGTGCAAAGTGCACTCTCTATAGCCCTCGGCATGCCCGTCATTGCGCGCCGCCATCATCAATTCTGCCACTCTCTCATCCAACTCTGTAGAGTTAAGGATGGCACTTGCGATCTGTATACAAATACAATCAGTATATGTACGATAATCAAATCATACATGTATAAAGAAAAGGGAATATTACTTCCACAATCCCGTACTCCCGCAACCAGGTAAGTTCGTTCATGAGAGATTCGGTTAGGCTTTCTGCTGTAGCGCGAGCGACCTCCGTGTCGTTAAGTTTTTGTTCACCTTCAGTTAAACGGCGGATCAACTCGGCTTTCTCTGTTCGGTGAAGGTTGATATCTTTTTCCAAACTATCAACTTCATCTTGCAGCCGTGCCTGGTCAAATAGCATAGCAGTTAGATCATCAATTTCTTTATTCTTAAGAAGGAGAGTCATTTTGGTTGATACCTCATTCTGCTCGCTCCTTCTCTGTGTGAGCGCGCCTCTTCTGTTGCCGCAACTGTATCAGCTTTCTCTTTTTTAAGCTTCTCAATTTCGTTGCGCAGAGATATTTTTTCTTTGTTATCACGATCACAAGCCTCCACAAAGCGCTTGCGCTCGTCCGCATATTGCGCAGTAGAGGCCTCAAACTTGCGCTTCCACGATAGCGCAGACCACTCTTCGGTCTTCTTCTCCTCCGCAAACTGGGCCTTTTCTGCCTCAAAATCAACGAGCATCTTTAACGTTTTCTCTTTCTCAAGTTTGGCCTTCGCCTTTTCAAGATCAACCTCATCCCACTCCTTGTTCATGTCGCGCCTTCGCGCACAATTCTATTCATTGTGGAAGAGGCAAGGGCAGACTCTTTCAGATATGACTCGTAAGTAGCCTCGTGGTCTTTTTCTTCCTGGCGCTTCACCTCCGCCGGCGGGAAGATGCCCTTATACCACTCCCTGCAGGAGTGCCAATCCGTAAAAACATCACCCTGTTTAACTTTCCACACGGGCTGATGAATCGCAGAGGCTCGCCTCTCAGAATAAGAGCGTTAATAATAGTCCCCAGGCGTCTCCTCTGGGCGAATGGGCGCCTCCTCCTCCGAATCCTCAACAAACACAAAGCCTTCGCTTTGTGTTGAAGGTCCAGCTCCCTTGGATATCAACTTTGACGGTTCCGGCGCAGGGGAAGATATTTTTTCTTGTTCTGCGGAAGCAGTATCTCTCACCCCAACATATGTAGCTGTATCTTTAACCTGCTCGCCAGCAGGATTCTCAGCATCAAAATTTTTGGGCTCTTCTTCCGGAGCCACTTTTTCAATATTTTCCGGGACGATGGGGTCGGCATCAAAAACAGGAGTTTCTTGCCCCGCATCTCCCCCCTCAACGTTCTCAGGCCTGCGCGGCGATGGTATAGCAGATGAGGTGGCCGGCGCAGCCTTCACCAGTTTCTCTGCAAAACATATTAACAAATACCAAGTATAAGATTCTTCGCAACTTTTTAACAGAAATGCGCACCAAACTAAACGTACCAGGTGAGAACTTCTTTGCAAAGGTATCCAGATTGCCCTTCTTGCCAATGCGTCGACGCGCAACTTTTGTTGGCGCAGGAGTTTTAGTTTCCGCCTCCTTCCTCTTCTTGGAAGTGCGCTTCAACGCCTCTTCCGGGCTAGAAGGTATTTCAAAAGGATCATCTGGGTTTGCAGCGGGAAGAGAGGAGGTGTCAACAGGTTCTGGCTTCGGTTTCTTCAAACCTACAGGCGCAAGACCCTCCAGTGAGTCCGACACCACCACATAATTGCACCAAGAGTCAGATACGGGACGCGTACCTTTCTTGCCCTCAGCTTTCGCAGCAGCTGATGGCTTGGTTTTCTGATCTGGGTTGGAAGGGGGAGGCAGCAGCTGTAGCAGCAGTTGGTTTCTTCTTCTTCTTCGAATCAGGGCCTACGCCCAAGTTTAGCAAATCACCTACATAATCAATCATATTGAGCAAAGGTTGTGCCATTAGTTATATTGCAATATTACTTAGAAAAAAATGTTCAAGAGTAATATTGCAATATCAACTTAGGCTTTGTAAGAATTTATTTACCAGTCTTCGATGATGGTTGCGCCTCCAGATCGTCCTTCTTGGGCAACTCAAAGATCCCCAAGATTTGTGAGAACCAAGTTTCCTCACCCTCAGCAATAGGCACGACGGCCATTTTCCCTTTCTCTCTCTTTAAAGAGACCAAGTAGAGCCGCGCAGCTACATAACAAGCATTTTTGCATCAGTACATATCTATTAAAGGATATTACTAGGAAGTAAAATGGTTACGTACCAGTTCCATCTTCAGTATACACCGGTTTTTCCCAGCGATCTTTCTTCCAAAAAATACTCATCCCGGCAGCGATGAGGGCCCTCTCCCAAAAACCTTGAGCCAATCAAGGAAACCATACCCATTAATAACTTCTAAGAAAACTGCGCGCAGACTTCTTTGCCAAAATAAGATTTATTAGAACTCTGCGCCAAATATCCAAGAGAGGAAAGGATCATATAACTACCTTGTGCGAGCTCGCGCAAGGTTCAAAGTTAACCTTAAACATTCTCTTTAGATAAATGCTTCATTTAACTACCTGCGCGGGCTCGCGCAAGGTTCAAAGTTAACCTTGAACATTCTCTTTGGATAAATGCTTCATTTAACTACCTTGCGTGGGCTCGCGCAAGGTTTAAAGTTAACCTTGAACATTCTCTTTGATAAATGCTTCATTTAACTACCTTGCGCGGGCTCGCGCAAGGTTCAAAGTTAACCTTGAACATTCTCGTTGGATAATGCTTCATGCACAAACCTTGCGCAGATATTTATATCAAAGCAAGTATCCACCAAACGTTGCGCTAAGCAGAAAGTAGAAAAAGGAAGATCAGTTAACTAACTTCCGCTTCTCGCGCAAGGAAACAGTAAATCCTGAGAAACTTTCCCTTAGCAAAATCCTTGACTTGGTGCAGAAGCAAAGGGAATCTTTTCTGTTGTAACAGAATGTACACGTGGCGAATAATAGATGGGTAACAGCTGTGAAACCTTCTAGAAGCCATTAACACCCAATCGTGAAAGCATCTTTTCGGTTATAACCAATTGCCACATGGCAGCATCTGGACGGCCGAGGAAGATCACAGTGATGGCATGCTCACATCTATAAGATGTAGTGATCTCATGTTGACACGTGGCACATCCCTAACCGCTGATGAGCTCACGATCCGTGTGCACTAACGGATTGCCAACAAACATTAACGTAATAGCAAAAGATTCCGTTAAAGTTAACAATCTCTCCTTTTGGTGCCAAACACCGACTATAAATAAGTAACTTGGAGTTCAAGGAAAGGTATTCACTCTCAACTACTATCTCTCTTACAATACTTACTTCCGACTACCTGTACTTATTCTCACGCAGGAGGGTGGTCACGGAGAAAACCCCCTTCTCCCCGTGGTGAGCTAACGGTGTTCTGTTTTGTAGGTTCAGCCTGAATATTGTTCTATTCATCATCAATCGTGAAACCAAACGGAGGGTTAACCCTTTTATGCAGAGCCCATTCCATAGATCTACTTAGATTCCAGTCTAGTTGATCTAGGGTTTCTTCAACATCCTTCCGACAATTCCATCGAAAGAGAAACCTAAAAAGAAAATTGGTAAAGAATACAACAATGTTCCTCCACCCCTATGCGAGAAGTATTATCGCAAATCCGCTGATGGGATGCATAAGGCACTCAACATTGAGTTGTTATCTGAAAAGAAAACTGAGTTGCCAGAGAATATTGATGTACTCTATACAAAAAGAGATGATGACAATGTTTGGGTTAAAAAGGTTGTTGAAAATGTTTTGAACGATTCTGATTAAGGCAACTTTAAAAGCGCCAACTCGAGCTCAAAGAATTCTGATTCACAGACTGAAGATGACGATACATCATCGGAGAATGATCTATGTGATGATCCTAATGTTGTAATGTACAAGATTAAGGAATCTGATAGATTATACTTTGATGACAGTTTTTAGATTCAGAACGTAAAGGAAGAATGTTAGACAAATTCTTTAAACTCGTGGAAGTCACATCAGATGATCTGGAGATCAATGAAAAGAAATTTTATTCCAAACCTAAAAGAAATAACTACCGAAGGAATGGTGGTGATCATCCGGAAAACCGGAGAGCTGGGTTGGGATTAGAAGAATCAAATGAACCTAAAAAGAAAACATCACCATTTCATGAATACAAGTATAAAAACATGAATTTTGTACATGGGACGAACACGGTTCATGAGGAAAGTTTGATCGGGAAACAATCAAATGATGAGTTCAAGAAACAAAAAGAACTTCGAGATAAAGCCAAAATTGCAAGTGGTGCCAAAATAAGTGGTGTAAAACCCACTAAAGGACATCCACATGATTCTCGGATTTGTTTCAAGTGCAATGAAATTGGTCATATTGCACGCCAATGTCCGAAATCAAAGCCGGCTTATCTTCGAAGGAAAGAAAGTTTAAATGTTGTGAAACCGAAGCAACCAGAGTTTGGGCAAATAAGAATTCTAAATGTTAACAAGATGAAATGAAACAAGTTTTTGAAAAGAAATCTGAGAATTCAATTTTCGAAAAAGGTGAAACTTCAAAGGCTAATGAAAACAAGTTTTACATCAAAAACGCTAACATCAAATCTCAAGCCTGGATTGCAAAGAAACGGTCAACAACATCCGATGTTATTAAGTCTGAGCCTGTAAAGACTGATAACACGAAAGAGTCAAAATCTAAAATTGAAACTAATACTGTCAAATCTACAAGTGGTAATGTTTCAAAAGATAAAAAGGAAGTAAAGTTTTCAAACATAAACATCGTAGAAAATTCAGATGATGAATTTGAATTTGATTATGCTGATGAATGTGAGTTTGATTACGATGATGCTTATCCAATTTAACCCAAGACCAAAAAGGCTTGGGTCTCGCTGTTTAACTAATTGCTGAAATGTGCAGGGGCTCCAAAGATCCATACTCTCCAAGTGGATTTTGGATAGTGGAGCATCCAGGCATATGACGGGAATGAAAGCGTTGCTATTCGACATAAAGCTATCAATGGAGGATATGTTGGATTTGCGGGTAACTGGGGTGGAAGGATAGTCGCCGAGGGAAAACTCTCCAATGGCGTCATTTCATTCGATCGTGTGAATTATATTGCAGAACTTGAGAACAATCTTCTGAGCATATCGCAGATTTGTGACAAGAAGTTCACCCGGTGCATTTCAACGACAAAGAGTGTATTATCTTGACGCCGGGATTCAAAATACCAAATGAGTGGATTCTGATGCGAGCACCTAGAGAGAATGATCTATATGTTCTTGATATGGGCGTCGCTACCATTTCATTAAAGTCAGCACAATGTTTTGTGACAAAGGCTACTGAAGAGGATTCTATTCTTTGGCATCGTAAGATGGGGCATATTCATTTGCGAAAAATGAATTTCTTGGTTCATAATGATCTGGTAGAAGGTGTAAATCTTCAGAGTTTTCATATGTCTGATCACTGCTTAGAATGTAAAAGGGGAAAGCAGATCAAGAAATCTCATCCTAAGAAAATTCTAAACTCAATCAAGTTGCCTTTAGAACGTCTCCACATGGATTTATTTGGTCCTGTCAATGTTCGAAGTATCGCAGGACACTTATATTGCTTGGTCGTGACAAATGACTATTCGAGATATTCGTGGGTATTCTTTCAAGAATCAAAAGACGAAACGTTCGAGAATTTGGCGATTCTGTTTAAGAAACTAGAGAATCTCTACAATCTGCCGGTCAGACGCATTAGAAGTGATAACTGCACAGAGTTTAAGAATAACAAAATGAAGGAATTCTGCAACGCAAAAGGGATTCTGCACGAGTTTAGTGCTCCCTATACTCCACAGCAAAACAGTGTTGCTGAATGGAAGAACCGAACTCTAATTGAAACTGCGAGAACCATGCTGCAGATTCTAAACTTCCAGCCAGCTTCTGGAGTGAAGCGGTTGCTGCGGCTTGCTCACGCTAAACAGAGTTCTCACTGTCAAACCAACAAAGAAGACATGTTTTGAGATGATAAACCGACGGAAGCCAAAATTGAAATTCTTAGAACCATTTGGTGCGCCATGTACTGTAATCAATCAAGATGGCAAATTCGGAGCTAAATCTCTTGAAGGTTTCTTTGTCGGATATGCGAGTCCGTTGAGAAGAGTATATGTTCCTTCGTTGAGAAAGGTTATTAAAGCACAGCACGTGGATTGTTTCAACTATACGGATCCTATTCAAATGAGAGGTGACGCGTGGCTGTTTAACTACCAAGATCTTTAGAAGTCATTCGATTTGCCAGAAGAACCGTCTGAAGAAGAAATTGCAGCATTATACTATCTTTAACAGTCTGCGAATCAAGAACATTATAGGAGAACTACAAACTGGTGTGCGTACTCGAAACCAAATCAATAAAGCACTTAGTTGTTTCTACACCCGAGTTGCACCAATTCAGAACTACTGCTACTACTCATGTTTCAATTCTCAAATAGAGCCTAAGACAGTTAATGAGGCTCTGGCTGACGAGAATTGGGTGATAGCAATGCAAGAGGAACTTTTGCAGTTCGAGAAATTGGGTGTTTAGAAGCTTGTAGACTTGCCACCAAAGCAGAAAGCTATTGATACAAAGTGGGTCTTCAAGTGTAAAAGAGATGATCGGAGTGTAATAGTCGGAAACAAAGCTCGGCTGGTTGTCAAGGGATTCCACCAGCAGGAAGGTATAGATTACACGGAGGTATACGCACCGATTGCGCGATTAGAATCTATCCGCATTTTCCTAGCGTTCGCAGCTTGGAAAGAGTTGGATGTAAAATATGCATTTCTCTACAGTAAACTTCGTGAACAAGTGTATGTCGGCCAACCACCGGGGTTCGTCGATCCACTGAACAAGAATAAAGCATATCTCCTGGACAAAGCCTTGTACGCTACACCAAGCCCGAGAGCTTGGTACGAGACGTTATCGCAACATCTCATAGGAAATGGCTTTACACGAGGCACAGTGGACAACACTTTGTTTACCAGAGAAGTTGGATCGCATATGATAATAGTACAAATCTATGTGGATGACATCATTTTCGGTTCTACGGATGACAGTCTGTGCAAAGAGTTCGAAATGATCATGAAGAAGAAATTTGAGATGTCCTCGATGGGCGAAATGAAGTTCTTCTTAGGTCTTCAAGTGGATCAGCTTCCAGAGGCAATATTCATTCATCCGACTAAGTATGTTCACGACATTCTCAAAAAGTTTGAAATGGATTCTTCGAAGCCGCTTTCGACACCGCTAGCACTGAACCATGGGATTTGCGTAGACGAGACGAGAACGAAAGTTGATGAAACAGTTTATCGATCGATGATAGGTTCATTGATGTATCTAACAGCATCGCGCCCAGACATCATGTATCCTACTTGCTTATGTGCGAGATATCAGTCAGGTCCTCGAATGTCACACATGCAGCTAGTCAAGCGAATCTTTCGTTACTTGAAAGGTTGCCCAAGCACCGGCCTGTGGTACCCCAAGAATGACAATTTTGATCTCACTGGATACGCTGACTCAGACTTCGAAGTGGACAAACTGAACTCGAAATCTACAACTGCAGGATGCCAGTTCTTTGGCACACGTTTGGTAACGTGGCAGTGTAAGAAACAGACCACGGTCTCTCTCTCAAGCTGTGAAGCATAATACATTTCTGCCTCCAGCAGTTGCTCTCAAATCCTTTGGATTCAGCAACAGATGAGGGATTATGGTCTGCAGTTTCTTGACATGCTTTTATTTGTAGATAACAAAGCAGCCATCGATATAACTAAAAATCCGGTTCATCACTCACGTACAAAACACATTGAAATTCGATACCATTTCATTCGTGACTGTTACGAAAAGAAATTGGTTCGAATAGAAAAAATCCACACCGACAAACAAAGGGCTGATTTTTATACCAAAGCATTTCCATTAACAAGATTTAAATATCTAATGCGGCTTAACCGTATTAAAAATTTGCTTACAGATGCGGAAGATGAGGTTGAATACGAATCGGATAACGAATTCACGTAATCCGCATTGGTTTGTATGGTTTGTAAATATCTTTCTACTTTAGTATTTCTTAAAAATCTAAAATCTAAAAATATGTTTTTGATTTTAGGGGGAGAAATATTTGGGAAAACATAAAAATATATGAAAATTTTCAAAAATGTACAAAAACATTGAAAAAGACAAAAAGAATTCGGTGTTACAAAAAGGAAATGATAGTATATCAATGGACTATCACAGTATGCTAAAGAAATGTAAAGTTTTAAAAGTGATAAACGAGTCTTACTGTGGATGTGTCGATAGGCTTAACACGTTCAGTAAACTGTTTTCGAGATATAAACTAAATTTAACAACTGCTTAATCATGTGGATTAACATATCTTGGATATATGGACTTAGCACTCCGAAATTTCGTTTGAGAGATTGCCTGATTCTGAGATACGAGGTCTTTATAGATAGTTGATATCTGGGGTATTATACAAGTTCTTCTGATTTTGCGGAAGCAATAGCCTAGAACTTCTATAATACTTTCGCTATAAACCCGCAAACTACATGCAATCTTGAAAAGTATCGAAAGGTCTAAATTCATTTGCAGTGCTAAAAAGATTCCTTAAGTGGAACACACCTTAAAGACAAGCCTTCGTCTCTTTGTCTGTACGGTAATACTAACCTGAGCTCTCAATGTCTCGCAGTAACCCAGATACAGATATCAATTACGCTATATTCACCTGTAAGATGAAATCTAAGGAATCTTGATACGGGAGTATATTCAAGAAATGGGAACCAAAGATAAGTCAAGTTTCATAAGTCTTACCTTAACATATCTTGAAACAGTTGAGAAATGTGGTAAAGCTTAAGTGGACAAACATATCAACAATCTAGGCAAATGAGTTTAAAGCTTAAAGTCATCTAAAGGTCAACGGTACTGGTGATATGTCTCAATTAACTGATATGATTCTTTAGATACGAATTCACAAAAATATGTCTGTAAATATGTTTGTACATAGTTTATATTGTTATGTACATTGTTTATCAGCTTTGCAAATTTAAATCAAAAAGATTTTCAGTGTGTTTTAGCATAATCTTACAAAAATTCAAAAAGATTTTATTTCTACATTGTTTTCAGCAAACCAATGTTGGAGAACGGGTCTTCGAAGTCTGGTAAGATGCTAGAACTGGTGGGAATCTCTTTGACAACGGGCTGGGAGCTAATCTGTAAAATCTGAAAAGACAAAATGATGAAAAGTTCATTAATTTGAAACTTTGATTTTGAAAAATATCAACAGTTTGTTCGTAACGGGTCAACGGGGTCATTAAATTGGACTCGGCAGACAAATTGGTTAACCAAGGTCATTAGCTTGGACTTGGTCAACTGAGTGGATTTTCATAACTGGTAAAAGTTGGAAAGTTCAGAGGGTAAAATGTAAAATTAAAAAAAAAAAGTTTGAATTTGTGGTTTGGCAAGTTTGGCCGAACTTGCTAAACTAAATCAAGTTTAACAAAACAGCAAGTTCGACCGAACTTGCAGATGGCTGATGGTTATTAAATAAGTTCGACCGAACTTGCAGATGGTTGATGGTTATTAAATAAGTTCGCCCGAACTTCAATGGGCTTTTGTTGTGGGCTTGCAAGTTTGCCCGGACTTGCCTAGGAATAAATACCTATGTAAGTTCGGCCGAACTCATTCACCTGCAACCACATCCTCTGAGCGAACTTATTGAGTTTAGAGCGATCTTGTGATTTTGTCATTTTAGTACCGTTACTCTGCCCGATTGTTGATTGTTTTTGGTGATTTACACAACAACTACAATGTCTAAGGTGTGTATTTGAAAATTGGACCGTTAATTGAACCTTTAACAGATAAAATCATATCTGAAATCATAAAAATGTTAGATCTAGGATGTGTTAGACAAAATTGAACATAAATTCTTGATCCACAACTAAAATCGACCATAAAACTTGTTTAATTTGATTGGATTGGTTGATGTTATGTTGAACAGGTTTTGGTATGAAGGAGATGACAAGTTCGGCCGAACTTGTTATCAAGTTCGACTGGACTTGTTAACTAAAAAAAGAATAAAGAGAACCAGTGATAAGTTCGACTGAACTTCCAGAAAAATTAAAATTAAAATGTGTTGGAAGTTCACCCGATCTTGAGTTGTTGAAATCTGAAAGGTTGGATAAATATAAGTTCGCCCGAACTTAAGCTTTGATGGTTGAACATGTATATTACATGTTCGGGCGAACTTGATAAAACCAGAATGTTTTAACACTTCTCAAGTTCGCCCGAACTTGATGAATGTGTTAGAAAAAAATATTGAAATCTTTTCTCGATAAGCGTGCTAATTGTTTTGCATTATTTTTCAGGCACCGCGAGTTATTACTATGGACTTTTCCAAGTTCCATAATACGTGTATCACGCTCGACAAAGATGTATGTCCATCACTGAAGGAGTACGACAGTATCCTGAAGTTTCTCAAAGACTGTCCTATTTATCGAGCGATTACTGAGCGCACAGTTTCTTATAGATCTCATACGTACCATTTCGGGACGAACGTGAAGCTCAGTGACAATAAGAAGACTACTCTGTCATCTGTGAAAGTTGGGAATGAAGTTAAGGAGATAACTATTACCGAAGATGATATTCGCAGAATCTTGCAATTCAACGACGACAAGGATGATCCAATATTCCTCGATGAAAAGATGGTTAGAGGGTGTTTCTTTCGAATGGGTTATAAGGAGAATGTGAACAAACCAACGTTGAAGAAAGGGGAAGTGCCAAACCCCTACAAGCTCCTGATGCACTCTATTATCCATACTTCTAGTCACCGCAAGGCAGGCCTCGACGACGTGCAAGATTATATGGCCTGTATGGCAACGGCACTTATTCTGAAGAAGCCGTTCAATTATTTGAAGCTTGTATTTACACATATGTCAAAGAATATGGAGGATACGAGGTTGTGACTTTATCCAAGGTTCGTGCAAATGTTGATAGACGAGAACTTCACTAATATAGCACGGGATCCAAATGATGTGTTGTACTTAAGTCACCTTGACGATACAACAGTGAAGAAGCTCATAAAGTATCAGAAGCAAGCTTCAGCACCTGTTGCTAAACCGGTATTCGGAGCTATCAAAGATGAGAACTATGTTGCACCGACAGAGAACGAATGGAGAAAAGATGGAAGCGGTGATGAGAAAGAGCTTAATGCTGAAAAAGAATGGTTCAAAGACTTCAAGCCGAAAGCTAGAAGTGAATGGTTCTTAAAGGCCGAGGTTGAGAAGCCTAAAAAGAAACGAGTTGCAAAGAAGTTAAAACTATGCTCGTTGACGAAGATGAACCTGAGAATGTTCAAGGCGAAGCAAGTTCTAGTGCAACAGTTGTTGTTGAAAGTCAAGAGACTGAGAAAGCTACACAAGATGATGTCATATCTGCTACATCAGAACACGATGATGAATCTGATGAAGAACCTGTGAAAGAACCTGAAAAGGCAGCAGCAGAAATAGCAGCTGAAAAAGAAAAGGAAATGGATGCTGATTTCGATCCAAATCTTGAGAAAGTATCTGATGAAGAAAGACCGAAGAAAAAGGCAAAAAGGTATAAGTCTGCAACAGTTTCTACAACTAAAACTACAGGTCTCCTCAGACAAAGGGAAGAAAGAAAATGAAGAAAGCTCAAAAAGTTGTAAGTAAAAGATACAGAGGAAAGCTGAAAAGCGCAAAAGTTACACAAGAACCTTCTGGCGCACAGGAGACAGGAGCCACACAAGAACCTCCTACACAAGAACCTCTTGTTGTTGTTTCAAGTGAAGCTGAAAGGCCAGGAGCTACACAAGAACCTCCTGTGTCTAGTTTATTAGAAGTTCTGGTTATTCAATCACCGGTTGCTCCAACGACTTTAAATCTTGAAAGTTCTACTCCAAGGAAGTCAACACCAAAGGCTGCAACTCCAAAGTCAACACCAAAATCTTCAGGGCCTAATCTGTTTGGTGATATGCATAGTGATCCGATTAGTCTGCAAGATCTAAATGATTTCTTTCCAGAGATGAATGTTGAACTTCTGGAAAAGAGTGTGAAGGTGTTAGAAGAAAAAGTGGCAATGAATGAGGAGGAGAAAGTTGAATTGATCAACAAGATGAATTAAAGCGTAGTTGAAAAAGAATTGCTGGATGACAAAGTGAAAGTTTTGGAAAATGAGCGAGAGTTCTTTAAAGCTTTGATCGAGAGTCTGCAAGATGCAAATGAGAAGCTGCAGACAGAAATTGCTGATCTAAAGTCAATTCAAGCCCTAAATGATCGAAGATTCATCAGGATGCAGAAAGTATTAACAAATGCTCTGAATATTGATTTCATCGCTGAATGCAATCTTCTGGATTGTCAAGATGCTAAAGAACGATCAGAAAAAGAATTAGCTGCGAGTGGTAAAGGAAAAGTGGTTGAAGGTGAAGCTCCTACTTCTTCTAAAGCTGCAGAGAAATCTGATGATGTGGTTAAAGCTTCTGAGTCCGATATTCCAAAGGTTGACTAATCTGTCAAGCCTTCCGGTCCGATAGCTGCTTCTGAAAAGGATGATGAAGAAGCTGAAAAGGAGGATAAAGATGATGATGAGGAGAAAGATGATTCGGAATATGAAGATTGGAATGTAGCTGATGATGATGATGATGATCAGGGTGGTGTTGGAATGAAAATTACTGAAGCAAAAGTGTCAGGTGAATTTGATTTCTCCTCGTTAATGGATGATGAATCAAACAGAATGGATGATAAATGTGAGGGGAGTCAGGGCAGAAAGGGCCAACTGATGATATTGATCTGTTGAATGTTGAAAGATTTGTTAAGCCAGTTGTTGCAGTACCTTCTAAACCTTTATTGTTAATGCTTGAACATAATGTGGAGGAAGGCGAATTTATACACAACTATACTAAGGAAGATCTTGCAAAGTTAGTTGAAGTTGATGCTGTAGATCTAGAGCTTGATTTCGAAGAAGATGTGTTGAATGTTAACACTTTTGAGCCGAACGATTATCAGTATGTGAGAAGATTTGAAGCTGATGAATACAACAGGGTGATCGTTGAAGATTGGTCTTCTGATGATGAGACAGACCAAACAGCGAAGTACATCGGTCCTAATTCTGAAAGTTTTCCGACATTTGAGGAGATGTATAAGCAGTTAGACGAAGACATGTTGAAAGAAAAGATCGAGGAATCTTTACGAGAAGGAAAAGTTCCAAAGCCTATGACTAAAGAAGAAATTGCTCAAGCAAAGAAGTCCTGGTTTAAAGAGATGCCTCGCAAACGAAAGTTTCGACGTCCTCTAGCATTCTTTACCAGAGACAAAGACGTTTCTTTGGGAGATATCTTGAGTTGGGGTTGGTTTAAAGAACTTAACGTATATGCAATCAAAAGATGAGTGCAATACTTCAAGTATCTTTCTGATTTCAAGACCTTACCATATTGGGATGTGGAAGAGTTAGTTCAGACCGTCAATGTTACATACCACATGAAAGTGATTGATCAGTTACTGTGGAAGTTGATCAAGTTTGAAGCGGTTAAAGTATTCAGATATTGGAAGCCATTTATTCCTGGTTGCAGAATCAAGACAAACAAAAAGATGGGTGAAAAAGCCATTACATTGATAATGAAGCGACTGAGGGCAATGAGAAACATGTTATTGATGCCAATTGAGCAAAACTTCTATCCATTGTTCAAGTGGTGGCAGATAGATCCATCCACTTGTGAAGCAGTTATCGTTTTAAAGTTTGAAGAACATTTGGATATCACGAAGGAACGAGTTAAAATACTTGGTTCTCAGGGCATGAGGGGGTTATGGAGGACAATCAGGATTCTTGATCCTATGTGGTTGGTTATTTGTTCAAGAGAAGATATCAAATGCCTTTTCTACAGCAAGATAGTATTTGAAGAACGTGAAAAGGTACAAGCGATGCAGTTCAGAAAGTTGTTAATGTTTGCTATGCACACGAAGTTAATTCAGGAAAGATGTGGCAAACAAGCTGGAGAGAACTAGAAAGAGTAGAGTTTTTGAAAGAGGAGAAGCGTCTCGAAGCAATTCATGAGAGAACAAGAAAGGCAAGTGTTAGGAGATTTCAGCATATGAACAAGGTGCCTCCTACAGACCAGACACCGGATCCTAAGTAAGAGCGATGAAAGAAGCCGTTTAAGAACTTCTTCGGTCGTGTGCGTTAACGTTTATTTGAAGACAGAGTTTTGAAGACTGATACAAGACGAAGACGATATCCAAGGGGGAGTCTGTTGGTGCATAATGTCTATGTCTTAGTCTTATATCGAGTCTGTATAGAATAGAGCTGAATAGGCTAGTCGTATGAAGTATTTAGGTAAAGTATAGGCAAGTTCGCTCATAATCTTCATGTATAGCCAAGTTCGGCCGAACTTGCTAAGGCAAGTTCGGGCGAACTTGAGTCTCCCTAGGGCGAACTAGTGAGTCTATAAATACCTAGCTAGCCTCTCTCATTTGTAACTTTGGCGTTTTGGATGTGAAGCTCTGTTAGTTTATGCTCTTGACGTTTTATCAATAAAACTGATGTTAAACTGATTAATTCTTGTCTATTGGTAAACACGACGTAATATTTCCGCTATTATGGACGTTAGATATCAAATTTAGGTTCCTTAGCATCGAGGATCAGTCCTACAATTGGATTCTGTGTACTTTAAGGCGTATATGTGATACAAATTGATAAGACAATGTGACAAGGCTTATTTCCTATTACGTCTACCTATCTTTATAGTTAGATATGTGTGGAATGTTTAACGTACTAATTGATAGTCCTTGATTGGATTCTCCGTACTTTAATTTGTATATGTGATACAAGTTGACAAGACAAGTGACAAGTGACGATTATGTGTTTATGTGGTTAGTTGTGATTAGGATAACGAAACAAGTGTAATACCATAAGAACATGGTGGATACGCCGCTGGTACTTCCTATATATAAGTGTTCTTATTGCATTACTCTTATAGCGTTATTCGAGTCACTTTAGGATTTTGTGTACGACTGATTTCAATGTTCAATATCCAAATCCTTAAAGAATCCTTTCATGATTTGTATGAGAGATTCTTAGAAGGATATTTAGTACTATATTAAATCATTGATTGTTTTCAATTAATGCCCACACGAGTTATGACTAATTACAGTATAGTTATCGAAATCCTTGACTGGATTTTAATAACATACTTACAAGTTTATGGACGATTTCAATATGGTCATAAAGAACAAAGTACAATTTTTCAAAGTCATGAAAATTATTTAGTAATGATCATAATGCCATATACAAAACTCTTTTGTCACAAGTTTCATAATCAAGTTAATGTATTGCAAAGCTAACTTTTCGCCATTCCTTTGCTAAACGAGTCGATTTACAATTGGCAATTCTCGTAGTTTTCAAAGAATTGCAATACAAAACCTTTTGCCATTTATTTGGCCAACAAAACTATGTGCTAGCCAACACTGTTTGTTGACGTCTCTTTTTCACATATGTTTCAGGTTGACGATTATTCAAGCATGCTACACATAGAAATGTATCCGGGCTTTAGACTTCTTTAAACAGAAGACAATTACATGTATTCTTTGTATTGTAAAACAATGTAATAATAATGAAACAATTTAGTACCAGTTGTGGCTGAGCAATTTGTAACGTGACTCCCTGATATTTCCGCCGCGTCTTGTTGTATTACGTGATTGGGGTGTTACAGATTGGTATCAGAGCACTGGTTATAGGGAATTAGGTTAGTAGATTGCCTTTAACCTAGTCTATAACCCTTCTAGGGACCCGAACATGAGTAGACTTAGGATTTCTATCCTAATCCTCATCCTTACTCGTGCCACAACTACTCTATGATTCACAATCATCTATCCTTGGATGGTTTATCTTAAATCCTTAGGCATTACGCCTTAAGGAATTTCCCAAAATGCTTTTCTTTCAAAACAATTTCAACGGAGTATTTCTCAAATATTTTCACAAACTTTTTCGTCAAAAATATTTCTCGACGTATTCCTCTCAAGTGTTTTATCAAAAAGGTTTCTCAAAAATGTTTCCTCAAACGCACTCAACAAAATGTTTCTCAATCTAATTATCTTAAACAATTTATCAAAAGGTTTATCGAAACACTTTCTCAAAAAGTTTTTGTCAAGAATATTTCTCGACTCGTTTATCTCAAACAAGTTATCAAAAAAAGGATTCTCAAAATGTTTTACTCTCAAACATTTTCGTCGAAATCTTGGGTTTATTAATGTGAACTCATGCAATCTGGAAGGGTGAACGCATGTACCCCGAGTTTTCTGTCTAAGGCTAGAGTGTTCGTACAAATCCGCATTATCGGACCAGTCACTCTTACCTGGGAATTCTCAGGGTGAGTGTTCACTTATAGGCTAAAGCCTGACTTCTCGAAACATTATGAAAACCCATCTACCTTGATCTGTCGAACGATTTACTACTACCTGTATGACAATACTCCGACATGTTACCTTCGGTAATATGTTACGACAATATTCAACACACACAAAACAAATTTCATTTTCATCTCGCGACACTTTACAATCCTACTCTATTTTCCAATACAAGTTTTTGACCTTCAAAATTTTTATCATTTGGATGAGATTTTTCAAATAAAATCCACAAAAGTTTCTTTATTTTAAAAATACTCAACTAAAAATAGATTGAAAGTTTTTATCTTAAAAATAATAAAATTTTAAATGGTAAAGAATTTATAACACAAACCATTAATTTGGTTTGTATTTTCTTATCAGAAAATATAACAAAAGTTCATTTTCAAGCTATTTTCAAAACAAAATTTACAACATTAATTTTCCCAAGGACAAGAACACGATCTTTTAAACAAATGCCAAATCCAAATTTTCAATTTACTATGGTGTTTTAAACTGATAACAATCTTACGAAATCTCACCTAATTTGTTTTCACTGTAGCTATTTCTGCAAGATGTCTCGTCACCGTGGCGCTACTTGGTACGTTGAAATGGCAGCAATGATCGCCCAGAATTTGGCAGCTGTACTCCCAGACATTGTGACCCAATTTAATCAAAACAACAACAACAACAACAATTTTCCTACGCCATGTAACTACAAACAATTTAACTCGGCTGAACCGCTCAAGTTTAATGGTTCTAAAGGAGGAATTGGGCTCCCACAATGGTTTGAGAGTATAGAAAGCACATTCCGCCATGTTTAGTGTACTAGTGAGCGCAAAGTAGAGTTTGCCTCGAGTGTTTTCCAAAAGAGAGCACTCACTTGGTGGAATGGAATCATGAGGGACAGAGGTGCAGAAGTAGCTATGGCACAAACATGGAAGAATTCAGGAATCTTATGATGAAAGAATTCTGCTCACGACACGAAATAAGGGCACTCCAAAATGAATTTTACTATCTCAAACAGGATAGTGGGGAAAACCGTGCCTACACTGACCGGTTTGAACAATTGAGCTTACTCTGCTCCACTATGGTCACACCATTGGATCGAGCCATTGAAAAATAAATTGATGGCCTACCTGACCCAATCCAAGATATTGTCACTGGCAGCAGATTTGCGACACTTAGGGAGGCTAAAGAATTAGCTGCCACCCTAACCAACTCCCAGGTCAGGAAAGGGAAACTTTTTCGAAACGGAGAAAAGAAACGAGGTACGCAAGAAACAACGGGTGAATCTTCCAGAAATTATAAGAAGCACAAGACTTCAAGGAATTATGCAATCCCTGCACCAATCCCACTCAACTCCATACCCGTTAGGGGGTTTTATCGTGGGAAACATCCTCGGTGCAATCGTTGCAACTATCATCAACCAGCAAATTCTCCATGCCGCCAGTGTACAATCTGTGGTCTTTTTGGGCATCTATCTGTGACCTGTCACATCCGAAATCAAGCTACCCCTACTCAGACACGACCTCGATATCCAGCTGGAGCATGTTTCAATTACGGTGATTTAAATCATTTCAAGCGAAAACTGCCTGAGGCTTGCAAATGCTAATGGACAAATGTACAATGTCATTGAGGTTCAAGCTGACGATCAAGCACTCATGATCATTTGAACCTTTACGTTTTCCTTATGTTATCTAGAAACTATGAACGATATTTCAACTGTGTTTGTAATGACAATATGAATATCAAGAAGTTTCCTTCATTTATTCGCGTTCCAGTTACAAATTTCAATATGATTACACTATGTGAAATTTACAACTACATACCCACTTCGAGGATTTTGTTCTTATTATTAGGAACTAAATCTAGCAAGAATAGCATTTTATGATTTGCACACTAGTGCATTCGTACAATCGCTGCAAAACAAACACTACGAATACTATGTGCCTATTACTTCTACTTTTGTTTTCATGACGGTACATATATGGTTTGGTTACCTATTATGTATAGTGCATGAATACGATGTTGCTTCGCATGTTGACTTAGCATACGATTTACAAATACATATTCGTTTAGTATATGATACATACTACCAGTTCGGTTAGTGTGAAACATATATTAATATTTATACTAGAATGAAATACCAGCTACTAATTTTGTGGTATGCATAACAAGTAGTGTCATCATTTCTAGTATGAAACATGCCCAAATTCAATAATTACTATGTTGTGATGATGTATGTTTGATGTCAATATTGTGTTATGATGATGATTATCTGGTTTAGTTATTGTTTCAACCTTATTATCTGTTTCCATTACTTAACAAGAGGAGCTATGTGGACCATGTGACGAAACGCGTAATTATGGGTGCACACTTAATTACAAGGATCGACACATGAGAATCATAGTAAGCTTTGTTAAGATGGTGGCATAAAATCTAGAGTGATTAGGTAACGGGAAGGGTATAAACGCAATAAGACCACGGTGGATACGCCGATGGTACTTCCTATATATAAGTGTTGTTATTGTGTTATTCTTCGGAACGTTACCAGGATCACTTGAAGGTTTAATAATATCTTGGACCAATATGTGATTATGTGACTATTTGTTATTTGGTTATTGAATGCAATGGACGATTGACGAGTACATTCATTAACTCTATTCGAGCCGGCCGGGAGTATATTATGGTGTTAAAGGTGACGATCTTGATGCCATAGGTATGTTGACCCATCTCCTATGCATGAGATGCTCATGGTACATGGGATGTACCTCGTGGGACGTTAGAAACTGTATACGTATGGCCAGTCTTGAATGTACACCCCTTTTTGTTGCTAGGATTTACACTAAAGACTTAGTATAACATAATGCCGTTTTTACACAATCGATGATGCCTTAAAGATTCAAAAGTTCTAAAGGTTCTGAATACCTTGAGATATTTTAAATAAGTACGATTACGCTTTGGATCCCCCAAACATTCCCAAAACCAAATGATGCCCCGCATCTTTGGAATCTCGTGCCTTATTATCAGCCAATTGTTTCAATCACACTCCGCGGTCTCCTTCGAATAAATTTCGGGACGAAATTTCCTAAAGTAGGGGAGACTGTGACACCTGAGACATTTTAATCATTTTACAGATTCAAAACGAGTTTATTTCAAAAACAAATTCACATATTCAGTCCTTGATCGATTTCAAATTCCTATACAGCTTCTATAAGCGAAACCGTAAACCGATACGCTAACGAAGGCCGTTTAACACGAAGTATACTCCGAGACAATGAAACAAGATTAACACACCCTATATAACCTTTTCATAACTTAGAAATAAGTTTTGGAGGGTTTGATGTGTCAAAAACAAGCTTATTAGATCACAGGGACTCGCAGTATACTCGCAGTTTTGGAGGGTTTCATAACACGAAGTATACTCGCAGCGACGCACACTCCAGAACAAGAACACAAGCCTAACATACCTTAAATATCCTTCAAATAACTTAGAAATAAGTTTTGAGGGCTTCGGTATGGCAAAATCACACTTTTGTAACTTCAAAGGCTATTTTGCAAATTTTGCGAAACTATGCCTTTATGCGTAAATCGCTATCCGAAACATGTACGGACATCCAAAAAAAAATTAATCATTGGAATATCATATTTTAGTGATTTGAATGCAAAAATGCCATTCGTTACGCATTTACGGTCATACACGCGTTCGTTACGCTTTTCGTCGTAATTAACCGAAAACCGCGACCGTACGATCAAACGAACTGACCTCTGGAACATTTTTGGACATATTTCAAGTTCCCTATACTTTATTGTCCTTATAAAGCTTAAAATTTGGGTTGAAAGGTGTTAATAGTGCCAAAACGCGTCGAAAAACAAGTTTAGAGGCTGCAGGGACCATTTCTGCCAATTCTGAAATTCTGACCTTCTGGCGGGGCGCGAGTCCCTAACTAAACGATTGGCAGCCCGTGAGAAGCTATCAGACATAGAAATTTTAAAATAGCAAATAGCTGGCAACAGCTGTTCAATTGAGGACATTAAGCACACGAATTTTGCCACTTCTCTTCTACTTTTGACACATAATGGGACACTAATCCATGCCTAAACACCTTGCCCAACACTTGTCATGATTTGGTGATCTTTGGATCATTATAAATACCAAACTTATGTCCATTCTTGAACTCTTTGATCACCTTCATACTCAAATCAGCTATAGATCCGAATTGCAACCACCTTGGAGCTTTCTCTGGTGATCTTTGATCAATCCTTTATGTTTGTAAGTATTCCTTCATGTCTTGTTCAATTATTATAGCTTATATGAACTAAAAATCAAACAGTTTGACTTTCTGTTTGACTTTTAGTTTTGATCATGAATTGACCAAGATATAGCTCAATTGAAACTTGCAATATGATGGTAATCAAGGTGGTTATGATCCCTAAAAATCATGCCTACTGATTCCTACCATTTCTTGTTATTTTGACAAGTCAAAGTTTCGGTCAAAATGTGATTTTTGCGCATTTTGCAACGGATCTGTTTTCGGGTATCAAAACAGGTTGTTTTGATGCCAAAATACTTTTATAAACTTATTTAGACATGTCGCAACATGTCAAATTATTCGCCTTTGTTAAAATGACTATTTAGAGTCAAAAAGCCTAGCGGTTTGACCACCGCTTTGACTTTCAAATCTGACCCATTTGGTCAACTTTAGGATCTGAACAAAACCATTATTATGACCACAATATCATAGGGAATAACTCTCTGAGGTTATACCTTATGGTCATACCATTTGGATAGTCAAATGACAAGTTGACTATGTATTCCTTAAAATGCCGAAAATGCCCTTTTTACACATAAATTAGTTTTAAACATATACGAACATTATTTTGACATCTAAACTGATTTCACAACTTAAATAAATTGGTTTTTACATATTAGACTTGTTATAGGACATATTTTACCATCCGAAACCCTAGTTACGTTTATGACTTGTTAAAGTGGCGTAAACCACTATAGCGAGCCGTATCAAGCCAAAACCTTTTGAAATGCTTCCAAATCAGAATGTTAGGTAATATGAACCATAATATACAAGATCGAACTCTTGTTTGGTTTATATCCTTCATTCTATCCGATTTCTTGTTTTCAAGTTTCGACACTAACATTATATTTATCCGATACACTAGGAACCACTTCAACACTTGAACTCTTGATCCTTTGAGCTTTGTTATATCATTTGAACAAGATCTATACGCTATCCCAGGCGAGCACATTGCTACCCTCTTTTGTGTTTTCCAAATGCTTTTGGGGTGATTCTATGTGTAATCATTTTTTCTTAAATGTATGGCATGTATATGTTTACCAAGTGTTTTTTGTGTGTTATTTCCGATTATGCAACAAGACGATTGATAGTACGATATTTAAAGAGGTCTTTAGGGCCTATATCCTTGTAAAATATTTCTATCTTCATAGTTAGATTCTCAAAGGATGTCTGAAGTACGCTCTTAAATCTTTCTATCTTTATAGTAAGATTTCTAGGAAGTACTTTACAAGGAACAGTGAACGATGAACAATGAACGATGAACAATGAACAATGAACGATGAACAATGAACGATGAACGATGAACAATGAACAATGAACAATGAACGATGAACAATGAACGATGAACAATGAACGATGAACGATGAACAATGAACGATGAACAATTGGTTTATGTGTAGAATTGTTGGTGATTTAGATAACTAAACTAGATATAATAAGAACATGGTGGATACGCCGCTGGTACTTCCTATATATAAGTGTGCTTATTGTATTACCCTTCGTAGCCTTATCCAAATCACCATTATGATTATGATTTTATGATACAAGTTGACAAGACATTGTGACAAGGCTTATTTCCTATTACATCTACCTATCTTTATAGTTAGATATGTGTGGAATGTTTAAGGTACTAATTGGTAGTCCTTGATTGGATTCTGTGTACTTTAATGCGTATATGTGATACAAATTGACAAGACAATGTGACAAGGCTTATTTCCTATTACGTCTACCTATCTTTATAGTTAGATATGTGTGGAATGTTTAAGGTACTAATTGGTAGTCCTTGATTGGATTTCCGTACTTTAATGCGTATATGTGATACAAGTTGACAAGACAAGTGACGATTATGTGTTTATGTGGTTAGTTGTGATTAGGATAACGAAACAAGTGTAATACCATAAGAGCATGGTGGATACGCCGCTGGTACTTCCTATATATATGTGTTCTTATTGCATTACTCTTGTAGCGTTATTCGAGTCACTTAAGGATTTTGTGTATGACTGATTTCAATATTCGATATCCAAATCCTTAAAAAATCCTTTCATGATTTGTACGATAGATTCTTAGAAGGATATTTAGTACTATATTAAATCATTGATTGTTTTCCATTAATACTCACACGAGTTATGACTAATTACAGTATAGTTATCAAAATCCTTGATTGGATTTTAATAACATACTTACAAGTTTATGGACAATTTCAATATGGTCACAAATAACAAAGTACAATTTTTCAAAGGCATGAAAATTATTTAGTGATGATCATAATGCCATATACAAAACTCTTTTGTCACAAGTTTCATAATCAAGTTAATGTATTGCAAAGCTAACTTTTCGCCATTCCTTGGCTAAAACGAGTCGATTTACAATTGGCAATTCTCGTAGTTGTCAAACAATTGCAATACAAAACCTTTTGCCATTTATTTGGCCAACAAAACTATGTGCTCACCAACATTGTTTGTTGAGGTATCTTTTTCACATATGTTTCAGGTTGACGATTATTCAAGCATGCTACACATAGGAATGCATCTGGGCTTTAGACTTCTTTAAACAGAAGACAATTACATGTATTCTTTGTATTGTAAAACAATGTTATAATAATGAAACAATTTAGTACCAGTTGTGGCTGAGCAATTTGTAACGTGACTCCCTGATATTTCCGCCGCGTCTTGTTGTATTACGCGATTGGGGTGTTACATTTTAAACCCCTAAGCATCAATCTGTATTACAATCAGAAAATTCGGAACTTCCTATGATCACAAAATCCCAAGTATAATCTATTTCGTGAGCAACTGGTACAGAGTTTTGTCTGAAAGATTCAGTATATCATCTTCTTTAGTCATGAAACCTAGCAACTGAAACTACAAGACATCCCTATTTTTTGGCGGTTAGTCCGGAAAATAGTTCATTTGCAATGCAGAGTTAATGATAGGCAATCGTGTGTGCTTCCACCACCATACAAAGACTTTGGTGTCAATCCACGATCATGACCTTAGAGTCCAAAAAACAAACCCTGCAAAACTTAGTTATGTAACCCCCTTCTTCAACGAAAAGTAGACATCAACTTGATCTTTTTACATATGAATCTAGATCCTCTACATTTCCCAGATAATCTGCAATCGGTAACCACCCGAATACTGTTGCAACGTCACAAATTTCAAAAATGCCAGAATCTTCAAATATACTTTGAAATTTTTATTCCCCCTCATTTTTGTAAATTCTGACCATACCAAATTTTCACTGAAATTCCCCCCTAAAATCTGGAAAAATCAGTTTTCAAGAAATGTGGATTTAGCGTTTAGGCCCATTACTAGTCACGACATCAAATGATCAACATTCTGCACAGGTATCAATGACTCTCCCATTATCTTCATAATTTTGTGACCTTATCACCAAATTTGTACTCTGAAGCTCTAGACGGTATCCCCGAACATGTCGTTTCGGTCATCAAAAACTCGAAAAAATTTCTATAACCAATTTTTTTTTGCTAAACTCGCTTCGTACGAATTAGACCTCTAGTTCGAACGAAGTGCCCCCTCACTTCGTACGAATTGGTCACTTCGTACGAAGTGTACTTCGCACCAAGTGAGCCTGAATACATTTTTCGGTCCAGAATCTTTATTTCTTCGAATTTCAAGATGATTCCACCATAGATCTGGTCGAAAATGGTTTTCTAACAATCCTATCCATTCAATTTTACTTTTTGTCAATGGATTGTCCTTTTTTTATTTTACGTCTAAAACCCCTCCTAAGTCCATAAATGTCCAAAATTCATGAGCGTAGGTGATAACCATAGCTCTGATACCAATTGAAGGTCTGTGATCAGGCGGTTCTAGACGGAAGTTAGTGCGTATGATCACTGATTCGGTATAATGTTATTAAGAAAGGAATAGAACTAGATAGCAGCGGAAGTCATACGTTTCATTCATACCGAAAGAGCATACATCTTGTCAGGCTGCCGGAGTTCCTGGAGAGAATCCGGCAGCACCTCCCCGTCTGGGAGCGCAAAAACTTAATAAAAAATGAACACACACCACCTATATATAGACAACCTTATGTAATTCGTACGAACCGAACATAGAAATTCGTACGTAGTTGGCTTCCCACTTCGTACGAAGTGACACATTTTCACCATTTCAGTTCGTACTTTGGTCGTGTGTTCGTTTCTAACCTATACAATATTCAACACACGTTCTATCTAGCCTATTCGAATAGTGACGGACACAAAATGTATCAACAGGATCATATCAGTTTTTTGAGACAAATCACCAGTACCATTGACCTTTATAAGACTTTAAGTTTCAAAAACCAAGTTCACCTAGATTGTCAGTATGTTTGTCCTTTAAACTTCAACATATTTCTCAATTGTTCCGAGATATGTTAGGCAGAATTAAGAACTTGACTTAACTATGTTCCCATCTCAGAAAATACTCCCGTATCAAGATTCCCTAGATTTCATCTTACAGGTGAGTATAGCTTAACTGATATCTGTATCTGGGTTGTGCGAGACCTTGAGAGCTCAGGTTAGTACCACCGTACCGACAAAGAGATGAAGGCTCGACTTCAAAGTAGTGTTCCAATATGGAATCTTTTGTTACTGCAATTGATTAGATCTTACGATACTTTCAATATGCTTTAGTTTAGGGGTTTTTAAGCAAAAGTATTATATAAGTTCTAGGCCATTGCTTTCGCAATATCAGGAGAACTTGTATGATACCCCTGATATCAATTATCTATAAAGACCTAGTATCTCAGAATAAGGCAATCTCTCAAACGAAATTTCGGAGTACCAAGTCCATATATCCGAGAGATGTTAACTCACAAATTAAGAAGTTGTAAATTAATTTATATCCCAGAAACAATCTACTGAACATGCAAAGCCTACTGGCACATTCATAATGAGATTTGTTTTCTCAACTTTTTAAAACACTTCAATTCTTTAGCATACTGTAATAGTCCACTGATGTACTATCATTTCCTCGTCTTCCACAAAACTCTTTTTGATTTTTATAATGTTTTTGTATTTTCTGCATTTTTGAAAATTTTTTCTCCCCCTAAAATTCAAAAACATATTTTTGTATTTTTGATTTATAGAAAAACATTGACCAACCGATGAGAATCACTTCAATTCTCCATCCATTATTACTTCACAATTTTTCTTTTAAGCCCTCTCTCCCTTATGATGACAAAAACCTTGACACTTTTGTGTTTATAAAACATTTATTTCTATTAGTTATGTCTATTCAACAGTGAGGGTTCTGTGTGATTTTTCAAATTTTCTTCAAAAATTGTAAAATTTTAAAGTAATTTCGAAAAATTTTCTTGTAAAAATGTCCTTTATATAAACGGACAAGGGGGAATTTGTTGATGCACTTTGTGTCCGTCACTCTTCGAATAAGCTAGATAGAACGTGTGTTGAATATTGTATAGGTTAGATATAAACACACGACCAAAGTACGAACTAAAATGGTGAAAATGGGTCAATTCGTACGAAGTGGCAAGCCAACTTCGTACGAATTACATAAGGTTGTCTATATATAGGTAGTGTGTGTTCATTTGTGATTAAGTTTTTGCGCTCCTAGACGGGGAGGTGCTGTCGGATTCTCTCCAGGAACTCCGGCAGCCTGACAAGATGTATGCTCTTTCGGTATGAATGAAACGTATGACTTCCGCTCCTATCTACTTCTACTCCTTTCTTAATAACATTCTACCGAATCAGTGATCATACACACTAACTTCCGTCTAGAACCGCCTGATCACGGACTTTCACTTCTGTAAAGAGTTTGATCAACCAAGTCATCTTTGGTAAGCAGTTCTTTTGCATACTTACTTTGGTAAATGAATGTTCCATTGTGCAACTATTTTACTTGGAGACCAAGAAAACATCGGAGCTCACCCATTGCACTCATTTCAAACTCTGCTGCCATGAATTGTCTAAACTCTTCACACATGGAAATGCATGTGGACCTAAAATGATGTCATCCACATAGATTTGGACCCAAAATGATGTCATACCAGGCTCTTGGTGCTTGTTTCAAGCCACACAAAACTTTATTAAGCTTGTAGACATGATCTGGATAAAAGGCATCTTCAAAACCAGGAGGTTGACAAACATATACCTCTTCTTTGATCTTACCATACAAGAATGCACTTTTGATATCCATTTGAAACACCTTGATGTTGTGGTTGGCAGTAAAAGCTAAGAACAATCTGATGGCTTCTAACCTTGATAATGGAGCAAAGGTTTCATCATAATCAATGCCTCCTTCTTGTCTATAGCTTTGAACCACAAGCCTTGCTTTATTCTTGACAACAATACCACTTTCATCAGTTTTGTTCTTGAAGACCCGCTTTGTGCCAATTGGACATACATCCTTAGGCAGTGGTACACGTTCCCATACTTGTTGTATTTTGATTGAAGGAGCTCTTCTTGCATGGCTTCTACCCAATTGTTGTCTTTCATTGCCTCTTGGTACTTGACAGGTTGTGTTAGAGATAGAAAACTAGCAAAAAGACAAATGTTTTGGGATTGACTTCTTGTGAGCACCCCATCATTGATGTTGCCAATGATTTGATTAGATGGATGACTTTTAAGGTAGATTAGATCTCCCTTATACGGAATGATGGCATTTTGTGGTGAGGGCTACAGATGGGAATCATCTGAGCTAACATCAGTTGGTAATTTTGAAGAGCCAACATCTGTTTGAAATGGAGGTGGAGGTATAGGAGGAATGGATGTTAAAGAATGTTCATTATTGTTCACAGAGAATGGACTTTTATGAAAAGTGGTTTGAATTTCTGAACTGGTAGAGGTTTGTGGATCAACAACTGTTGAGCCAACAGTGACAGAGTTTTCACAATGGTTTGTAACATCGGTTCCTCTAATGGATGGATTGACTTTGAATTGCGAAAGCACACTGTCATACCCATATTTGTGATGGGAAGACTATGATGTACCTGTAGGGTTAGTCTTGATAGACACATCTTCAAATGTAAAATTGTTTAGGTCAAACAGTTCAGCAGGGTTAGCTAGGATTTTCAATTAAGAAAGTTCATTGAACTTAACATTCAAGGTTTCTTCAACACACTTGGTCCTTGAGTTAAAAACTCTAAAGGCTTTAGCAGTGGTTGAGTATCCTAGAAAATAACCACAATCTACTTTGGCTACAAACTTTGAGGTAGAATCTTTTAAATTTAAAATGAAGCATGGGCAGCCAAAGATTTGAAATATGAGATCAGAGATTTAATTTTGTATAAAATTTCATAGGCGGTCTTTTGATGCCTGGAATTGATCAAAACTCTGTTCTGCAAAAAGCAAGCAGTGTTTACAGCCTCTGCCCAAAAAGACAAGGGTAAACCTAAATCTGCAAGCATTGTTCTGGCAGATTCAATTAAAGCCCCGTTTTTCCTTTCAACCACCCCATTTTGTATTGGTGTCCTAGGGATGCTATATTATCTAACTATCCATTTTGACACACAAAAGGCATCTAACTCCTTGTTCTTAAACTCTATCCCATTATCACTTCTAAAATCTTTTATTGGTAGGTCAAATTACTTTTCAACTTGTTTAACAAAATTTTGCAAAATGCAAGCAATTTCATCTTTAAAGTGCATGAAAAATGTCCATGTGAACGTTGAAACATCATCTACAATGACAAGACAATATCTTTTCTTTTTGAGACTCGTGATTTTTGCAGGGCCAAACAAGTCCATGTGCAGCAATTTCAAACAGGAAACACAATGTTCATCACAAGTGAATTATTTTGCCTTTTAAACAGGAAACACAATGTTCATCACAAGTGAATTGTTGTTTGCCTTATATGAACTTTTATGTTGTTTGCCTTTTAAACAGGAAACACAATGTTCATCACAAGTGAATTGTTTTGAGGGTAAACCTTTGACAAGATTTTATTTGGAGAGTGTGGTAATAGTCTTGAGACTGTGTGTCCAGGTCTTCTGTGCCATAATTTTGTCTCTTTGCTTGAAGCAACTGAGAACAGACATGCATTGGACATTGGATTATCCTTCAACATATCAACCACATACACATTGCCACTCCTATGAGCAACAAGTTGTGCTTTACTTTCAACAATGATTTGATCAATCTTTTTAACTACTTCTGGTCCTACAATTTGACATGTTTTCTTTGTAAAGAAGGATCCATATCCTTTGTCACTCATTTATGAGACACTCAGCAAGTTAAATTTTAGATTGTCAATGAGATTAACATGTTCAAATTTGAGTTTCCCCGCCTGGACAGTCCTTGACCAAAACACCTTCCCTTTTGAATTGTTACCAAAGGATATATCACCCCCTCCATGAGCCATGAAATATTTGAGAAGGGCTTTACATCCTGTCATGTGCCTGGAGCCTCCACTATATGCATACCATAAACTGTCAAGGCAAGTAGAAGCTCCTGCACATTAGTAAGCAATTAGTTTAGGTGGGTCTCCAAAGCCAAAATGGCTTTGGATGGGGTCACAGATTGTCCAATCTCAAATTCAGGAATATGGAAAGTGGTTAGATCAGATCTTTATAACCACTGTTATGAGCCATTTGCTATCAGATGCTCATATCCATGAGGATGCCTGTTAACTCTTGATTTTGAGGGCTTTTTGTAATCCTCATAACTAAGAGGAACCTTTTGATACACAGGTTGGCCATGCCCTCTTGGATACTTGTTTGTAGGTGGTGCATCTGTTACCTGTACCTCTCTGTGAACAGAGGTTTTGTTCAAAGATTTGGTAATAGATGTTGGAACTGGTTCAAAGGTTTGTTTAGATTTTGCTCTTACAGAACTGGATTTGACACCCTCAAATGTTTTGGATTTATATTCTTTTCTTTTAAGATCAAAGTTTTGAAGATAAACACATTTTTGAGTCTAGTGATTTGTTTTGCCACAAATTTTGCAGCTTGAAGAATCAGGTATTACACTTGTTTTGTTGATATCATAAGCTTTTAGAAGAAAACAGTTTTGAGTGACATGATTTTTCTTTTCACAAAAGTCATAAAACAAATTTTTAACCTTTTCTTTCTTCTTCCCTTTCTCAGACGTCTTTTCAACAGATGTTATAACATCTGCTGGAAGATCTTTAATGGGAATGACCCTTGCTTTTAGTGCTTTGACACCATCAATGGTTGAAAAGTCCATTGGCTGGAAGTTTTCAAGGATGTTACATTCATCAGACCATGTGGGTTTGAATTGATATTTTTCAACTTCCTCAAAGGTTGAGGATCCCTCATGTTTTTCTAAAACAATTTTGTTTCCATTTTTATTAGTGACCTTGATTTCTTCACCAGCCAAGTCTGTTTGAATAATTTCTACCACACCAGATTCATTTGCAGTAACATTTTTTGAAACTTGGTCATTTTTTCTGAATCCTATGCCAAATTATATGTTACTTTTGATTTGATTCTCAAGCATAACTTCATAACCTTTGCAGGATTCTACCTACTTTTCACAAGTGATATGGGTAGATTCTAACTCCTTTTTGCAGACCTGATATTTCTCTATCATAGTTTAGTGTTGGTCCTTGGTTATGCTTGCCTCATGTTTTAGGCTACTGATTTCAGATTCTTTTTCAAACAATTTTGTTTTCAACTCTTATGAAAGTTTTTCAAATTGCAGTTCATCATTTAAAATCTTGTTTCTTATGTTTTCATTCACCTCTTTTATGTTAGAAAAAGCAATTATGCATTTATCTGGACATAGATCTTTAAGGATCCGAGGAGTTACCTTAGCAGCAGCCATCATGGCACAATCACATTCACTGGCATTCCATGGGTCAGACAGAGGTTTCACATCTTCATCAACATTTTCTTTTATAACAACTATTTCATCATGAACATCAGACACATCAGATTTTGATACCACTTCCTCAGAGTCATCACCCTAAACTATTTTATCTAGTGCCATAAAGCAAAAATCATTTTGTTTCAAATCAGTGTGGGCAACTAGAGCAAAGTTTTCATCAGTTAACTCCTCAGGCAAGCTACTCCAATCAACAAAGCCTTGAGTGAAAAAGCTCTGTTGATTAACCTCTACCAGAGCAGTGGTTTGAGTAACTTGAGTGACTTAAGGTGCAGGTTGCACATGCACTTGAGGAGCTGGTAACATATTGAATCTATGGAACAGTGGTTTGAACATAATGCACATGAACAGTGGTAGCAGGGTGTACGTATCTTGGAACAATTGAGCAATGTGTTGAAGTTTAAGTGGACAAATATACTGACAATCTAGGTAAATTTGTTTAAAATCTAAAAGTCTAAAAAGGTCAACGGTACTGGTTATATGTCTCAAACAACTTATATGATCCTCAAACACGAACTCATAAAAATATGTATGTAAATATGTTTGTACATAGTTCATTTTCATTTCAGATAAAAACCCAAAAAGATTTTAGGAGTTTTTTAGCATAAATTTTTATAAAAACAAAAAGATTTTGTTTTTATCTTTGTTTTGACAACCGATGATGAAAAACAAATCTTCCGAATCTAAATTGTACTTAACGCGGAGAAATCCAGAGAACAACGGGTTAGGAGCTAACCTGTAATGAAGAAAATGGGTCAAAATGATTAAAAGAACATTAAATTGAAACTTTACATTGTCGAAAACATCTGTTTGTTCATAAAGTGTCAATCCAAGGTCATTAAGTTGGACTTGGGTAGACAAATCGGTTAACCAGGGTCATTAACTTGGACTTGGTCAACTGAGTGGATTGGTAAAACTGAGAAAATTGATTAAAATCACTCATTTTGAAATCAAAATGTTTGAAAATTTAACAAAGGCAACTCATACGAATTGCAATAAAAATACAAGTTGGCAACCCAACTCGTACGAAGCGAACATGTTGCCTATAAATACCAAATAACTCGTACGAGTTGTACACTTGCTACTGTGTGTTACTGTTAGTGCGATTTGGAGCGATTTTGAGTTTGAGAGTGTTTTAAGACCTTCTGAACATAGATCTAGGATTGTTTTAGGTTATTGGCACACCTACTACAATGGGGAAGGTAATAAATCTCTTGAAACCGATGTTTTGCATAAGTTTTGAATGAAAACGTTAAAACTGAATAGATGAGTGGATGGATCTTGAAATTGAACTTAATACTATGATAATCGGAATGTATAAGATCTTACCAGTTGTTCAATTTAACTAGAAGAACAGATGAACAAGTTGCAGGTTTTAGGGAAGATGATGATCACTTCGTACGAAGTGAATAGATTCAATTCATACGAAGTGCATCAATGAGTTTTGAAAATTAGAGTAACCAACTCGTACAATCTGAAAATAAAATTTAAAACTCAACTCGTACGAAGTGTATATGCTAATATTTGTTAATTGAAAACCTAACTCGTACGAACTGTTTGCAAAATTGTTTAAACCCAATTTGTACGAACTGAAAGGTGTAATTTGTAAAAAAAATTCTAAGTGTTGATTGTTTTTTATTGTGCGCGCGGGAAAAGAAGTCTGATTCTTCACCAATTCACAACATATGCTACATTCTTGATAAAGAGAAGAATCTGTTGCTTGAATCGTTTTCTGAAATATTAGAATTCATGGGGAGGTTAAGGATAACAAAGGCTCTTACAAAAGAAACATGTGTCGTACAAGTCACAGGTAGATTTTTATTGGAAATCGGCGAAATACATCGAGGCCGAAAAAGCTATTCAGTCAGCAGTTAGAATCGACAATAAAGACATAGAGTTCAAATTTGATGAATCTGATGTTCGAAGAGTTCTAGAGATCGAAGAAAAAGCTGAACATTCGACAAAGTATCCTGAGTACATGGTGAAAGGATGTTTTTATAGAATGGGATATCGCGGTTATGTGAACACGACTACATGGAAAAAAGGAGGTTTAGGCCGTCCGTACAAGTTCTTGGTTCATTCGGTGACACAAGCTTTAAGTCATCGAAAAGGTGGTTTTGACGATATTCTTGATTATCATATGTGCATGGTGACTGATCTAGTGCTCAATCTGCCTTATAATTTTTTCGAGGGTTATTTTCGAACATATGGTGAAGAATTTAGGCCCGGATAAGTTTTTTCAATATCCGAGGTTTATTCAAATGATATTAGATGACATGTTCAAGAATTTGAAGAATGAAAAGAATGATATATTCAAGTTAAACTATATGGATGATGATACATTGATACGTCTGAATCAATATCTAAGACAAGCAACTGAACCGATTCCTAAGCCAGTTTTCAGTGCAATTAAAGACAAAAATTATGTTCCACCAGAACCAGGCAAGTGGAGAAAAGCATCGAGCGGTGATGAGAAAGAAGAGTTGGAATGTTTGAAAGGTTTTGAAGCAAAAAAGAAATATCTAGTTTGAAAAGGTAGAGACTGAGAAAAAATGAAGGCGTCCAGCTGCAAAGAAAGCTGCAAGAACTATTCTAGTAGATGAACCAGAGGATCAAGTTGAACAGAATATAGAATCTGAGGCGAATGTTGAAGCAACACGAGGTAATGTTGATCAGAATGTTGAAGTGCCTCCAGAACATTCTGATCAAATACTAGACCCGATGTGGTTAGTAAAATACTAGACCCGATGTACATACAAAGATCACTGGTGAGTTGACACCAAAGTTGATAGAAAGAATAAGAATCTTGGGTTTATGGCAAACGATTCAAATACTAGACCCGATGTGGTTAGTAAAATGTTCGAAAGAGGATATTAAATGTTTGTTCTTTAACAAGATATGCCACAAAAAGCGTGAAGAAGTTCAAGCGATGCAATACCAAGGTGTGGTTAATGTTTCTTATGCACATGGTATTAATTCTGGAAAGATGTGGGAGTCTAAATGGCGAGAGCTTGAAACAGAAGAGTTCTTAAAGGAAGAAAGACGATTGGAGAAGATAGCTGGAAAAGCAAAGAGGCACGTCTAAGAAGATTTCAATATATGAAATGGGCACCACCGACTGATCAAATGCCCATTCTTTCCGAAGAACGACGAAAGCCTAAGAAAAACTTCTTTGGACGCTGATTGATGAAGTTTTTGAAGTTTTTGAAGATTTTGAAGTCTGACCAAGACTACGACTACATCTAAGGGGGAGTTTGTTGATACACGATATCTATTGTCTACGTCTTAGGTCTAGTTGAATTGTATAGGGCATAATGTTTGATTTCGTACAGTTTTTTTGTACATTGGTCCAATTCGTATGAAGTGACCAGTTCGTATGAATTGCACAATTCGTACGAACTGTACGAACTGGGGTATTTCGTATGAATTGGAGAGTCTATATGTAGGTTGATGGTGCTTTCATTTGTAATAGTTATCTCTAACCAAGCAGCGATGCTCTACTGGATTTCTTGACATTTGAGTAATTATTTAGTGAATTAAATGATGATTTTCTGAAAAGAAAGGTTGAAGAAACGATGAATGAAGGAAGTATTCCTAAGCGTTTATCCAGAGAAGAGATTTGCACAAGGTAGAAAGTCGTGGTTTAAAGATGTGCCGAAAGAAAGGAAGTTCAGACGACCGTTAGCATTTTTCATACGCGAAAAAGATAAATCTCTTGGTGATATTCTGAGTTGGGGGTGGATTCCTGAGTTGAATGTCTACGCAATTAAATGAGAGTTTGGCGTACAATACTTCAGATATCTGAAAGATACAAGAGTTTACCACAAATAATTTTCAGATGAAATTTCATGATCAGAGGTTGTGGAGATTGATAAAGTTTGAAGTGTCTCGAGGTTTTCAAGAATGGAAGTCGTTTATTCCTAAAAGAATTATCAAGATTGATAAGGTGACAAAGGAGAAGGATATTACGTTAATCATGAAGCCACGAAGGGTTATGAAGAATATGCCATTGATAAGAACTGAACAAGATTTTTGGGAATTCTTTAAGTGGGGGGAAGTGGATCCTGAAACAAGCGAAGCAGTAATTGTTTTAAAAGCTGATGAACATACAAAGATCACTGGTGAGTTGACACCAAAGTTGATAGAAAGAAGAAGAATCTTGGGTTTATGGCAAACCATTCAAATACTAGACCGGATGTGGTTAGTAAAATGTTCGAAAGAGGATATTAAATGTTTGTTCTTTAACAAGATATGCTACGAAAAGCATGAAGAAGTTCAAGCGATGCAATACCAAGGTGTAGTTAATGTTTGTTATGCACATGGTATTAATTCTGGAAAGATGTGGGAGTCTAAATGGCGAGAGCTTGAAACAGAAGAGTTCTTAAAGGAAGAAAGACGATTGGAGAAGATAGCTGAAAGAAGCAAGAGGCACGTCTAAGAAGATTTCAATATATGAAATGGGCACCACCGACTGATCAAACGCCCATTCTTTCCAAAGAACGACGAAAGCCTAAGAAAAATTTCTTTGGACGCTGATTGATGAAGTTTTTGAAGATTTTGAAGTCTGACCAAGACTACGACTACATCTAAGGGGGAGTTTGTTGATACACGATGTCTATTGTCTACGTCTTAGGTCTAGTTGAATTGTATAGGGCATAATTTTGGATTTCGTAAAGTTATTTTGTACATTGGTCCAATTCGTATGAAGTGACCAGTTTGTACGAATTGCACAATTCGTACGAACTGGGGTATTTCGTATGAATTGGAGAGTCTATATATAGGTTGATGGTGCTTTCATTTGTAATAGTTATCTCTGACTAAGCAGCGATGCTCTGCTGGATTTCTTGACATTTGAGGATTTATTTAGTGAATTAAATGATGATTTTCTGAAAAGAAAGGTTGAAGAAAACGATGAATGAAGGAATTATTCCTAAGCGTTTATCCAGAGAAGAGATTTGCACAAGGTAGAAAGTCGTGGTTTAAAGATGTGCCGAAAGAAAGGAAGTTCAGACGACCGTTAGCATTTTTCACACCCGAAAAAGATAAATCTCTTGGTGATATTCTGATTGGGGGTGGATTCCTGAGTTGAATGTCTACGCAATTAAACGAGAGTTTGGCGTACAATACTTCAGATATCTGAAAGATACAAGAGTTTACCACAAATAATTTTCAGATGAAATTTCATGATCAGAGGTTGTGGAGATTGATAAAGTTTGAAGTGTCTCGAGGTTTTCAAGAATGGAAGTCGTTTATTCCTAAAAGAATTATCAAGATTGATAAGGTGACAACGGAGAAGGATATTACGTTAATCATGAAGCCACGAAGGGTTATGAAGAATATGCCATTGATAAGAACTGAACAAGATTTTTGGGAATTCTTTAAGTGGGGGGAAGTGGATCCTGAAACAAGCGAAGCAGTAATTGTTTTAAAAGCTGATGAACATACAAAGATCACTGGTGAGTTGACACCAAAGTTGATAGAAAGAAGAAGAATCTTTGGTTTATGGCAAAAGATTCAAATACTAGACCGATGTGGTTAGTAAAATGTTCGAAAGAGGAATTAAATGTTTGTTCTTTAACAAGATATGCTACGAAAAAGCATGAAGAAGTTCAAGCGATGCAATACCAAGGTGTGGTTAATGTTTGTTATGCACATGGTATTAATTCTGGAAAGATGTGGGAGTCTAAATGGCGAGAGCTTGAACGAGAAGAGTTCTTAAAGGAAGAAAGACGATTGGAGAAGATAGCTGAAAGAAGCAAGAGGCACGTCTAAGAAGATTTCAATATATGAAATGGGCACCACCGACTGATTAAACGCCCATTCTTTCCGAAAGAACGACGAAAGCCTAAGAAAATTTTCTTTGGACGCTGATTGATGAAGTTTTTGAAGATTTTGAAGTCTGACCAAGACCACGACTACATCTAAGGGGGAGTTTGTTGATACACGATGTCTATTGTCTACGTCTTAGGTCTAGTTGAATTGTATAGGGCATAATGTTTGATTTCGTAAAGTTATTTTGTACATTGGTCCAATTCGTATGAAGTGACCAGTTGTACGAATTGCACAATTCGTACGAACTGGGGTATTTCGTATGAATTGGAGAGTCTATATATAGGTTGATGGTGCTTTCATTTGTAATAGTTATCTCTGACCAAGCAGCGATGCTCTGCTGGATTTCTTGACATTTGAGGATTTATTTAGTGAATTAAATGATGATTTTCTGAAAAGAAAGGTTGAAGAAACGATGAATGAAGGAACTATTCCTAAGCGTTTATCCATAGAAGAGATTTGCACAAGGTAGAAAGTCGTGGTTTAAAGATGTGCCGAAAGAAAGGAAGTTCAGACGACCGTTAGCATTTTTCACACGCGAAAAAGATAAATCTCTTGGTGATATTCTGAGTTGGGGGTGGATTCCTTAGTTGAATGTCTACGCAATTAAACGAGAGTTTGGCGTACAATACTTCAGATATCTGAAAGATACAAGAGTTTACCACAAATAATTTTCAGATGAAATTTCATGATCAGAGGTTGTGGATATTGATAAAGTTTGAAGTGTCTCGAGGTTTTCAAGAATGGAAGTCGTTTATTCCTAAAAGAATTATCAAGATTGATAAGGTGACAAAGGAGAAGGATATTACGTTAATCATGAAGCCACGAAGGGTTATGAAGAATATGCCATTGATAAGAACTGAACAAGATTTTTGGGAATTCTTTAAGTGGGGGGAAGTGGATCCTAAAACAAGCGAAGCAGTAATTGTTTTAAAAGCTGATGAACATACAAAGACCACTGGTGAGTTGACACCAAAGTTGATAGAAAGAAGAAGAATCTTGGGTTTATGGCAAACGATTCAAATACTAGACCCGATGTGGTTAGTAAAATGTTCGAAAGAAGATATTAAATGTTTGTTCTTTAACAAGATATGCTACGAAAAGCGTGAAGAAGTTCAAGCGATGCAATACCAAGGTGTGGTTAATGTTTGTTATTCACATGGTATTAATTCTGGAAAGATGTGGGAGTCTAAATGGCGAGAGCTTGAACGAGAAGAGTTCTTAAAGGAAGAAAGACGATTGGAGAAGATAGCTAAAAGAAGCAAAGAGGCACGTCTAAGAAGATTTCAATATATGAAATGGGTACCACCGACTGATCAAACGCCCATTCTTTCCGAAGAACGACGAAAGCCTAAGAAAAATTTCTTTGGACGCTGATTGATAAAGTTTTTGAAGATTTTGAAGTCTGATCAAGACTATGACTACATCTAAGGGGGAGTTTGTTGATACACGATGTCTATTGTCTACGTCTTAGGTCTAGTTGAATTGTATAGGGCATAATGTTCGATTTCGTAAAGTTATTTTGTACATTGGTCCAATTCGTATGAAGTGACCAGTTCGTACGAATTGCACAATTCGTACGAACTGGGGTATTTCGTATGAATTGGAGAGTCTATATATAGGTTGTTGGTGCTTTCATTTGTAATAGTTATCTCTGACCAAGCAGCCAAGCTCTGCTGGATTTCCGGGTTGTAAAAGTTCATTCAATCAATGAAATCAAACATTTAAGCAGTAAACCATGTGTTATTGTCACTAATTCATAATATTTCCGCTATTATGGACTAGATACAAATTAGGTACCTTTGCTAAGGAGGAAAACGGTCCTACAATATATGTATATATATATATAGGGGATGGATCATGAGAAAACTAGTTTAAATGAGAAAACCAAAAAACTAACTAAAAAAGCCAAAAGAACATATCAATTTTTTTATGATTTTTTTATAAAAAATCACTATATATAATATATAAAAAAACTTTAAAAAAAATATAAAAGCATATAATGCACATGTGCAACATATACATATAATGCACATGTGTAGTACACATATAGTGCACATGTGCAGTACAAGTCTTTTTTTTTTGAAAAAAAAAATTCTGTTATACATAAAAAGCTGCGATTTTTTGTAAAAAAAAATTGTATGTTTTTTATGTTTTTTTTTGTTAGTTTTTTTGGTTTTCTCATTTATATCTAGTTTTCTCATGATCTTCTCCCTATTATATATATATATATATATATATATATATATATATATATATATATATGGGATGGATCATGAGAAAACTAGTTTAAATGAGAAAACCAAAAAAACTAATTAAAAAGCCAAAAAAAAAAAATATAAAAAATAATTGAATTTTTTTATTAAAAATCGCTCAAAATAATATATAAAAAAAAACTTTTTTTCAAAAAAAAATTGTACGGTACATATGCACTAATACGGAAAAGCCTAAACCACCTAACGCTCCCCCCCCCCCCCCCCCTCAAAAAAAATGTTAACATAAACCCAAAAAACCTAAACCCCTCACCCACACCCCCTAAAAACCTAACCCCCCCCCCCCCCCCCCACACACACACACACACCCAAAAACCTAATGCTACTCCTAAATCTCCAAAATACATAACCTTAAAAGTTAAACTAAACTCAAAAGCTAACTTTAAGCATATAATTCACATGTGCAACATATACATATAATGCATATCTGCAGTACAAGTTTTTTTTTTTTTGAAAAAAAAATTTTATATATAAAAACTGGGTGAGGTTATTGTAAAAATGTGTTTTTTGTGAGAATGATAAGAAAGAATCTAAACCATTAGATCTTTAATCTAATGGTTGAGATCTTGATGGCAATCTTATAAATAGTTTTTACCATTAAAATAATTAATATTCTAGATTAAGGGTATAAAGGTAAATTTAATATTTTTAAATTAGAAAGTCACATGCAATGCACATGCAAGTTCCTCCTTTCTTTTTTAAACGTCGATAACTTTTTATAGGTAACTCGGTTTTTTTTTTTAAAATTACACCATAATAACGAGTGTTTTTTTATCTTTAATACGAGTACCATATTGTTATACTTACGTAGAGAAAAAAATTATGTTTCGATTGAATGTTTTAGTCCATGGTGCTTTTCTATGTTCATACAATGGTGTTTTAATTGTATTGTGATTCAAGGTGTTGTGTTTTACAGTAAAACACCATGACGTAAATAAGACACCATAGCATTGCAATTAATGAATTATGATTCAAGTCATGGTGTTTTAACATCTAGAGTATATGATTACAATCATGGTGTTTTAACATCTGGAATAACAATAGAATCATTGTAAATGTTAAAACACCACGACTGTATTATGATTCAACTCATGGTGTTTTTGGAATTTGTATGGTGTTTTATACCTGCAAAAAATAACAAAAATCATTACCAATGTTAGAACACCATGGTTGTATTACGATTCAAGTTGTAGTGTTTATCTGGAATTCATATATTGTTTTATACGAACTGATGATGTATCCCTAAAATAACTGATTAATTCCAAAAATAACTCATGAATTCGGTTAGAAGATTATATCTTTAATTATATCATTAATTAGGATTATGGGTTAAATTATTATCTTACCCTTAAACTAATAAAATAGATAGGGACATGTGTCATCACCATAATCTTTCTTATCCTTCTCACATTTTTAGTCTTTTTTACAGGATCCTCTACCTATAAAAACCAGCGATTTTTAATAAAAAAAAATTGTAAAAAAAATTGTATGTTTTTTAGGTTTTTTTAGTTAGTTTTTTAGTTTTCTCATTTATATTTAGTTTTTTCATGATTCTCTCCATATATATATATATATGCTCAAAAATAGAACCCCATAACAAGCCAGTATACATGATCTTAGGTTTAAGTCCAATATAGAACACAATTATAGACAGTAGCGTTGAAAAAAGAAAAATAAAAACTTTGCTTGCGTGTATTTACTTTAATTTCTTAAATAAGTGAGTCTAGGTACATTGAGAAATTAAATTAATTAAATGATATACAATATACAAAGTGGAAGTGTAAAATTTGTTTAAGTAGTTTTCATTGTTTATAAAGGTATGACTAAACTTAAAAGCACATTTCATTTTGTGATTCTCTTTAAAAATTGTCTTTTTCTACAACAGAGTAATATAGAACATTCATTTAAATAATACAGAACATTTATTTAATTAACTCAATGAATTTAGAAAGGTGACTAGTTCCTTTCTGAACTTTAAATAAAAAGTTATAATTGAGGGAATGATAAAAAAAAAACAAGAGAAAGCGGTCATATTACTTTCGTGACTACATTTCACAACTTGAATAAAGTGGAATATTTCAAAAGGTTCCACTTCATGTACTCAAACAGAACATACATGCATAAAACAACAAACAAATATTGTGCAACTCATGATGGCTTCATCTCCATTCACAAAATCTGCCTCAACCGAATCTGATTCTTCTTAATCTATGTTTATGTTAATTATTGTTGTAGTTGCAGATACTGATTTGAATCGAATCGTAAACTAATATCGTTAATTATTGTGCTATTTCTAACAAAAAAGAAAATCTTTCTATAGCATAAGGAAATCTCTTTGCAACCTAGTTCTTTTGGGAAAAATTAATTTAACTCAAATCATTATGATTTAATAACACCAGAGAGATTACACAAAACTTTTCAGATATTATTTAATCAACTGTTGATCTATCAAGTAAGAAAACACTAAGGGCAGGTAAACTTTTTACTTAGCTGGTTTAATGTTGTTCTTCTCTCTTTCAAATCTCCAAATATAATTCAAACCAACTAAGAGCTCAGTAACCGCAGCCTCGGTTTTCAAACGATTAGCGAAAAGCAAGGTTTGTAGAAGAAGAACATTAGTTTTCGGCATGAGATTTTGATGCTCAAAGCTTCTTTCATTCTCCCATTTGATCATGTTATATGCAAATGGTGATAACCAACCCAATATCTTGCCTAAAGCTTCTCTCCATTCTCCTGCAAGAACCGGATCGGTTGCTGTAAATCCAATACCCTTTAACCGACCCCTTAACGATGTTCGTATGCTATTAGGTAGCATTGAATAAAGATCATCTCTTGCATCAAGACCAACTAACTGTGGTGATCTTATCATCTTCTCCATCACAGTAATCAAATTTGCATAATGCAAAGATAAAGCAGCATAACCTAAAGTGTTTGATGCTGGTTTCAATATCTTCGAGTTTGTTTCGAAAAACCCTTGTGAGATTTCAATGTTTTCTTCATGTTTGATACCGAAAACGAGCTTGATTCTTGAAAGAATTGTGAAGATTGATGTGGCTAACAATGAAGTCACTGCATCAAAACTTCTGTTCCACAAAGACTTCTCTTTAAAGACTTAACCTCTTGCTGTTGCCAGTACATCTTTTGTTGAACATCAAGATTCTTTTGATGGTTTGTAGTGTTGTAATTTATAACTTGTTGATGATCCTTTTTATTCTGTAAGTCCTGATGCATCTGTTTATAAAGTGTAGCTGTGGCTGCAATATATCTTTCCATCTTCTTAACCCCAGCCTCCATGTCTTTTGAACTCAGAACCCAACCATACGGGTCATGACCCGTGTTCGCAAACTCATCTAACGCGGTTTCAAAGCACGCCCAGGCTCGGGTCCTGGCACCTTTTGCTCAGCCTGGACACAGACTTGGCTACAATGTTAATAATTTCAACCATTTCAGCACAGGCTAGGCCCAGGAGAAACACATCTTTGTTTGAGACAATTTTACGAACACCTTGTAGGCATATGGATTGGTTGTGAAGATGAGCGAGATTTTCGTCGGAGAGGAAGCGCCACATGTGGGTGAGCTTCGGCATGATTCCGGCGACTTCAAAGGCTAAAACCCTGATTCTGGAGCACTTGATTATGGGAGTTTTTGGTGGGGTTACATGAACTGAATCGAAGGTTTGGGTTATGGTTTTCTAGATTTTTATTAGCCATGTTTCGAGAGCCATAGTAGGGTGTATTGGAAATTGTGTTGGCGGAAACTAAACACAAGACTTAGATTTTGTGGATCAAAGAAGGTGAAAAGCAAAAGAACTGGATGATGTTCGACTACTGTGAACTTAAATAATAATATCACTCCTTCCTTTTTGTAGATGGGACGAAGCATGTATGTTGATCTACATTCTAGCATACCCAGTTTGTTTGTTTTTTTATTTTATTTTTTTATATATGTTTTTTATTTAACCGTTTGAATTCAAAATCAAAAGTTTTGACTCTTCTTCGTTCATAACGTTTTTTGTCTAAATTTTTAACTTCATTTAAATTTTTAACTTCATTTAAAGTTTAACATTCTATTATTTTTTCATGAAAATACCATGTATTCAAAAGAATAGAAAATAGTCCATAAGTTTAGATCACTTTTGCCTTTTTAGTTTAAAAATGAAATATTTTGAATCGGGATCCCTGATGTTTCATTTATTATATTTATTATGGGGTTATTGGATTCTAATAATCATAAGTTTTACTTGTTGGCCGATAATAATCCCAACTTTAAAAATTCCCTCCAACGATCTCAATTTGTAAGAATTTGACCCTTATTGATTCTTTTATAACATATAAGAATTTGGCATCTTCAATAGATTCATGTGCACCTGCAGCCTCATTAATTGAATTAAGTGCACCTGCAATTTGAAAATGATCGATTGGGGCCAAATTATTACAAGTTGGGATTATTAGGGGGAATTTTTAAAGTTGGGATTATTATCAACCAACAAGTGAAAATTAGGATTATTATAATACAATAACCTTTTTTATGACATTTTCATCCAAAAGGCAAAGAGGGTCAAGACTTTTTGTTAACATCCACCTTTTTTGTCGTGTTCCTCATTTTAATAAAGGGTAAAATTGTCTTTTTATCCATTCATATAACTAAATTCAAAAAAATTTGTCCCTTTAAATACCACAGTCAACGCACATCGTAGTCTTCATCATTTCCCCCCAATAATGAAAATTGTTAACGACAAAAAGTTTTTGTAAGAAAACGTTTGTGCTGAAATTGAAAAAAGAAGGATAAACGAAAGATACTGCAAACGTATATTCAGCATATTTACAGATATTCAGAAGATATCGAGATGAGATGTAAGGAACGGATGCTGTATATGAACACCGTGACACAATCCGACGACCGTCGGAGTACCAGCCGGTGGAGTTCCGTTAGGTTATCGTATCCGGAAACAATCGAAACGGTAGCAATGGATTCATATTTAAAATGGTGAACTTTGATCTGGAATCGTTTTTGAAATCGAAACAGTATTATCACCGGTTTGTCGCGGTTGCAGCAGATCAACGGTGAAAGTAGGTTGTTGTCAAAATAGTATTATCACAGTTTTACATATCACTGGTGAAAGTAGGTTGTTGTCGACGATGACCTGCGGTAAAACCGGTGTGCGGTTGCAGCATAATGGTGGCGTGCTAGCGGAGGACACGTCACCAGTGATAGAAACTTCGAGCATGTTTGTGATGAATGGTTTCATTTTTTTAATAAAGATATTTTAAGGGATAAAAATACAATTATACCCTTCATTAAAATGAGGAACACGGCAAAATAAGGTGGAGGTTAACAAAAAATTCTGACCCAGTTTGCTTTTTGGATGAAATTGGCATTAAAATGGAAACCTCGGGAACCAGATTCAAAAGGTTTCATTTTTGGACTAAAGTGTCAAAAGTGACCTAAACTCTGGGACCATTTTGGCATTCTACTCAAATAAATAACATATAAACCTTATCTCTCTCTCTATATATATCCTTCCCTCTCTAAAGACAACAACCACTACCAAGTACCACCATAACCATCATACACCACCTCCTAATAGCCACCACAACCACCTCACCTGCAACCATCATCACAATAAACCACCACCATACGCCACCGCCACTAATACCGCCTCCATCCCTCCCTCAAGTCGGATCTAACACATGGAGGTCTGATCACCACTGCCCCACTCGAGCCCTCTGTCAAACACCCACAAACAAGAAATATGAACCTAGGAATCACAAAAACCAAAAAGAAAATGAAACCCTTGGCCGATAAAACGTACCTAGGCTCGATTTCGTCAACGATCTGCCACGAGTGGTCCATTTCTGAGCTAAACCATGACCTGCACAACCCTATCGAGGCTTGCTGTGTCAAAACCCACATCACAACATCACCGTCGCCACCTAGTTTTACCGATTCTAGCACCGCCGCCCCTAGATCTGGCCATCTATAAGTCGGTCTGATCGAACCTAACACCAAACAACCACCACTGTGTTTAACATATCCATTACCGAAATCACCGCTTTTTGCTTAAGTTTCTTGAACTGGGGAGGGTGGTAGATTTGCGGTGGGGAGTGAGGAGGATGGTGGCGGTACGATAGTCTAGGATATATATATATATATATATATATATATATATATATATATATATGAAGAGGATCATTACAGAACACTAATTATTACAAGAACAAAAAGAACAACTCTAAATCACTAGATTTTATGGTTTAGATTTCATATTTTTAAAATGTTATGTTTCCTACATTCGTATGTATATTATATATGCATGGAAAACCTTATATTTTTACCTATACTTAGCCTACATACATGTAGGTAATTTAACCTATACATAACGCACATATGTGTAGGTTATATAAAAAATGAAAATTTTTCAAATTTTGTTTTAAATTGTACTGTAAGAAACAATAAATCTTCCATTTGTAACATTTTCCTTTACTTTTTAGGTTTTTAGGATTGAAAAAAATAGATGATTTATTTTGTTCTGCGTGTTCTCACAATATTTAGTGTTCTGTACAGAACCTTTCCATATATATAGAGAGAGAGAGAGGGAGTGCAGGTGTGTGAAATATTTGTGTGTGCAAGTGTGAATATATTATTGTATTATATATAATTTATTTTATATATAATATTATAACCTTTATGCATTAAAGATTTGTTCCTTATACTTTGTATATTAAAGAGTTGTACTCTATGTGTAAATGACTAAAATGCCCTGTAGTTAATAGACTTAGTGGATAGTGTTAGTACATTGGACTTAAAACGTTATAAAACGAGAATATGGATATTCAGGGAGTTAAACGTTTTGATTTGAACTTAATTGGTTAAAGCCACTAAAATACATGGACTCAAAAAGTAATTTACTCAAGGTTTTAATATCATTGGTTGTAGGCGTCCCATTTTCGTCTCCGATTGCATGATGTTCTAATTTTTCTTAGAATTTCATGAAACCAAATTATTTTGAATTGACCCAAACTTTAAAACATTCATATACTTAAAAAGTTTTAATATAACTAAAAGCAAATAAAATAACAAATAACTCCATTTTTTATGAATTTAAAGAGGATAATAGGTCGAGAATAGTTGAATTTAGGTGTGGGTGATTGTTAATTTGGTTGTAGTTATAATAGTTTGGGAAAAAAAAATTAACCTCAAATGGTAAGTGACTGATGAAACTCGTCACCAACGACTCTGTGTTTTCTTTCTGATGCTTGGCTTCACCTCATCGAGATATAATGGAAAATCCTTTCCTGATATTAAGCGGTGGTGTTCCCACCCGGGGCCAGTGGTCATGTACACTCTCGAACTCCAGGTTACACTAACAAAAAAAAATAATAATAATACATAGACAAATAATGATATTTTTACTAGATTAGACCATCCCAAACCAGGGAGACCTTGGACCAAAGTGAAAGAGATACGCGGGGAGGACGTGGCATGAAGAGAGGGAGGATGAAATATGTTCTATGAATGGCGGAATCTATGAGAAGGGGAGGTGAGAGGGGGTGTCCGTCATCCCATGCCATTTGCATAATCGTTTAAGTTCATATGATATGTTTTCACATCTATTATTTGATTGTTATGTTGGATACTTTGGGTTTTGATATTAAATAAATCAAGATTACTAGATTAGACCATCCCAAACCAGGGAGTGCTTGGATCAATGTAAAAGAGATATGCGGAGAGGACGTGACATGAAGAGAGGGAGAATGAAATCTGTTCTTTGAATGGCGGAATATATGAGAAAAGAAGGTGAGAGGGAGTGTCTGTCATCCCATGCCATTTGGATGGTCATTTAAGTTCGTATAATATGTTTTCATATCTATTATTTAATTGTTATGTTGGATACTTTACGTTTTGATGTTAAATAAATAAATAAATAAATCAAGAGTAGCTTATTATCTCACTATTATTTATCAAAATGGTTTCCACTCACAAATTATCATGGCTTTGTTTTTATGTTTTATTGACTTGCACCATTTGCTATTTGATTTATATTATATCTCACTATTTTATTTTTCTTCCTTTAGAATTTAGTGAGTTTTCATTTTCATACTTAGGCTTATTGATTTGTACCATTTGCTCTTTGGTTTGTACCATATCTCACTATTTTATTTTTCTCCCCTTAAACTTTAATGAATTTTTTTTCTTTGGAGTATTAATAACTTTAACTTTTCTTTTCTTAAAATTATACACATTAAAAATAGAAGCCTAGTGTTTTAAATATTATATATAATATATATAGTTTATTTTATACTTTTATTATTTTAATATTATAATAATAGTTATTTTCTTTACTTTTTTAAGTTGGATAAGCTTGTTTTCAATAGTGTTTTAAATATTATATATAATATATATAGTTTATTTTATACTTTTATTATTTTAATATTATAATAATAGTTATTTTCTTTACTTTTTTAAGTTGGATAAGCTTGTTTTCAATCGGTACCGGTATCGAAAATACCAGTACGTTATCGGTACAGGAAGGTAAAAACCTTCACCGGCCTGGTACAAAAAATGCCAAAAGTCGGCACCGAATTGATTCTTAAAATCTTTTAGTTTGGGAAATTCGGTACTGCTATCCGGTAGCATTTGCTGATCCCTGATCACGGGTACCGTACGAACAACAACGGTATCATGCAACTTTTATTTGTTGATTTTCAACTTTTAATGATATCTTTTTTTTAGTTTCAAGGGTAGGGATGAGCTCCGGTGCTAACCGATACTGAATCGGTACTGGAACCAAAAAATACCGGTTACAGTACCGGTATATGAAGGTTAAAACAGGTAGCGAACAAGTACCAGGAACACCAAATGTCAGTACTGAATTGATACTAAAGATCTTTCGGTTCAGGAAATTCAGTATCGGTACCCAGTACCATTTGCTCATCTCTGACCACGGGTTACATACGAACAACATCATTACCATACAACGTTTTTGGTCGATTTTCTTTTGGTTATCTTTTAGTGTTTTTTTCTATATTTTCTTTTTATTCTTGTCAGCGGTTTCGTGCGCAACGCACTTGCGCTTGTAGCGATTTCAAAACAAATGTAAACACAGACTAAATAACAAAAGAAATTCGTCGCAACGCGACGATCGTCGAAAAACCTACTATTAGTAAAAATACAATATAACTTTTATGGTTTAGTTTGAATTATTTTAATATATCCTATACTTTGTACTTTTAATTTTAATAAACACTATGGTGTTGTTATTGTATACTATATTAATTCTAACCCACGTGAATAATGTTCTTTAGTGTTTCGACTCAATTGTTCTTTTATATGTTTTACGTTTCGGTCTAACTTTTGTAACTTGACGCACGTTAGATTAAGATTACCATGGTTCAACATTTTTACTTACGTCTATTTTTTTTTTTGGTTTAAGATTCCTTCCAAACGCGTGGGTATTAAAATGTATGTTAAAAAGCACATGTTGATTGTTAGTGAATATTCTTGTTTGTTCTATTTTAGGTTTTATTTTTTATCATAAAAGTTACTCATGTTATAAACATCCTTATTAAGAAACAAAGTTTGCTTAAATGTTTCGACATTAGTACTTTTTACGTTTTTTGTCTCTACCCTAACGTGGTGTTCTGATTATATAAAGTCTAATTTTTATAAACATATTTGTATAATAATTGTTTAAATGCAAAATGTCATGTTTTTCTTTATAAAATAGTGATCAAACAGTGTAAAATGTCACTAGCTTTGAACATGTTTTCTTTTCTAACATTTGTCATCTATGTATATATGTTGCATATGTGGCCATAAAAACGTTTTAAATCAATCTATTTATTAAGTACATTTATATAATTCTAATTAGTAGTCGGACCCGTGTAAGACACGGGTAATTTTAGTAACGTTTTATTATGAGATAGCTATATGATGGATTTGGGGGGAATCCATTCTCAAAGTCCATTCTCAAAGCTTGAATATACAAATCAAATATCCAAATTGTCATATAAGAACATCAACAACCATATAGGAATTGTAAGTCTCAAAACTTGGATCTTTCAATGATATCAAACAATCACCAAGAGTGGGCGGAATCCAAACTTGGTGATATTCAAGAATATCGAAAAACAAGAACACGAGAACACCGAAAATACTATCAAACCTTGCACACAATTCTATTACTATTACTAGCAAAACCGTCTGGTACAAGGTGAACAAAAAACCAAATCGCCTCCCTAGCTCTCTCTCTAAAATTCTGTAACAAATGAGACTTAACCCTAATAATGAATAAACAAAACATTATATCGGGTCCACTAAGAACTTGGCCCACATGGCCTAACCCAAGCCAAAACACTAATTAGCCCACATGGCTTATTCCAAAACTATCTAAACCACTAGAAACTAAGCCCAATATCTTATAATTGGGTTTGATAAAGATAAGCGTAAACCTACTCAATTTTATGGCCTTACAATATCCCCCTAGGTTTATGCTGTCTTTATCAAACTGTTATCTTCATCATGCCTCTGTGGGAAGATACTTCATGTCTTCATTCACAAACTTGGGCCTTCTGTTCTTCTTAATCACAATCAGTTTTGCTTGAAAATCTTGTTGAAAAGAATGCAAGAGGAGGATTCTCGTCAACTCTTTTCTTTGTCAATCTTCTCTCTTTCAAGCAGGTTCACTGATACTTCTTCAAAGGTACTATCATTGTCAGATGATGACTTTATCTGATTCCTCCGACTCTTGTACACTTTGTCACGATGCTTCATGCTTTGTCTGCAACCAACAGTATCTCAATCTTCATCAACCCATGTTTCTTGATACAAATCAAGCTCTGCACATGCTCAGAAATTCATAAGCAAATATTTCTATAGCAACAAAGGAAAGTACCACATGAACACTCTGTACATCCAAGTACTTGCACTTTGAACTCGCAATTCAAATTTTATCTTTTGATGATCAGTCAAATCTTCAAGAACGGTTAATAATTTTTAATTAAACAAATAAACGAGACACTATTTTTGGATTTTTGAATTTTCTATTTTTTTTATTTTTGAATATAAGAATATTAACAGAAACATAAATACACAGAAACTGACTCAAACGATAGTATACAATTATAAATGCAATGGGATCAAAATCGTTCTCAGACAGACCAAGGAACACTTTTCAGCACGTACTTATTCAGACTGGTCTATGCGATTGCCAATATGTTTGTCCACCTAAACTCAATGCTCAACTTTCATTTTTCAACTTCGTGATACGCTTAAGGTAATATTATACTATAATACCCGTGTGTCCCATACCATGACTTACCCCCGCGATCAAGGCAAGCACTACGATTCATCGTAGCAGGTGAGTATACTGAGATCATCCTTTATCTTTTACAACGTCAGACTATTGGTGAACAGGTCAGTACTTTCGTACAGCAGAGTGACCAATAGAATGTCCAACGAGGGTTAGGCAAATACCTTTTCCGTATGAATGTAGCTTTTAAGCTCAGCGGAATTCCCTCATTTTGAGTTTATCTTCCTTTAAGGTTTTTGGCCACGTTTTGGCTCTTTTAAGATATCCTGACTGTGCCTAGGTCTGCATATAATCTGGATGCAACAGAAGGACAGCCCTGATATCCCCGGATGACTCAACAACATAAAGACCTGAAACCTCAGACGTTGGCTATCTATCAACGCAAGATTTAAGACCATAAAATCATACGCTGATGGTATGTTACCCACATGATACATAGTTCGTTGTGTTTGTATCACTTAGAATCTTTTATCTTTTTGAGCGTCAAGCCTATCGACATATCACATTAGATCCTAGTCTTTTCAGCTATAGTACCTTACATGTGTTGGTTAAGCTTTTAACACGAACATTCATTTCATTTCTCATATATGCATTGTTTTTTTAAGAGAATCAAGTTCAGCAGTTAGTTTTTCAGAAAGTTGTTTAAAGTGGAGATACCTACACCTTTCCTGACTCAAGTCATTATGCAACTGGCGGATATCACGCTTTTGCGCCTCCACCATATCCTTGTATCCATTGAATTTCTTTTTAATCTGATATAAATCAGATTTGGACAATTGCAGTTGCATAACGAGTGAGTCAGCCTGAGCTTTGTAACCATCTACCTTTTTTCTACACGCTTCGTACAACAAATGTTATCTACACGTACATTAGTAATTGTGGGAGTGAAGTCATGAATCTGAGTACCTGTACAGCAACCTAATTTAGAATTTGGCGATGAATCAGCAAGAGTGGATGAACTAATTACAACAGGCAATGAAGCAACTGGAGTGGGTGAGCAAACTGCTGCATATGTTTTGACTTGAGCCTTCTGATTGTCAGCCTTATCATATGATTTAATGAGTGAGATCAACTCATCCGACTTCATTTTGTAACAATTGGTTGTCAACACGATTTGAGTAACATTTTCAAACCAACTACTCGTTGACTGATCTGGAATCTTTTTCAAAACATCTAGAAGCCTTTTGTTGCTCATATGATTGGGCACCATAATTTCAGCTCTTTTCATATCAGTGAGCAATTCAGAAAATCTGTCAATCAATACTTCTACAGATTCACCAGGAGAGTAGCGAAAACCTTCAAGATGTCGCTCAATCACGTCACTTTGAGAAGACATTTTTAAGATTTTGAACTGTGATCCCCCGAAGGTGTGATCCCCCGAAGAGTCTTTGCCCAAACCGAGTGTTAAAACCGTGGCCGCACACTAGTATTAGAACCACACACTTCCTTGCTTGACCGCACACTTAATCAGTCCACAATCCAATTAACAGACCGCACAGTCAATGCTCAGTTCACAATTTTGGTTGACCGCACACTTGTATGTCAGACGCACACTTCTTAATGGACCGCACATTGTGCTTTTGCTATCTTAAACACTTCGCAACGAACGACCGAACCTGCTTTTCTGTACCGCACCTCGAAAACCTGTCAAAACTTTTGCCGCAACCAAACAAACCTTTTTTTTTTAATTTATAACCCCACCCCCGCCCCCTTTTTATGAAAACCTTTTTATATTTAATTTTAATATATTTACCAATTTTTTAATATATAAAAGAAAACCTAATTATTATAATTATTATTTATTATTATTATACTAATTATAATTAATATTTAAAAAAAAATCTTATAGGAATCCTAAACGTCAACATCACCTTCAAAACCAAAACCCTTTTTTTTTTGTTTTCAATCAAAACAAAACAACAGCAGCAATATAAAAAAATGATGACGACGATGGAACACAGAAGATGATGGTTCTCTACGGCGATTATATGCAGAGGTCGACGGAGATGATGACGATGTACGGTGGTTGTGGGTGGACGACAATGGTGTTCGAAGGAGGTAATGAAAGATGGTTTAACAGTTAACGATGAAGTTTAACGATGTTTGAGAAGATGATGATCGATCGACGTCGGTAATTTGTTGAGAAGATGACCGGAGTTGCAGGTTCCGGTTATGGCGACGATGAAGAGTGACAGTGGTGTACGGTTTTGAAGTGTGCGAGAGAGAGTGGTGTGCGGTTGAACAGTGTGCGTTGTGCGGGTTGAGCGATGTGCGAGGTGGAGTGTGCGATGGAGTGTGCGGTTGGTGGAGTGTGCGATGGTTCACAAAGTGTGCGAGGTGGTGGTTTGGTTACGGTGGTGTGCGGTCGAAGAAACTTGAAAGTGTGCGATTGAGGTGGGTGGTGGGTGTGCGGTGAGAGTGTGTGAAGAGGTGTGCGGTGAGAGTGTGCGAGTGAAGATGATGGTTTGAAAGTGGTGCTCGGAGCTCGTCGGAAGAGACGGTGAAGCACCTGTAATATTCTCGTGAACAGTGATCTGATGATGAAGATGATTATGGAATTCGAGTGATGTTGATGAAATGATGAAAATATGAATTTTATGATGAAGGTGTTGACTTTTGAAACGATTTTTACGGTTTCGAAATCTCAGTTGAGATTATTCTCGAGAACAGTGAAAATTTATCCAACTAGAGAATACCGAGATGATAGGAATTTTAAATAAAACAAATTTTTTAACACTTAAAAGATAAAGCAAATCCTTTTACAGTTTAAAAAAATAATTCTCTTAACACTCTTTCAAAGGATCAAAACACCATAATATACTTATTTTTGATAGAATTCCGATGAATACTATGAAGAACATGAAGAACGAAAAATCAAAATCTTGAATATTTGATATCAAACCGAGCCTAAAAATAGGTTCTAAAGGCTCTGATACCAATTGTAAGTCCCAAAACTTGGATCTTTCAATGATATCAAACAATCACCAAGAGTTGGCGGAATCCAAACTTGGTGATATTCAAGAATATCGAAAAACAAGAACACGAGAACACCGAAAATACTAAACCTTACACACAATTCTATTACTATTACTAGCAAAACCGTCTGGTACAAGGTGAACAAAAAACCAAATCGCCTCCCTAGCTCTCTCTCTAGAATTCTGTAACAAATGAGGATTAACCCTAATAATGAATAAACAAAACATTATATAGGGTCCACTAAGAACTTGGCCCACATGGTCTAACCCAAGCCCAAAACACTAATTAGCCCACATGGCTTATTCCAAAACTATCTAAACCACTAGAAACTAAGCCCAATAGCTTATAACTGGGTTTGATAAAGATAAGCGTAAAGTTACTCAATTTTATGGCCTTACAGGAATGATACCACTAATACTTATATACCAAATTGTCATATCCATCACATGATCTAAATTTAACCGAGTTTGAAGTTAAACAACCAACCAACATAAACAAAAGCATAAAGAGTGTTAACATGTCCACAAAAAAGCCATCATACCAGTACCAAAAAAATCATTAATTCATCGACCCATATAGAAATACCGTAAACGTGCAAGGTTACCTGTCATCCTTCATTCACTGCATCGACGTGTGTTAAGTTGAGTATATGAAGGTGAAGTTATATAAGTGAAATGAAGTATGTCTCCCCTGTTAAGGTTGTTTTCTTTCATGAAAATGGGCCAACCTTCCAGCGCATACCGGACACCATCTCCATTCTTCTGTATGCTTCTTAATGGATTGAGTAGAATGTATGTAAACCTACAAAGAATATAAGATATCTTATTTGATAAGAGATTGGGAATAATACGATATATAATCCTTGCTACTCTAATAAGATGTAAAAAGAAAACAGAGAAACAATATGGGAAGATATAAGTCATAACACGCATGTGTTTAATCTGGTTGCAAGTCATAGGTTTCATTAAAGTCGATAACTCGGCTTCTGAATTTGAGCCTTCTAGGACTGTTATTCTCGGACTTAAGATCAAGAATTTTATGTCTTCGGAACCTTAGCTTTACGACTGAAGCTTGCATTTCATTAAGATTAGCGGTTTCATACTCTTCTTCTGAAACTTCACCTTCATTATTATAATCAGACTCGTTCTCTAGAACCGCATCATCATAAAAGGATTCAGAGCTTTCAGACACTGTAGATGCGATTAACGCTTCGTCGATTATTTCTTTGTCTGAATACGATTGTGAGCTTTCTACAACCTCTTTATCCGAAAAATGTTCAGAGCTTTCACAGACCAGATGTACGATTGGCGACTCTTCTTCGACCTCATTTTTGTCTGAAAAAGAAGCAGACTTACTGCAGACCGTAGGGTTGACCAATTCCATTGATGATTGCTTAAAGTCAAACTCCATGATCTCATGTTTGACCTCGGATTCAGCCTCAACATCATTCAAGCTTTTTTCTTGAACCGTTTCAGCAATCGGTTGCTTACGCTCAGTTTTCCGCAACCTGTTTTGGTCCTTTGAAGGTGTCACCTGTTTAACGCCATATCGGTATCCTCTGTATATCATATAAAAAAACGGTTCAAGACTCGAAATTTTATATATTGATTAATAAACAGGATAATGTAAAATTAAAACTTACATTCGTGTACGGTAAACCCTGAAAAAAGGTTCCAAATGGCATAAAACGCAGACGGAATTATGGCAGCAAAGTTGTGGTTAGGCGTTACTGCAACCGTCATCATCCCGTAAAATGTGAAGTACATGAAAAATAGAAACCAACAGAACTTCATAAAAAACTACAAATTTTCAAGTATCTAAAATGTGGGATATTATGCACTCAAATCATTGTCAATAGCTGGTTCTGAAGTTGAACAAAGTGCCATTGTTGAACAAACTTGAGTAGAGAAAAATTTGTTTATATCAAGCTTTCGATTTGGAAAGATTATTAATCCGGGATCAAATTTATAAAAAAAATGGAGCAAAATATACTCAGTAAATATATTTTTAAAGTTGTAATAAAGTTGAAACACATGCTTTCTAACAAAACCATATTCTAGAGAAGTCCAAAGTGGGTCAGTTCGAAATGGATCCAATATAAGCAATTAATTTAAAACATAGCAAAAATTAACTTTCTCCAATCTAAAGTTAAGAAGTTATAGAAAAATATTGAATTATTTTAAGTTACCTTAGTTTTGGTAAATAAAGATCTCTTGTCAATGATTCTTTAAGGGCTGCATGTAAGCTTTATCTTCCATCCAAGAATTTGTTTTACATCTCAATCCAGCTCGTCCCTGTATCCTTCGCTACCCCTACCTTTTTCATCCATCTAATGGTTTCAGCTCTCTCTATCCATCTTTCTTTTGAAGAATATATATTAGTCATCAAAATGTGAAACACATGGCTATCTGGTGCCTGCATACGGATCAGTGCCAGATCAGCTGGACTCCCGACACATTCTCCGATTGCGCCAGCTGTCAGCCCACAAAACGCTTTTTGGTATAGACGAAGAGGCTTTCCATCATTCGCTTCAAGTGCGTTGTTGTCAAAATCCTATTAAGTTATCAAAAACAGTTGAAGTATATTGTCGGAACTTACATGACGTATATAGAATAGATATTCAAATATAGAATCTAAATATCTTCCAAATATAGTTTATTTAACAAATGAGAACGAACCTGAGAGACCGATACTGGCAGTCGTGTATGTGGCCTGCATAAAAAATTAAAACCGGTACATATGCATAAAAAATTATAATCGGTACATACATAGTTGTCAATAGCGGCTATAGCGACCGCTATAGCGCGCTATGTAGCGAAGCGACCAAGTATCGCTATTTGAGTCATAGCGACCAATAGCGTGAATAGCGACAATTAGTGTTTTTTATGTAAATATCAATTAGATATAGCTATAAATAGCTGAATTTATAGGTTTTTGTTAAAAATAGCTGAAATTATAGGTTTTTGTTTAATATACATGTAAAATAGCATAAATACAAGGGTAGTTTGATGTAATATACATATGAAAATTTTCAAATTTATTTTTCTAGTGTATCGCTATTTATAAATAACGGTCGCTATTTGTCGTTATTCGCTACATAGCATATAGGTCCCTTGTCGCTATTCGCTATTAACAACTATAGGTACATACGCAAAAAGTTATAACTGGTACATATGAAAAAAATATACTTACAGTCTCTGTAATCCACTTAGTTTACCAATGCTTGGAGATATAAACCCTCCAACATCCACTAGTGTTGTCCCTGTTTACATAAAAATTCATCATAACTCACAAAAATGTACGCATACCAAACTGACAAATTTTGTAGACACTATCTTAAAGTCCTTGTGATAAATGACTTTAAAGCTCAAATGATTATTTATGAAATATTTTTCTTCTTTGCTCTGAAGTAGTTAAGTAGTTAATGAAATTTGACAATAATATGAACTTGGAACAAACCTAATTGATGAGTTTATTTAATTATCTTTCAGTTACCAACAGTTGCAACCGCAACAACTATTCTCCATACTCTATAAAGTTTAAATTTTGATTTTTGAAATTAGAACACACCATACATTAAGACATCAACAGTTTTTTCATGTATCATACTAAGGTAAATAACTTGAATATTAACTCTCATTGACCACTTGATTCAAATCCACATCAGAATGCGTATTTCAAATTACAAACATCTATCAAACATTAGGGTTAAGGATTTGTTGAAAACCCCTAAAATCTACACAACGATTCATCAAATAAAATCATAGTATAACTTAAATCTAACATATACGATGGGTTGAGAGAAACAAAAATACCTAATGAAGAATCCATCAGCACACCACAACATTAAGGGAGAAGAATCCACTCGAAGGTCAAACTCGTAATTTCCAGTTCAGGCTTCTGAGTTACCTCTTTTTCAGCTGACTCAACGGCACCAGTGTCCTCACCATCTGTCGTTTCTACCTTTTTGGCTCTTCAAAAATGCACTCACACATGCATTTAATCAAACATATAAGAGTACATGAAACTGATACAAAATCAAACAAACTGAGTACATGAAACTGATACAAAAACACCAGCCATCGGTCTTCGTCATCCTTCTCATCGGTATCAAGAACATACAGACATAGAATCATAATCAGCTTATATTAGCATCTAAAACATCAAGAAAGAACTTCAAAACGGCAGTTGAGACCCTTCCCAATGGAGGTTTTCTTCTGAGGTTTTAGTAAAGTCGTATCAACCCGTTGCAAAAACAGAACAAAACATCAAGAAAACTACTTTAAAACAATAAGCGTTACTTGTTTTGTTTACATGATGTATGCTCACCATTGCATGCAAATCTTCAAAACGGCAGTTGAGACCCTTCCCAATGCCATCTAAAACTGCAAGATACAAATAAACACAGTGAGATGTCTTTAAATTAATTATGATATTATCAATACTTGGGTATAAACACAGTGAGATGCCTAAATCATTCTCTTTTCTACACATCTAACATTCTATTTCCTCAGCGGTAGCCCATTCTTTTTCTTCATCCCCAACCAATAGCGAAATCCAACATTATCTTGAAGAAGCTCATAGTCGTCTTCATCAAGAACGTAGTTCTTCTCCGATTCACTTAAAAACAAAGCACAAGTTAGAATGCTTCAAAATAAAACTAAAACTAATACTGAATATGAAATTACCGTTTCTTCCTATTCTTGTTCCTTTGTCTCTCCTCGTCACTATCTGCTCTCCTCTTCCTCCCCATCCTGTGTTCTGCATGAATAAATCATTATCCTAATTTTTTTAAGAATTACCTTGGATTTGGATTCCCTTTAACAACATTTTGCCCGTATTTCCTCCAGCAATAATCACATCAAGTACATCAATCTCTCTCTCAATTCGAATCACCACTCTTGACTCTCGCATAGCTCTTGTTACCAAACTTGTTTCCCCTTTTTCCTAAAATAAATATTCCTTTTTAATATAAAAATATGTTAAAAATCCATGCATTATTAAAGAATATTTAGAAAGTTCATCTACATGGGTCCGAGAAAGAAGTCAAGAACACCTCATTTTCAAGTCTGATTTATCTTCATCAGCTTCATCTCCTGTTCTAGTGTGGATCTCATCTTCTTCACCGACGTTATATAATACACATAAGATGTCATATAGTTCAACATCTTACTTGCTGAAAGATCAGCCATCAGAATCATGAATAGTCCAATTAATGATAAAAAAAACATTAATCTAATCTACCATATCGTGTCATATCGTATATAAGGAACAAAAGAAAGAAGATTAGTACATTAACACCATCACTTTTGAGTTCTTTGCCATCTCCTCATCGTACTTGTCCTTTCCAACACAACCCATATAACTTGTTGCACCAGGGATTTGAAGCATACACTAAAAACCACCATGTAAAGTATAAATCAGTATTTTCACTTACATAAGTTAAAATAATAAAAAAAAATATTCAAATAACCTGTGTAAATTTCTTCTAATTTTGAGAGAACCAGTTTCACATAATTCTGAAGGTACAGAGAGTTTCTCTTTGTCCTTATTGAAAACCCTAGAAGTTGAAGGAGAAGTGGTCTTCTCTAAGTGCTTATCTAATGCAGTGTTGATTCGCTTACGATCCAACGATAAGCCTCTTCCCACCATATCCCCACGGTCTCTGTACATACATATATATCTAATTGAGAAGAAACGAACGAAATGAAGAGGAATTAAGAGATAAGATTATGTGTAAATGAAAGAAAGAAAGAAAGAAAGAAAGGGAGAATTGATGGAGAAACCCTAGCGGACTGCATCAACAACTGCTGCTGCTGAATCTGCCGTTGATCGGTCTGCAACACAACTGGAGTTACAGGTTAGATGTTAATAAAATTCTATAAGCTTCTGCCAGACTTATTGCTTCCACTTGTTCATCATCCAACCTATCCCTGATTCAATCTTACAGATTCTTGAAAGGAGTTAATTGAATTGAATTTGAAAGGAGAAGAGAAGCCATTGATTTGTAAACCCTAGATGAGATTCAACAGCTGATTATGGCTTTGAGTTGCTTAGGCAAACACTGTTATCGATTCTTCAACTTTTTATTGTGACGGATATTTGAGAGAGAGAAAGTAGTGACTGAATAGAGAGAGAGTAATTGATTGAAGAAAGGGTAACTTATATATCTATAAATTTTGAATCTGAAGCCATAATTTTGAATATGGGAAAAGCTTTTGAATTTTGAATGATAGACAGAGTTTGAAATTCAAAATTAAAATGAAGGGAGAAAACAATTATATATTATGTATTTTAAATAAATAAAAATGATATTTATGATTTATGATGTAATAACAGAGTAAGCAAAGCTGACTTGGCATAGCTCTATGGCTGCCACGTAAGTTTTTCTTAGGTCAGCGGCTTTTCTCCTTTAACAGAGAAGGGACATTTGCAACATTTATATGCAATGCTTTATTGGTGTTAAATGCTTTTGTTAAGGGTACCAAATGTAAAAGAAGTGGCTTTTGTACGATGGGTGCATGGCTTGGTGGTAGCACCTACTATGTTCTTTAGTTTTGTATTTGCTCAAGTTTCTCTTTCAGAATTTGATGCAGAAACACTATGGTTGACCCAGATCAATATACCCATCAAACTTATGAACCGTTCTTTGTGTTTTGTATTCAAGCTCAAAATGTGATCATATTACAGTTAATTTTTTTTATCTAATTGTTTATCATCATCAACATAAAGAATTAATATTCGGGTTATGTATTGTTTATACTTTACCATAGAGGCATGAGGCATAAATCTTGTTTATAAAATTTTGGTAATAGTTATGTGTTGCTTATACTTTACCATAGAGGCATGAGGCATAGATCTTGTTTTATTAAATTTTGGTAATAGTATTTTGTAGGCATCTACTTTTTCATATAACTGCATTTTACAACATGTGAGATCAATAAGCTTTACGTCCTATTTTGAAAATTCATGCCCTATTTTGAAAATCAATCAACTTTACACACTGTCGTTTCCTGATTCCATCAATGTTCACCCCTCCATAATCTTACCCAAGGATATTTTCGTAATCTTACCCGTATTTATTTTTTACTTCCTTTTTCTTCTTTTTTTCTTTTCTTTTTTATATTTTATGAAAAAGGCACTTAATCAAAACCCAAAATCAAAATTCCATCTTCTCAAAACCCTAATTCCCCTTTTCTTTACACCATTCAACCTCAACCTCACAGATTCTTTTCAGTTTTCACACCTACGTTCAACTAATCAAACTGCCAGTAGCATCCACTCATCAAATATAGTAACGAATCCAAATCGGTGACATTAAACACAACCTTCTTTCATCAAACTGACAAAACCGAAGCACCAAATCCATTCATCAATACCGAAGCACAACTTTCGTTCGATCCAATGCACCATTCATTTGTATCAAAACCTTTTTTCCACATATAGAAACCACCAAATGCTAATTTAACTATTCAATCGCATAATTCAAACCCTAGGTGGATGCAATTCATCAAATCTCTTAGGCAATTACATATTTTCACCAAATATTGTCGGATTTGTGCCCTAATTGGTCAAATTTGAACCCAAACAAGTGTCATTTGCAAGCGAATTGAAAGAACAAAGAGGATAGAGATGGACTAGAGGACAACATTGAGGAAATTAGAGTTATGTGTGTGAATTGTGTGCATAGAGATTAAGTTTTTTGGGAGTGTTTTCGTATGGTTTAGAATTTACAGAATGGAAGAAAGGAGATGGAGTTGGTTGTCGGTGTGACCATGGTTTGGTGGTGTACCGGCTGTGGGTTCAGGTTGGAAGATAATGGTGGCAGATGGTGGATCGGGTATTGGTTTGGTGTTGTTTGGAAGATGGGTTCAGGTTGAACTGATGAGGATGAGGATTAATAATAATAATAATAACAACAACAACAATCAGGGGCAAAAACAACTTTTCACACACAGAGGGGTGAACCATGTGTCAATCTCTGGTGCCTACTCATCTTCTTCTTCAATTATTTTTTGTATTAATAAACAGTTTAAATAAATACTATTAGGGTGCTCGCGTGATGCGGCGGGAACGACACTTTGCATTGCGATACTCGTTTCTGGTAGTTTTCTTATTTGTATAATATTTATGGTAGCATTATTGTGGTGGATATATGCCATAAGTACTACACTTGTCTAGTAATTATTAAAATTAGTATTTAAATTATCAAGTACTTCAAGAAACCATTTATGTAATGAAGTAACACACGAATAAGACAAAAGTAAGTCTCTAACGTGACACCCGGTTATTTTGATCCTGTACTAGTGTGACACGTGTTATGAATAAATAAAGACAAAATTTTATTGAATTTGGTGTTATTTGATAGCATTTGATGTGATAATAAATTTAAAGTTTACTAGAAATTATGTTGGCAATATTAATGTAACATCCGTAAAAAACCAGATTTACCAAACCCGCTCCGTTTATTAACCGAACAATCAGTTAAAAATTTCGTTGCGTATTTAATGCCCAAATTAATTTTAAACGATACATAATTAATAAGTATATTGGAATATAAAAGTTATATTTGAAGAAGTATTAAAAATAGTGGTTTAAAAATAAAAGGCTGAAGCCGGGTTTCGAACCCGGGTCAACCAGTATTCAACAAAGTCTTAACTCCCACACTTCCAACCACTGCGCCACTTGTGTTTCTTGTTCATTATTAGAAACAATTAATTCAAATACACAAACTCGAATTTAAAACTGACGCGCCCAATCGCAGTCGTCGGAAATCCCGACGATTTCGCCGAGATTGGACGGTTTCTTCTATCTTAACGTAAGCATTAACCTCAACATCGGTTATAACCGATGTCCAGTCCGCGACACAAGTCATAACCGCCGGAAAATTATTGACCGACGAATCAAGACGGAAAACGGACCAAATTCGTCGATGTTCTGCCCTATAAATACACCCTCTAACTTCTGTTAGCCTTTTCGCTCACAATCACACCCTTTCTCGACGAAATTTCACTCGCCGGAAAACTTCTGCAACTCGCCGGAAAACCGAACCCTTTCCCCTCTGTGCCTTACTCTAACAACTGAACACCTAGAGCTCATACCGAAGCCACCCACACTCACCTCAAGCTCCCTGAAGACCCTTTGCCGCAAGACACACGTCGCCGGAATAACTTGCTATCACCGGAATTTCGCCGGCGAAACAGAGGATCTCTGTTCGGTATATCTTGCACCTAATATCTCTCATTCTTTTTATTAATCTCACATGTAATTAATCACAACACACTAAAGAACTTGATTAAATCGTCGAACCAGTCGGACACCGATTCTGGCTAAGTTTAACGAAGAAGATGAAGTTTTCAGTTGCATATATGTTTAATTTAAATCAAGATATATCTCGGGTTAGACACACAGTCCAGCGGTGGACTTTGTGCAAATAAACACGCATACGTCCCGAGTTCGATTCTTGTCCCGCGCACACTCGCCTTAATAAAAATGTTCTTTTTTTAAACTGAACCGGATTCACTGCAAATAGATGTTAAGTTTAATAAAAACCGGAAAAATAACCAAGATAGACACACAGTCCAGCGGTGGACTGTGTGAACGTTTAAATCACACGTCGCGAGTTCGAGTCCAGACTACCGCACCGGTTCTGGCAATTATCAAACTTTTTATATAAGGCAGAAATGAAATGATCTAGTTTGTATATAAGTATAATAAAAATCAGATTATTTACCAAGTTAGACACACAGTCCAGCGGTGGACTGTGTGTCAACCTAACCCACAGGTCCCGGGTTCGAGACCTGTGGAGAGCACCGAGCGAGACATTAAAATCGTTTTTAAAATAAATGATTTCCGGATTAATTAAATTAGTATATAAATATAATTAAAAATAGAAATATTTCAGGTTAGACACGTAGCTCAGTTGGTAGAGCTGCGTGCACGCATACGGGAGGTCACGAGTTTGAACCTCACTCAGCGCACATAATAACACAATCAAACCGGTCAAAAAGTCAACATTTTTTTTATTATTTTATTTATTTATTTTATTTAAAAATCAATTAAAAATACTTAAAAATAACATTTTTAAAGTTAGAAAATAGCCTTAAACTCACAAAAATATATCCAATAATCCTACTAAAGTTGATTAATAAAATCCGCTTATTTACCGAACCATTATGTTATTATCTAGGTTAGTTTCACTCGTGGTTAAATCAAACTTCGTGCGCATTCAACATCGTCAACCGAACGCACCCAATGTGAGTGAATCTTACAACTCCCCTTTTTAATTACACATTTTGGGGTGTGTCATGTGTCACTAAAACTAACTCGTTTATTTAAACTTGTGCCATACCATATTGTGATCTAAACTTAGAATGTATATATATTGTTTGTAGTCATGTATTTCATATTGTCAAGTTGTATGCAAAACTCATTCATTAGGCCCATCAGTTCCTCGTGAGAGACGGTTGAGCAACGCGTGCCTCAAAACAATTTATTATTGTATGTGTGTGCATTATCTGATATTAAGTGTTTTATGAATATGTTTACATCTATATTTACTCATATGTGGTTGTGCACTTTATTTTATAATCAATTCAATAAACTTGTTCAAATGTTTTTCATAGGATTCACTCGCCAACTTTTTGTTGATCCAAAAACCATTTTTACACATGATACAGGTGAACAGGATGAAGCAAGGAAAACATAGGAAATGCCTTAGAAGAAAACAATGAAGTCTAGAATGATGTTTAGGACATGATGAAATTAAGATTGTATGTTTCCCTTTAAATTGTAATAATGAATATGAAACGTTATAATAAATGTCATGAGCTTTGATGATAACCCAAACATGCCCCGATCACCTTTTCCGCTGCGGGTCGGGGTGTGACAGATTGGTATCAGAGCCATGACTATAGGGATATAGGATAGGTTATTAGACCCTTAGAGCCTATACTATAGTTGACTAGATTTTAAATTGATTATGTGGTTACATGCAAACTTATGATATTTATTTGTTTCATATTTGTTTATACTTACAGTCAAACATACATACTTACATACACATTCATCATACATATTTCAATGTTCATATAATCAAATCATCTTCATACTTTCGTTATTCAAAGATTTTGTCGCAATTTTCAAATCTCATCAAAGTAAGTTCTGCGACGGGCATGTAGTAACTGGAAGGGTACAAGTACCGGTAGTCGGAACGTCCTGTCTAGGTTGGCATTCGTATAAATCCAATATAACGGACCAGTTTGCCTACCTGGGGACTAACGATGAGAGTACGAAGGACCTATTAGGCCAAAGCATGCCACACCAAACGTCGTTCGAACTAACCCCACTTTGAGGTGTCATCGTGTCCATACCTGGATACATTCCGAATATCATACGTTATATACATATTTCTCGATTTTATCCGGGTTTTAGTGTACGTAACCAGGCTAACACATGCGAACCATATGAAAAACCCGGTATTCATGGGGGCCCACATGATTACGAAGGTGAAGTATGGCGGCATGCAAGGCCCAATTACGAGCAAAGCCCAAGACATCCTATGGATGTAGTAGATTTATTATGTTATATTTATTTTGTGAATGTTCATTCCTAAATACGACCCATGATCCCAAAAACATCCAACTCATACTCTTGATATGTATTCCTTGTAGATGTCTTCTAGCCTCGCTCGTAGGAAGATGAGAGCAGGAAAAGCCCGCGAGCGCATGGCTGCCCTAATCGCTCAACAAATGGCTGCCGTAATACCCAACATTGTAGTTCAAATCCAACAAGCCCTTACCGCTAATCCTGTCAACCAAGAAGATCAAAATGTTATCAACCCTCCCCCAAATACCACTAAATGCACCTACAAGCATTTCAAATCATGCGACCCTCCAAAATACGAAGGGACTGAAGGTGTCACCGCTCTCCTCCATTGGTTTGAAGAAATGGAGAACACTTTTCTAAATTGCGATTGCCCCGATGATCGCAAAGTGCGATATGCGACTGGTCGTTTATATGGAATAGCACTTACTTGGTGGAATACAGAGAAGGCCAAACGAGGTGTTGAAGACGCTATGACTTTGACTTGGGAAGAGTTGAAGGAAATCATGACAAGACGGTTTTGCCCAAGGAGCGAAATCAAGAAATTAGAAGATGAGTTCTATTCGTTGAAGCAAAAGGAAGGCGACCACACCACGTACAACAAAAGATTCCTCGAGTTAAATCAAATGGTTCCCAACTTGTTCACTCCTCTTTACCGTTTGATCGAGCACTACATTCAAGGTCTTCCGTCAAAGATTCAGGACTCTGTAATAAGTACCACGCCTGCAACTTTGGAAGCAGCAATGGAGTTAGCTACAGAGCTCACCGAGAACCGCATCCGGAACAAAGACTTCAAGGAGGAGAAGAAGAAGGATAAAGCATCAACTGAAACTTCAAACTCCACCCAAACCGAATCCCCTTCTCAACCCATTTCTAAGAGAAAACGAGACGGGCAACTTTTCGCTACCACCCAACGCAACCAACTAGCCTCACAAGCCATACCCATCCAAGCGATCCCAATCACACAAGTAGCACTAACTTACCCAATTAAGAAACCTTACCTTGGACCTCACCCTCGATGTAACACCTGTTTTTATCACCATCCATCTACCTTACCTTGTCGACTATGTGCGAATTGTGGACGCTATGGTCATTTGAGCAAGGTTTGCCGCACCTCTCAAAACCAAACCTCACCCCCTACTCAAAACATGATCCAAACATATCAACAACCTCAATACCCCATGTTACCTTATGTTCGAGCTTGCTTTAATTGTGGCGACCCTACCCATTTCAGAAACACGTGCCCTCAATTGATTAACATCATAAACGCCCAAGCTCAAGCAAACCCAGTTAACCAAGCAAATCAAGGAAACCTAATCACTAGGCCACCAGCAAGAGGAAGAGTTTTCAACATCAACGCCAATCCTGTTGAAGATAATGACGGCCCAAACGAAACCACCCAACTAGTCCCCTTCACCAAAAATCAAGATTCAACTCCAACCGCTTAGTTTTTACGTTTTCTTTATGTTATCTCAATTTTCCCGTATCCCAATTATAAATTGGAATCTTATCCAAGGATCCTAATGCGAATTACTATTTCAGTTTGTTTATGTTTTAAAGTCACATAGAACTAATCAAAACTTACGGATAAAGCCAATGAAAATTTGACAAGAATATGGTGGATACGCCGCTGGTACTTCCTATATATAAGTATTCTTGTCAAAGGATCAGAGGCATTATCTGGCGGTTATGAGAAGTTCCGTGTAGAATTTAGTATTGTTTTGATTGAAGTTTGTTTTGTACTCACTAATTTAGCATTTATAGCATCTCATCGTTTAAAGAAATTGGATTGTATTCCATTTCTACATAGACTAACCTCTCCATCACAACAAACGAGAGAGGTATTGCCATCATTCAAACATGTATACTATCAGAATTAAGACTCAAGTTTTGATTGTTGTGGTTGTTTTAGAGTCACATAGAATTAATCATAACTTACGGATAAAGTCAATGAAAATTTGACAAGAATATGGTGGATACGCCGCTGGTACTTCCTATATATAAGTATTATTATCAAAGGATCAAAGGCATTATCAGGCGGTTATGAGAAGTTCCATGTAGGATTTAGTAATGTCTTGGTCGTAGTTTGTTCATCATACATTTCAAAGTATTTCAATTTCATCATTTAAAGAAGTTGAGCTATATCTCACTTCCACAAGGACTAACCTCTCCATCATAACAAACGAGAGAGGTACTGTCATCATTCAAACATGTATGCTATCAGAATTGAGACTCAAGTTTTGGCTGTTGTTTTTGTTTTAGAGTCACATAGAACTAATCATAACTTGCGGATAAAGTCAATGAAAATTTGACAAGAATATGGTGGATACGCCGCTGGTACTTTCTATATATAAGTTATTCTTGTCAAAGGATCAGAGGCATTATCAGGCGGTTATGAGAAGTTCCATGTAGGATTTAGTAATGTCTTGGTCGAAATTTGTTCATCATACATTTCAACGTATTTCAATTTCATCATTTAAAGAAGTTGAGCTATGTCTCACTTCCACAAGGACTAACCTCTCCATCACAACAAACGAGAGAGGTACTGTCACCATTCAAACATGTATGCTATCAGAATTAAGTTGATTGTGTTTATTTATGTATTAGAGTCACATAGAACTAATCATAACTTGCGGATAAAGCCAATGAAAATTTGACAAGAATATGGTGGATACGCCGCTGGTACTTCCTATATATAAGTATTCTTGCCAAAGGATCAGAGGCATTATCAGGCGGTTATGAGAAGTTCCATGTAGGATTTAGTATTGTCTTGGTTGGAATTTGTGTTACATTCAATGATTTAACATTCATATCATATCATCATCTAAAGAAATTGGATTGTGTTCCATTTCTACATAGACTAACATCTCCATCACAACAAACGAGAGAGGAACTGTCACAAATCAAACATGTATGCTATCAAAATTGAGACTCAAGTATTGGTTGTTGTGTTTATTTATGTTCTAGAGTTACATCATAGGACCAATCACAACTTACTGATAAAACCAATGAAAATTTGACAAGAATATGGTGGATACGCCGCTGGTACTTCCTATATATAAGTATTCTTGCTTAAGGATCAGAGGCATTGTCAGGCGGTTATGAGAAGTTCCATGTAGGATTTAGTAATTTCTTGGTACATTGGTTGTGGTGTTTATTTATGTTCTAGAGTTACATCATAGAACCAATCATAACTTACTGATAAAACCAATGAAAATTTGACAAGAATATGGTGGATACGCCGCTGGTACTTCCTATATATAAGTATTCTTGCCAAAGGATCCGAGGCATTGTCAGGCGGTTATGAGAAGTTCCATGTAGGTTGTAGTATTAGAAATTTTGTTTTAGGATATGACCTTATCTTTCCAACATATCAAAACTCTTACGCATGAAATCATACTTAGTGAATCAACTCCGCTTATCAATATTTTTACCGTAGGCAACAAAAAGCGATTCCTGTAGCAGGGTACTTAACCCTTACAAGGGACGTTACCGCCTCAAACAAAAATTTAAACCCTTACTTTTTTCTAAATATGTAACCGTCAAACTAAACACCATCATTTTTAGACAAATATATCACTACTTAAATTTCGGGACGAAATTTCTAAAAAGTAGGGGATACTGTAACATCCGTCAAAAACCAGATTTACCAAACCCGCTCCGTTTATTAACCGAACAATCAGTTAAAAATTTCGTTGCGTATTTAATGCCCAAATTAATTTTAAACGATACATAATTAATAAGTATATTGGAATATAAAAGTTATATTTGAAAAAGTATTAAAAATAGTGGTTTAATAATAAAAGGCTGAAGCCGGGTTTCGAACCCAGGTCAACCAGTATTCAACAAAGTCTTAACTCCCACACTTCCAACTACTGCGCCTCTTGTGTTTCTTGTTCATTATTAGAAACAATTAATTCAAATACACAAACTCGAATTTAAAACTGACGGGCCCAATCGCAGTCGTCGGAAATCCCGACGATTTCGCCGAGATTGGACGGTTTCTTCTATCTTAACGTAAGCATTAACCTCAACATCGGTTATAACCGATGTCCAGTCCGCGACACAAGTCATAACCGCCGGAAAATTATTGACCGACGAATCAAGACGGAAAATGGACCAAATTCTTCGATGTTCAGCCCTATAAATACACCCTCTAACTTCTGTTAGCCTTTTCGCTCACAATCACACCCTTTCTCGACGAAATTTCACTCGCCGGAAAACTTCTGCAACTCGCCGGAAAACCGAACCCTTTCCCCTCTGTGCCTTACTCTAAAAACTGAACACCTAGAGCTCATACCGAAGCCACCCACACTCACCTCAAGCTCCATGAAGACCCTTTGCCGCAAGACACACGTCGCCGGAATAACTTGCTATCACCGGAATTTCGCCGGCGAAACAGAGGATCTCTGTTCGGTATATCTTGCACCTAATATCTCTCATTCTTTTTATTAATCTCACATGTAATTAATCACAACACACTAAAGAACTTGATTAAATCGTCGAACCAGTCGGACACCGATTCTGGCTAAGTTTAACGAAGAAGATGAAGTTTTCAGTTGCATATATGTTTAATTTAAATCAAGATATATCTCGGGTTAGACACACAGTCCAGCGGTGGACTGTGTGCAAATAAACACGCGTACGTCCCGAGTTCGATTCTTGTCCCGCGCACACTCGCCTTAATAAAAATGTTCTTTTTTTAAACTGAACCGGATTCACTGCAAATAGATGTTAAGTTTAATAAAAACCGGAAAAATAACCAAGATAGACACACAGTCCAGCGGTGGACTGTGTGAACGTTTAAATCACACGTCGCGAGTTCGAGTCCAGACTACCGCACCGGTTCTGGCAATTATCAAACTTTTTATATAAGGCAGAAATGAAATGATCTAGTTTGTATATAAGTATAATAAAAATCAGATTATTTACCAAGTTAGACACACAGTCCAGCGGTGGACTGTGTGTCAACCTAACCCACAGGTCCCGGGTTCGAGACCTGTGGAGAGCACCGAGCGAGACATTAAAATCGTTTTTAAAATAAATGATTTCCGGATTAATTAAATTAGTATATAAATATAATTAAAAACAGAAATATTTCAGGTTAGACACGTAGCTCAGTTGGTAGAGCTGCGTGCACGCATACGGGAGGTCACGAGTTTGAACCTCACTCAGCGCACATAATAACACAATCAAACCGGTCAAAAAGTCAACATTTTTTTTATTATTTTTATTTATTTATTTTATTTAAAAATCAATTAAAAATACTTAAAAATAACATTTTTAAAGTTAGAAAATAGCCTTAAACTCACAAAAATATATCCAATAATCCTACTAAAGTTGATTAATAAAATCCGCTTATTTACCGAACCATTATGTTATTATCTAGGTTAGTTTCACTCGTGGTTAAATCAAACTTCGTGCGCATTCAACATCGTCAACCGAACGCACCCAATGTGAGTGAATCTTACAACTCCCCTTTTTAATTATACATTTTGGGGTGTGTCATGTGTCACTAAAACTAACTCGTTTATTTAAACTTGTGCCATACCATATTGTGATCTAAACTTAGAATGTATATATATTGTTTGTAGTCATGTATTTCATATTGTCAAGTTGTATGCAAAACTCATTCATTAGGCCCATCAGTTCCTCGTGAGAGACGGTTGAGCAACGCGTGCCTCAAAACAATTTATTATTGTATGTGTGTGCATTATCTGATATTAAGTGTTTTATGAATATGTTTACATCTATATTTACTCATATGTGGTTGTGCACTTTATTTTATAATCAATTCAATAAACTTGTTCAAATGTTTTTCATAGGATTCACTCGCCAACTTTTTGTTGATCCAAAAACCATTTTTACACATGATACAGGTGAACATGATGAAGCAAGGAAAACATAGGAAATGCCTTAGAAGGAAACAATGAAGTCTAGAATGATGTTTAGGACATGATGAAATTAAGATTGTATGTTTCCCTTTAAATTGTAATAATGAATATGAAATGTTATAATAAATGTCATGAGCTTTGATGATAACCCAAACATGCCCCGATCACCTTTTCCGCTGCGGGTCGGGGTGTGACAATTAAGATAAACGCTTATCGCGTAACGGATAAAATGCGAAACGAACGTCAGTGACCGCGTGATTAATGTTAAAGTCCTAAAAATAGTCCGTTATGATTAAAATAATATTTTTAATCATATACGTAAGGAAATATTATTTAAAACGCTTAGAAACTCTATTTTTCGAGTTTAAGCGCGTACCGCGCTACACAGTGCGTATACTGCCAAATACAGACAACACAGCCGGTCCAGATGAATGAAATATTGTTCAGCAATATTATGGCGAGTTTATTTTGTGGAGTGATAAAAATAATTTAAAACGCTTAAAACGGGATTAAAACACTAGATAAGATACCCGGTGATCAGTAAAATACCTGTAATTAACTACATATAATATATGTATATGCATGCATGCATAGAATGTGTGTGTATGGGAGTGTAGGTGGCGGCACTTGTGCCCACCTATCTCTCCTTGTTGCCATGTGTTGGATCTTGAAATACTAAGTAATGATTAAAACCTACCAACACACCATATCTTATGATTTCCAAGAAACAAAATCATAATTTTTCTTTCATATCTTTCCCTCTAAACCATACACACACATGCATACACCCATTTTTAGATTTCAAACTCCATCTTGGAAGATTTAAGGCCATTTCAAGTTTGTTTCAAGTCCATTTGAAGGTTCAAAGGCTATTACAAGGTGCTTTTAGCAAGAACCAAGCTCCATATCATCACTGTTGTCAAAACCCATCAAAATCTTGAAAGTATAAAACTTACTTTAAAATCCATGTTCTTGATTTTTGGTGATGTTGATGATAGTGGAAGGTTTCTCAAACTTTCGGATGATTCACTAACTTGAAAACAATAACAAATGGGTTTTTGAATAAAATAAAAATGGAAGTATATGTGTGTATGTATGTAGCCGTGAGTATGTATGTATGCATGTTAGAGTTTGAGTTTTGATTTGATGGATTCTTGTTTGACATGATTCTTGTTAAGTGACATGCATGTGTGATCAAAAGAATGTTCTAAAGGAGTTTTGTGATTTGAGATGAATATGTCAAAAAAGTGAAATGTTGGAAGTATATTTAAATATATATATGTGTCGTGTATGTATGTATAGGTACACATGCATGTGGGGTTTTCTCATATGTTCATAAATAGAAGTATAACTTGCATTTATGTTAACATGATTAGATGATGATGTGATGAATATGTTTTGGATTATTTGAACATGAGTTAAATACAAGATTAGATGCATTTAAGTTCATGAGGAATGATGAAGACATGATAAATGTGCATTAGATGCTTGTACATAAGCATGCATGGTGATTAAATGGTCATGGGATTATGAAAATGTTATTATATGACAAAAGTGTTTTAAATAAGATTATAAACACTAGAAATAATATTATTGGTGTTTTATAATGGCATGAAACTTTGTCATAGGTTTGGTAGCTTTGCCTATTGTATATGTAGCTTAAAAAGTGGTAAAATATGTGAAATTTGCATGATTTATGTGGTTTACATAAAAACTGCACTAACCTGGTTATTAGCATCATTTTAATCAGTAAATAACATGTACTATGTTAAAATATCAATTCGTTACAATTTGGGATGCTTATAGTAAAGTTCGGTACAAGACTATGCGAAAAATCGGCTTTTTAAAGAGATTTTCGTAAAATTGTTTTAGATTAATAAGTAAACTGATATTTTTTATATAAATATATGTATTTTAACTTATATTTAGTATCTTTTTACCCATTATGATCTACACCATATGGTAACTTTTTAAAACCCCTTGTTTATTCGTCACCACATGACCGAATTACCGTTTATCCCCTTTTTACCATCAAATATGGTTTCTCGCCATTTTCACTTGTTCTGACCCGTATCATTCCGCGTCGGATTGTCATATTTCAAATACTAAAATTACCTTGTTCTTAACTACTTTAAAAAGTAGGTGTTCTACTTAAAGATGTAAGCTTTACTTACCTTTCATCCGATTATGCTTTTCCCGCGTACTTGATCTAATTGACCCGCTTCTTCCCAAGCTTCCATCTAGCTTGTCAAGCGTCAAACTCTCATTTATCGTTCGCAAGATGGTTAGATTAGTCATCATTTATCACGACTATCCCACCTTACGGATTTTATATCAAAATTATCATTCGATCTTATTATAGATCAGTTTGACTTTTAAAAGTCAACTGCCTATTAACATATGCAGATGCACAAATAAGTTCAACAAACTCATTTAGGCATTTCATCAAATACCCGGTAGATGTTATTTTTAGGTTACCATTTCAACTACATTCCTCAACCAAGTTCATGCAATTGTGACATAAAATCAATATAAACTTCCAATTATCATGAACTATTATATCAACTATCATATAAGAATTTGGGGTTTTCATCACTATGTAAAAACCCATTTCACCACATGCATGACTACCATCCAAACATCTAGTTTAGCCAAGTATCTTATATTTTCTTGTAAATATGATGATTATATGCACACTTTAACATCACTATAACCTCAATTTCATCCTATCATCAAACCCACTTCATGTCATATATGAACACTTATTCAAATCACAAAATTGTTCATATATTTCATCCATACAACCAAGTATGTTGGTTATGAACATTACAACACCATCAATTTCATCATATCATCTAAATGCTTGTCAAGTCATGTATGAACACTTAATCAAATCACTAAATTGTTCATATACCTTTGTTTAAATGATGTTAGAGAGCTAAAACCTTCAACATGCAATCAAAATTCTCTTGATTTCGTGTAACGATCAAGGGGGAGCAAGAAGAATCGAAGCAAATCAACCTGGTGAAGTCGAAAACCTTCGTGGATTGATAGAGAGAAGAATACTCGAAACCTGAGTGGATCGAACAGGAAGTCGAAACCTAAGTGGATCGACGGGAAGAAGAACGAAGACTCGAAATCTTAGTGAATCGAGCATAGACGAAGTCTCGAAATCTTAATGAATCGAGCATAGACGAAGACTCGAAATCTTAGTGAATCGAGCAGAGCGGTCGAGATCTGAGTGAATCGACGAAGAGGTGTAAAGGTAGGTTGCAATCTTAGTGAAGCAATTAAAGAAGAACGAGTATCGTGTGTGGCAGATACGATACCAAAAACAAACCGTAGATTTTTTTTGTGATTATCGGAGTAAATAACACGTTTCGAAGAGGGAGAAAGTGTTTTTTTTGGGTTCGACGAGGACTACGGAATCAATCCTCGTCACATTTAAATTTCAGAATTTGCATTTGTTAGAGTGATTTTCTTGTTGGTCACGTACGTACAAAAGGAAAAAAGAGAGCTTTTGTTGGAAGGTAGAATTAAAAGAAGAAAAGGAATTAGTGAGAAAAGGAGCTAGAAAAGGGATTTGATTGTATTAATCCTATGCATAGGAAAAAGAAGAACATAAATAATGGAACTCAAGTATTCTTTATGAGTTGCATGGAAAAATTTAGTAATTGTGTTTATTGGTTGTGTCGAATTATCTTAACGATGGTTGCTACGTGTACAATTGGGGGGTTTTCAAATGCATCAACAGCGTCTAGAAGGCCGCTAGTTGGCGGTGAAAATAAACCAGAGTCAAGGAGTATAAACCAGAGTCAAGGAGTATACGTTGCCAAGGAATGGATTGGGAGATTGAACGAAAGAAAGATTGTCCAAGAATTAAGGTCAAAGAGATAAGAGCTTTACTTGGAATTCAAGATTAATTTCTAGGTTTTGTGCTTGAAGGTTGTAAAGGTTTTTCCCTTCTTTCTCCCTCTAACTCACGGCACATACATACACATGTATGCGTGTTTTATTTTTATTTTTCACATACGTGTGTGTATATATTCGACATTTATAAACTACAATTCAGCCCTTGTAGTTTTATTAGTAGTTAATTGGGTTATAACCCACTTATTTCCACAATTATTTCTTCTTGTTAACTAGGTTAAACACCCCTAGTTAATCTAGTAAGTTCGGGGAGGTTATAACCCGTTTTATTCCAAGTCCCGCTAACCCGGGCCTTTATAAACTTTATTTACTAAAAATTATTTGTGCACTCCTTATTTAACATTAGATTTATTTAATTAAATCCTAATGTTTACCGGGTTAAATTTTACCCTTAACGGTATTTTACCCGCTAATCACAATTAACTTGGTTTAATTACTAAACTCGTTTTTTGGGTGTTATAATTAAGCAAATCAGAGGAGGTCTGGAACCGTGCAAACAAAAACCTGAATGTTAATTTATGGAGAGAATTATTTAAGGGAGAATTTGTGCTTTATGAAGATAATGCAAGCCTAAATCATCAATCAAGGGGGAATCAATTGAAGATTTCAAGACGCCTGATTGAAGTTGCAGAATACTTAAACAAGACTCTCATATTTGAATATCAAGATCAAGCTTCGACAATGTCGTCCAAGGGGGAAACTTTTGATGCATGTTCGTCAGTGTACGAATAGGCTAGATAGAGCGTGTATTGAATATTGTATAGATTAGATACGCACAAACGACTGAAGTGCGAACGAGAACGGTGCATAATGTTCACTTCGTACGAATTGGTCACTTCGTACGTAGTGAAGCCACTTCGCACGAAGTCAATCTCTCACTTCGCACGAGGTGGTCAGGTCTATATATATGTGTTGTGTGTTCGTGAAATGTAAGTTCCCAGAGGGGAAACGTTGAATTTCGCCAGCTAGACAAGATGTATACTCTTTCGTTATGAACGAATGAAGCTTCCGCGTATTCTGTTTCTACTATTTTTTTAATAACATTCTACCGAATTAGTGATATTATGCCCAAACTTCCGTCTATAACCACCGGATCCTGGACTTTCAGTTTAATACTACCATAAACAGTATTTTATGTTACAAAATTTATGTGGTACCGTTCGATGAATCTCACTCATTTATTGAGAATGATAAAATTTACTAGAACAAACAACAAAATCATACTTTTTAAAAATAAAAAAAATCATCTTAAACTTTTTTTACTATGTAATTTTTTATATTTGGTAATTATTCGCACAAAAGTAAAATATGTTCGGCAAACATCTGTTTTATTACATAAACGAAACACACCAACTATGACTTTATACTTTTTTTTATAGAATTTTTAACCTAATTTGTTTTATGTAGATAATAATCCAACGCTTTTATGAATATTATTTCTTATCCATTAATTGATTTTAGCTTTAAGATACATCTCTTTAATGTCATATATATTTTCTTAATATTAATCACTTTTCCAAAACAAATACTAGGTAATATCTATAGATTTTAAATACCGTTTGTTAATTGCCATGGTTAATACAACATAAGTTATAAACATAAGTTATGAGTTATGAAACGGAAACGATATATTTGGTCCACTTAAAGTAATATATTGAGTTCTATTTTTTTTCATTTTAATTCAATTAGAGGTTTAAAAAATTGGGTATTTTTAATAACTAATTTCAGATTTTTAATTTAGTTGCTATAGCTGTTTGTTTCCGGATAGGCAGTGACGGAGATTGAACTTCTATTGAGAGGGAGTGGGGGGGGGGGGGGGGGTAAAGGGACCCCATACATTTTTTTTCCTCTTGGTACCTCTTGGTACTCAATCCCACTCGAGTTACAAGCTGTCAAGCCAGAAATCAAATCCTTCTTTGCAGAAGAAGATCCAGATAAAAGGGAATTTCCATCCCTGAAGGTTATCCCAAGCCTAGAAACTTAGAAGAATACAAGAAGCTTAAAGTCAAATAAGCTGAGGATATCACAAGAAGGGATACCTAGGGAAAGTCTGACATAGTAATTCAAAATTACTGGCAATATCTTTTGAGGAAAGTCAGAAGAATAGAAGATTATGCAAGAGATTTGAGTAAACAACTGTCAGAAAGAGAAGACAAAAGCCTTAAAGAAGACTACATCAATCACATCATGAAAACCAAGTTTTATAAGGCTACAAGGGCACAATTCAAAGACTGGTTTGTGAGAGAGTTGGAAGAAGAAGTACAAAGAATGCAAGAGATGCTAAAAGATCCTCTCAAAAAGCCAACTCCTCTAGATTGGAATGAATACAAGAAATTGCCTGAAAAGAACTTAAAGTTAAGAAGAATGAAAGAATAGTTGATTGCTGCAAATTATGGGTCGAAGAACCAAATCATGAGGTGGACATGGGTTAAAGTGATTGATACATACAAAAGGCTTGAGAAAAGAAGGAAAACAGATCCATCATTGCCAAAGAAGCCAGAGTATCTAGCAGAGGATTCAGCTCAACAGACCCAACACTCTTCAAAACCATCTGAAACATCTGCCCTATCTATTTTGGCCTTAAATCAAAGAAAGAGGCAGATGGATATGGTAGAAGAAGACAAGAGAGTGTATGAGCACATAAAGGAAGGCATTCAAAATATGATTGACTTCCATACTGATGAGACCAGTCAAAAGCTTGCAGAAGATCTGTCTCAAATGGCACATCAAACAATCCCACCCACCAGTCAAAAGCTTGCAGAAGATCTGTGTTTTGAATTAAAGTTTAAAGGCCAAATTAGAGATCTCCTGTTGAGAAATAAAGACCAAGAATAAAAGGTGTTTTTGGCATCATCTGTTCCAGGGGGAGATTGTTGGGATTGAACCTGTACAAAGGAACAGATGATATAAAGCCAAAATACTCTATCCACGGATTGGTCCTTCTATCAGTGCTTAGAACCTCTGATCACCTAAACTCTGCCTTCTAAAGACTGATACCTTTGCATCATCTGCCTACACAAATTGCCAAAGGTCTGACAGTGAAAAGGAGTAGAGCTTAGCCATCAGAGTTTAGTTTATTAGTTTTATTTTCAATGTAACAGTGCTTTTGCACTATCAGTTGTTAGGGGTCAGTGTTTACAGTTAGTTATATTTGTTAGATGTCTCTATCAACCCTGACGTCATCAAAAGATGCCCCGAGGTTAGATAGTTAGTATAAATAGTTGTGTCAATGTAACAGTGAAATTTCTCTTCTTAAAAAGATCTTTAGACCAATCATCTTCTTCCATTTTCTGTACTATCAAATTATTGCAATAGTCTGAGGGGGAGTTTGTGAATCACATGCAAAGTTTATATACTTGAAAGCATGATGATGATGAAAACAAACAACCTTTACTTGTAGTAAAAGTTTTTCATTCTATTCCGCTACAATTTACTTTTAGTTTCAATCATATTTCCTTTATTGAAACAAAAACTACAAGTAAATCAAACTCAGATCCTAACAGCATGATTGATTACCATACTGATGAAACCAGTCAAAAGCTTGCCGAAGATCTTTCTCAGATGGCAAATAAATCAATTCTACCTACCTCAACAAAAAAATACCATCCTAGAAAGCCATCAGACCCAAAAATTCTAAAGTGGAAAGTTGACAAAAACTCCCACGAATTGACTCTGCCCAAGTCTAATGGCGATGCTACCAAGATGAGAATTGAGGATGCATATGGGCTGTGTGTAGAAGACCTCAAGAACTTATGGATCTAGTTCTTGAAAAGGATGATGATGATGAAGAATCTCTGAATTTCGAATTGCAATTTAAAGGTCAAATCAGAGATTTCCTGTTGAGGAATAAAGACCAAGAATAAAAGATGTTTTTGGCATCATCTGTTCCAGGGGGAGATTGTTGGGATTGATCCCTTTACAAAGTAACTATGATATAAAGCCAAATACTCTATCCGCGGTTTGGTCCAACTATCAGAGTTTACATCCTCTGAACATCTAAACTCTGCCTTCCTAAAGTCTGCTACCTATACATCATCTGCTACACCAATACACCAAAGGTCTGACAGAAGAAACGAAGCAGAGGATGGTTATCAGAGTTTTTGTTTATTAGTTTTATATTCAATGTAACAGTGCACTTGCACTATCAGATGTTAGGCATCAGTGTTTATAGTTTGTTATTTTATTGTTAAATGTCACTATCAACCCTGACGTCATCAAAAGATGCTCACAGGTTAGATAGTTAGTATAAATAGCTAAGTCGATGTAACAGTGAATTTTGTCTTCTTAAAAAGATCTTTACACCAATCATCTTCTTCCTTTTCTGTACTATCAAACTGTGGTGCAATAGGCTGAGGGGGAGTTTGTGAATCACATGTAAAGTGTATAAACTTGAAAGCATGATGATGATGAAAACAAACGGCCTTTACTTGTAGTAAAATTTTTCCATTCTATTCCGCTGCATTTACTTTCAATTTCAATCATATTTCAATTTTTGAAACAAAAAATACAAGTAAATCAAACTCAGATCCTAACAAACGCCTATAAAAATGTTTCGTTTTGCGAATTTTTACCACACTCGAGGAGTGTTTAAGACCTGATAATGAACCTGCACCTAAACATCTGCTTAACCTTATCGAAATTGGTGGGAAAATGGACTTTGACTAGTCAAAGGGGACCAAAAAGTCCACCTTTGTGTTCGGCCAAATCCATAAACCCACCAAACTAAGCACACACCTCACAAGCTTCATTTTTAACCACAAATCCTACCAAACTCTTTATCATAACCCTTAACTTGATCCTTCACTTCAGAAAATTCTGCCAAAACTCACAAGAACACAAGGTTATACATCTTCTTCTTATTCCTTTCTTTTTACATTAAACTAGCAAAACCATGTCTACTTAGATCCAAACAAGGCCAAAACCATATTAATGTTATATGTGTTTAAGTCTTATTATTGTCCCATGAAGTTTTAACATCACTTTATTGAAAGAGGATGGGTTTTGGATCAAAAACGACATTATTCGCACAAAGTTCGCCTAACGAACATCAATAGAAAAAGAACACTATACGATCTTGATTGACGATTCCAATTGCGTGGTTGTGTTGTACATGTTGTGTAGGTACTATACCCAGAGATTCGGCGCAAACGGACCATAAAATCTAGACTTAACGGACGATACGCGCAAAGGTATAAATTTTAGGCGATTTTTTTATTTATAGAAATTGTTTTAGCTACAGATGTTTACATGGGTGTTGTTTGATCAAGATATACTAGGACATGGTGTAGGATAGTATAAAAATGATCTCAGGAAAATTTAGGAATTTTTGGATAAACGAGGAATATTTGGCGAATTTATTACGTTTAAATACAATTAAATCGCCTAAAATAGTTAATTTATTCAATAAATTCCTAATTTTTGCATGGAGTAAGCTTCATACAAAATTTTGGGCTTAACGGGTAATCCGAGATACGGTTTTGAAATCGCACGTTTTACGAGGTTTTTGGTATTTTAAAACGGGGTTAAAAAAATTTCGTACTTCAAATTTTTACTGGGAGTTTATATACATATATAGACTTTTCCACTAAAATTTTTGGAATTTTTAGAGTTCGGATGGTCGGTTCGTCAAATTAAACGGTTTATATACGATATAAAACAAATTTATTAAAATTAAGAAATAATGTTTAAAAATTATAAAAATAATTTATATGGAAAAGTTATATCAGAAATAGTTTCTACAAAAATTTTTGGAATTTTATAATTACGGATTTATTTTTATAAAATTTCCCGTTTAACTATTGTTTTTAAATAATAATTGGGAAATTTAAATGCGTAACGAACCCGCCAAAGTTTTTATACCACTCAGGTGTTATTTGGCAATAACTGGAAAGTCCGGAATAAATCCTGACCCTTCCAGAATAAATTGGGTTAAAACGGGAATATTACGCGCTTATCCGGTTATTAACCGACTGTAAATACGGAAACGCTTATTTGGGCAACCAAGACCCTCCAAACACTCGAACTCCCTTAATATAAGACTAATCATTTTTCATATACTACAATATGGTATACTTTGTTTAAACATATCACTTTCCGAACACCTCGAACAAACAACTTTGTCCGGCACGATAAACAGTTTCTGGCACCCAAACCTGATTTCAAAATGCCGATTATGTCCAACTCCATATTCTAATTACCATAGTGTCTTCCTAGACGTTTAAGCCTAGTCTAACCTAGCCTACAGACGTTAACCGTATGATACTGGTATTAGGTGTGGATTAGCAGACTTCAATAGCCTAGTATCTGTAGAATCGATAAATTTCACTAACCCTCTCTTTTTAATACATGTTTTACTGTTTTCATTGAGGGTTCATTTGATTATCATACTAGTGCACATATAAACTGTCTTGATGCTATTTGTCTGAGTAGACACCTAACATGCTTAAATCCCCACAAGCAAGTTGTACAATGCCGGTGATTGGATACTGGTCTCGGCTTAACTTGTAACTCAAAGAAATTTTATCACATGTGCAACAAAACATTTTCAAATATATTTTGAAAACAAACAAACTTGTGGAACTCGCCAACTTTTTGTTGATTTTTTTAAATTAACTTTTCAGGAAACCAAAACACTGAGTGACGACCCCTTTTGTGTTAGCTGCTTGTGAAGTTGCTGTGTGATATTATGTGGATAGAAGCATGCCGCGTAGCTAAATAAGACGGTTCACGGGAACCAACATTGTACACACCCGAAGTGTGTAACAATGACGTGTGATATTATGTTTGTAAAACAGTGATGTAACCTATTGTCTAATTAATGTATAATAGAGTATCTTTATAACAATGAGCTCGACCCAGAGGTGTCTGTTGCATCCTTTTTATTGCTTCCGCTGCAGTCGGGGTGTGACACATGCATATCATCATCTTCACTATATAATCAAAACCCACTTCCTAGTTTACTTGTTAATCACTTACAAGTAACCTTTCATCAAGTACTTCATAACTTCATCAACACTAACGAAATTAAGCATACATAAACATTCAATTTTAACTTTGGATCATAATCCGACAATCTATTTGCAAGTAACCCACTTGTCTCAAATTTCAACTTTAACCAATCAAGGTTTTGTGACATACCTTATGATCCCCTTGACTTGGTGATCGTTTATATGCGTTCGTGCTTCAATTTGGGTCTTGAATTGACCTTCAATTTGGGGTTTTGAACTTGAACAAGGGTTTCATCCCCTTCTTCCTTCTTCTGGCCGTACGCACACACACACACACACACACTTAATGTGTGTGTTGTGTCTAATATTTTGTTTTTATTAAAAACTAATTTACCCACTTGGCCATATTAGTCCCTCATATTTCATTTTGATCAAAAGAAGTTATAACTCATAGTTTATCACTTAATTTTACATTATTAACTAGGTTAATTATTCCTAGTTAACTTAGTGGGTTCACGGAGTTGTAGCCCGTTTTATTTTAAGTCCCGTTAACTCGGGCCTCTTATAAACTTTGTCTCCTCAAAGCGTTTATTCTTCTTTTTAATTAACATTATGATTATTTATTTAAATCCTAATATTTACCGGGCTAATTTTTTTTACCACTAACGACATTCACCTGTTCATTATTATTAACATGGTTTGACTATCAAACCCGTTTTCGGGGTGTTACAAGCTTGCTTCCATTTTTTTGGAGGCCTCCTACTGAGTAATTCAAAACAAGCAAGTGCTCACTCCTTAGTCTTTTTCTTTATTTTAGCTTGTTATGAGCTAAAAGTCAAAAAATTGACTTTCTGTTTGACTTTCGGTTTTGACCATTTTTTTGGTCAAGTCAAAGTTCAATTGAACTTTGCAACGTGGTCGTAATCACGAAGGTTATGATCCATAGCGATCACGCCTACTGATTACCACGTTTACTAGTCGAAGTGACGAGTCAAAGTTTCGGTTAAAAAATGCGCATTATGTGCATTTTACAACGGAACTATTTTCGGGTATCAAAACACTAAGTTTTGATACCAAATCAGTTTTATAACTTAGTTAGACATGTTTTGACATGTCTAACTCGTCACTTTTAGTTTAGTGCTTATTTAGGGTCGTAAGTTAAATCAATTTTATAACTTAGTTAGACATGTTTTGACATGTCTAAATCGTCACTTTTAGTTTAGTGCTTATTTAGGGTCGTAAGTCGAGCGGTCTTGACCACCGCTTTGACTTTCGAATCCGACCCGTTTGGTCGATCTTAGGATCCGATCAAACACATATTTATGACCATAGTTGTATAGGGAATAACCCTCTGAGGTTATACTTTATGGTCACGTCGTTTGGTTAGTATTATGATAGGTCGCTAGTTATGCCCTTTATAATGACCAAAATGCCCTTTTTGCGCATAAATCCATTTTAAGCATATGTAATCCAACTTTTGACATATACACTGATGTTATAACATTTTTAACATGTTTGGGCAACTAATACTTATCATAACATATATATAACCATCCAAACACATATTTACGTAAATGACCCGTTAAAGTAGCATAAACTACCTTAACAAGTCATTTCGGGTCAAAAGCACTTACGATCATTTCCAAATCAGAATGTTAACTTTATTAAACCATTTCATATGAGTTCCAACACTCATTTGGTTTATAAGGCTTCATTCTATCCGAATCCTCTGATTAAGTCCTGATATTAACATAGTTATCCGATATTAGGACACACTTAAATCCTCGGATCCTTGAGCTTTTGTTTATCTTCTTGAACAAGGACATTCTTGCAATCCCAAGTGAGTACATAGTCCCCTCTTTTATATTTTCAAACGTTTATGTGCCTATAACTACTTTCGCGATTTCATGACATTATATACGCTTTGATTACATAGTAAATATAGTACATGATTTCCATTGCATTTTTGCTTCGTACGTTGACTTAGCATACCTAGCACATTAATTTCCAATACATTTTTGCTTCATATCTTGACTTAGCATATCTAGCACATTGATTTCCAAGACATTTTACTTCGTATGTTGACGTAGCGTACCTAGTACACGATTTCAAAGACATTTTCATAGTATATTGACTTAGTATACTTACATATGGTTTCAAAGACATTTTACTTCGTATGTTGACTTAGCATACCTAGTATACGATTTCAAAGACATTTTGCTTGGTATATTAACTTAGTATGCCAAGTACATGGTTTCAAAACATTTTTATGACACGCTTGCATTGTTCAAGACATATTGATGCGTTGAACTCGACAATGATACATTCATTAACATTGATCACGCCGACCAGTAGTATGTAATGGTACCATAGGATTGACAATCCCGTTCCCACTTCCTAGGTTTGTTTGGAAGCAACTTTAGGGAATGACAGAATCCGATGAACATTGATAGACTTTTATCTTTATAAGGGTCTATCCGACAGTAAAAAAGGCTTGAATGTATTCGCCAACAATCCTAATATATGTTTTTACAATAAAAGCAATGATTTATGGACATAATTTTTGATTTTAAACAAAACTTTTGTTTATTCAAAGACATTGTTTATACAAGACATTTTGGCTATTCAAGACATGACATTTGTTTTATACACGACATTTGGTTTACACATGACATTGGTTTATACAAGGCATTACTTTGGTTTAAAGAAGACATTTCATTTGTTGGTTTATGGTGAGTGATTTAAATAACGAGATGGATGTAATATGATAAAGCATAGTGGATACGCTGTTGGTACTTCCTCTATATAAGTGCTTTTATTATCTTACATATCGTGGCGTTATCTAAATCATTTCAAACAAAATACAAGACATGACATATTGTTAGGATCTGAGTTTGAATTACTTGTAGTTTTTGTTTCAAAAATGGGAAATGATTGAGTTTTAAAAGAGATTTGTAGCGGAAATAAATGGAAAACTTTTACTACAAGCAATGGTCGTTTGTTTTCATCACCATCATGCTTTCAAGTTGGTAAACTCGCATGTGATTCACAAACTCCCCCTCAGCCTTTGCAATTGAAGTTTGGTAGTAAGAAAATGCAGAGAAGATGATATGCGAAAGTTGATCTTTTGATAGACAAGTTAAACTGTTACACAAGTTACCTATTTATACTAAACTATCTAACCACTGAGCATCTTTGATGACGTCAGGGTTGATAGTGACAGGAAACTATATGTAACTAACTACAAACACTGCTAATACTAACTATCAGTGCTTAGCACTGTTACATTGATTATCTATCTAATAACTAAGCTCTGATTTCTATCCTCTGATCCTTGTAACTCTGGCAGACCTTTGCAACTTTGTGAAGTCAGATGATAGGAGAGCAGTCTTTAGGGTAAGCAGTGTATATACAACAGAGGTTGTAACCTCTGATAGTTTAACCAAAGCTCGGGTAGTGTTATTTGGCTTTGTATCATATGTTCCTTTCATAGGGTTCAATCCCAACAATCTTCCCTGGAACAGATGATGCCAAAAACACCTTATTCTCGGTCTTTATTTCTCAGGAAGAATTCTCTTATTTGACCTTTGAATTGAAGTTCAAAGTTAAGAGATTCTATGTCATCAGCATCCTTCTCCAGATCTAAACATAATAAATCTTGGAAGTCTTCTACTGTAAGCTCATAAGCAGCTTCCATAGATAGTTTAGTGGCATCACCATCAGACTTGAGCAGTGTCAATTCATGGGTGTCTTTGTCGACCTTCCACTTTAGAATTTTCTGGTCTGAAGGTTTTCTTGAAGGGGCTTTTATTTCTGAGGATTTAGAAGGAGCTATTTGTGATAAATCTTTAGCCAGCTTGGCACTTGAATCATCTGTTGGATAATTAATCATGTTCTGTATACCTTCTTTGATAAATGTATCCTCAAACTCTTTGTCAGTCTTTTCAGACATCTCCCCTTGCCTTTTTTTTGTGTAACAGGGCAAGTGTGGAATGGGCAGATGTTGTGCTGGACTTTTTGGAGAGTTGAGCTCTGAGAATAGCATCTTCTTTTGAATAATCAGGTTTAGGAGGCATGGATGGATCCTTTTTCCTCCTTTCTTCCAAATTTTTGTAAGTGTCTATCACCTTGACCTCACCCCATCTCATCACTTAGTTCTTTGAACCATAATGATTCTGAATTAGTTCATTCTTCATTCTCTTCAACTTTAAGTCTCTTTCAGGCATATCTTTCTTGTGCAAAATCCAGTTGGGAGGAGTTGGCTTTTTAAGAGGATCTTTCAACATTTCTTGCATTCTGTTGATTTCTTCTCTCAGCTCATCTAAGCTCCAATCCCTGAACTGTGCCCTTGTTGCCTTATACTTCTTGTTCTCCATGATATACTCAAGGAGTTCACTTTTAACCAGCTTATCTTCCCTTTCTGAAATCTGGTTGCTCAGGTTCTTGACAAAGTTTTGTAAAATGCTGGCTTTACTTAGTTGAAAGGACATGGCAATCTGTATTTCTCTATCATCTTTACCAGCTGATTCTCTTTTGGCAATATCCTCTGCTTGCTTCCGTTTCAATTCCAGGTAATCATCAACATTTGCAGGTCTTGGTGTTCTTTTGTCAGGGTCATCCTCTGAAAAGAAACTTAGGATCTCTTCCCTGACTGTTGGTAAATCAAGAGGATACAGCTTTGCTGTAGGAGTAACTTCAAGAGTTGAAGATGTTGTAAGCACTGATGTGGAGGTCATTGGTAGTGATGATAGTGGAAGAGGTGTAGGAATCTTATCATCATTTATCACTTTTGTGATCTTTCTCCTTTTAAACCTTAAAGTGGGTGATGGTGGTAGTGGGATCTTAGGTGGTGTGGATAATGGATGAGTTGATGTGGGAAATGTGATCATGGCAGTGGATAGAGTTGCATCTGTTGCAACCTCTGCTGTATCAACAGATGTTGACACAACAGGTGCTGTAACATCTGCTTGTGTGGATGTGGGTTGTGGTTTTGAAGATGTGATAGGTTTTTGAGAGGCAGAGGTTTTCATGGTTTGATTGGTTGCAGGCTTAGTTTTAGGAGGTGTGGATGTTGGTTGCCTGGCTTTTCTAGCAGGTATCCTCTTTGATGAAGCACCAACCTCTCCTTTTTCTTTTTGCTGTTCAATCTTTTTCTCAACCAACACTCTGCTATCCTCGATCACTGTCTTCGTGTGACTACCCTTGCCTTGGCCACAGTTTCATCAGTTAAATCTATCTTCTTTGAACCATCAGGCCTTGGAATATTTAAAGTAGGTCTAGCCTTATCATCATCTATTTTCAGCTTTTAGTTTCCCAAAGGTTTCTCCCCCTTTTTGGCTTCATCTGTTGTAACAAAGATAACCATTGGAGGTGCATGGCCAGTGGTTATGAGTAGATGAGCTTGATGGCTTTAATGTCTGCTGCAGTGTCTTGATATCTTGATTCAACCATGTTTCTAACATCATTCATCTGGTGCTTGTGTTGTAGATCAAAATAATGTTGTTGATGTTAAAACAGAGGGTTAAGAGCTTCTTTGAGATCAGCAGTGGATAGAACAGAGGGTTGACTTTTGGTAGCTATCATCTACTTCAGTAAACTTTTGATTTCATAACAGAATTTTCTATCCTTGTCACTCTCTTTGTCAAATCCTATATTTTAGCTCATCACCTAATTTAATAGGATCATCTAAACTCCTACCTGAAGTGGTAGTTGTATCTATGGTATCATTAGCAGTGGTTTTAGTACCAACTTCAACCATAGATGCCCCTTTGTCTTGGAACTGGGGACTTCCCACAACAGAGGTAGTTGTTGCCTCAACAGTGGTTGCCTTCAACCAAGTCTTAGTAATGAAACCACTGTCCAACCGAGAACTTGGGAGTTCAGCAATTGTAGTGGCTGCTTGAGTTGAACTATCACCAAAGGTTACATGTAACCCAAGGGATGTAGCCTCTTCATGTGCTGATGGGCTAGCAACGAATAAAGAGTCAGACCCAGCCCCTTGATGAAGTATATTCTCAGTAATAGGTTGTTGAGAAGTGCTGGTTTGTGCCTGGTCTAATTCAATTGCATTCAACAATGGTAAAATAGTAGGTGGAAGTGTGGTTATTGGTGAAGGTGGCTATGTAGAAAGCGACAGTGCCTTGGGAGAAGGGCTGTGGAAGATAGAACCAAGTGGATCTAGAGCTTCATAATTTGGTGTCCCTGTGTCTACAACCTGATCCTTTTGTGAGGATGTAGGGGAGTTTCATAGCCGGTTGGAGATCTTTGATCTATCTGCTTTGAAGAAGTAGAAGCAGTGGTTTGTGACTTTGGTGCTATCACTGGGTTAACCTCTGGGATCTCATCTTCCAGAGGACCCTTTTTGGGTTTGGTGGGCTTTTTGATAAGTGTTTTGGTTTTCTTTTTGAGGATTTTTGGGGTGGGCTTCAGAGCAGCGGTTGTGGTGCCCTGATCACCAAGAGCAGTGGGCTCAGTAGCAAGAGGTTGAGTTTGAACATTTTGTTCAGGTAAAACTTGCTCAGCCTCCTCTACTTGTGTTTTCGCAATTTTATCTTGGTTTGTTATTCTTGTGAAGGTTTCATGAGTGAGGCAGCCTGGTTTAGTCACAATGCCTTTTTTACTTTCAGGACCTTTGATTTGATCTTGTAAGTAAACACTCAGAAAACGTGGATGAATCAAAAAAGCTTTTCTTTTTGCAATATTTTGAAAATTATTCACAAGATCATTGAACAGTATCTGGGAGTAGTTAAAATCTGTGTCAGTTAAAATTGCATACCCCAGATATTGCATGTTCAATGGAATTTCATTGAAAGCAGTGGTTTTTGATGAGAGACAAGTTAGAATTGTGTGAATGAAAAATCTCATCTCAGCAGGAAAGTTAGGTTTAAAGATGGTCATACCTTTCATCTAGCCTACATAACCTCTTTCTAGAAACTCTGCTTGGATCTCATTTTGGGGAAATGACATAGGGTGTTCTATGTCATTTAACTTGAAAACTTGAGAGATTGATTGGGGGCTAATTTGCATCAACACTCCCCCTACTCTTCAGATTATTGTATAAGGAACACCAGCAGCAGTTGAGTGAACCCTTAATCCAGAAGTCACGAAGAGAATCAATGTAGGCTTTGACTTCTAACATGTGTTTGAATTTCGACTTTTGCAAAATTCGAAGCATTGGATGATAGCGAGTATTTGCGTTGTTTGCTTCAAGTATGGCGGTGTAATTATGTGGGGTTTTGAGTATGAGAGCGTAGGGTGGAAGTGCTTGTGTGGATTTCTTCGAAGATTTTGATTTGGGAGCCATTGTGTTAGAGAGAAAAACTGTTTTGAGATTTTTGAAATCGACACAGTTTAGGGTAAACACTGGTGAGGGATAAAACAGAGTTTTTATAGGGTTTTGAAAAAATGACGATTACATGGCATCTGTTGCAAGATCTGATGGCTAACATCTGGCCACGTGTAACCTATGATGAGAAAAGTACTGATTTTAACACTATCAGTGGATAGCTATCAGTGTTTTGAAAAAGTGATAAAAATGGAAGTCAGAGGATACACTTTAACAGTGGATAAGATTTTGAAGCCTATCAGAGGTTTTGAGCAAACAGATGTTATGAGCAGACTTTTAAAGATTTATTGAAAAATTTCAACTTTAACTATTTTAAGGATGAGTTTTTGATTTTCTGATAACATTTTGATGCTATGTACTCATGGATTTACAAGAAAACTTGTTTTTAATCCATGTTTAGCATTCCAATTCTTGAGATCAAGTTTTCAAAGGCAGATGTATCAAATGCCTTGGTTAAAACATCTGCCAACTGATCAGTATGGACATGATGCAAAGAAACCAAACCTTTTTCATAGCAATCTCTCACAAAGTGATGTCTGATGTCAATGTGCTTTGTAGTTGAGTGAGAAACTGGATTTTTAATGATGTTTTCAGCAGCTTGACTGTCCAATCTGAGTGGAGTCTTTAGTGCAGTTACACCTGTAACATTTGTACAAATCGGGTTTCGAAAGCCCGCCCCAAATTATCAATCAAAGTGCATTTATTCTTGTCTTTCGGTTATTTTCATTATTGCTTAAGAATTTCTTATATAAAATAATTAATGTTTTAAATAAGCTTAATAAAATAATATAATAAATAATCAATTATATAATAAATATTTAATTCTTAATAGATAATTAAAAAGTGTAACAAAAAAATAGGTGAACCGGGAATCGAACCCGGGTCGCCCAGTTGCCCACACACCACCAACACCACTAGACCACACACACACATTGTAACAAATCTCGCGCGCCATCACTTATATTCACTTATGTGCGAGCGGGAAAACCTGCAAATCATCGCCAAATCACCACACGCGCCTTTCCTTTTCTGTTTGAACCTTCCGACAACTGGCGCTGAGTTATCTTGGCAACTTCAATCGAGTAGCTGTCATTCCCGCAAGAAATCTACAATCTTAGCACGCGGTTTCCTAAAACCGAGCCCAAGCCCCACTCTATAAATACTGAATGCAGCCCCCCCATCCAAATTCGCTCAGTCTTCAATTTGTTTTTCCTCCACTCTATAACTTTCCCCTCTGTTCGCCGGAAGCCTTGTTCGCCGGAATACAGCAGGAGCCGAAATCCGTCACCGCCGATTAAATCAATTCGGTAAAAGTTCTTGATACTTTGATATAATATTATCTTAATTATCACATTTAAATCCTTTAAGGGAAATTGGAGACTATTTTTTTAGGCGGGTGGATGTTCTGGGTAAACGAGTTTGAATGAAGGAGACGAAGTGGGTTACGGGTTATATGTAATTAAAATTCAAGATTTAACCGGGTTAGACACACAGTCCAGCGGCGGACTGTGTGCAAACACAAACTTTCACATCCCTGGTTTGAATCCGGCTCATGACCGCATCAATACACATAACCGTTTTTATTTTGAATGAAATATATGAGTGGAAGTATGTATACAAATGTAATTAAAATCCAAGATTTAACCGGGTTAGACACACAGTCCAGCGGTGGACTGTGTGCAAAACACCACCAAGGTCCCGGGTTCGAAACCCTTGATGCGCGTCCGGTTCGATCCAGTATAACCTTTTTAAAACCTTGATTAAATTTGAAGGAACCTAAGATGTATATAAGAATAATTAAAATCCGGAATCTTACGGGTTAGACACGTAGCTCAGTTGGAAGAGCTGCGTGCACACGAACTAGAGGTCGCGGGTTCGAGTCTCTTCCCCGCATACAAGTCCGTTGCTCGGCCGGTCTGACAGACATTGTCAGACTGACAACTTATATTTTTTTCTCTTTTTTTTTCTTTTTATTATTCTTTTTATTATTTATTTATTATTTCATAGTTAGATTAAAAGAGAAGTTTATTTAAAATACCTAAAATACAAAGGCTTAAATATTAATAAAAATCACCAAAAAATAAACTCAAAAATCTAAACAAAGGTTTTAATCAAAAAGTTAGTTTATTTATTTATCAAGTTATCACGTTGTATTTTAGGTTAATATTCTTTTGTCGGTCCAATTTCTCAACTCGTGCGCACTCGTCATCAATCAAGACTACGCACACCCACTGTAAGTGAATCTCTACAAATTCCCCGTTTTAATCACGTTTTGGGGTGTATCATGTGTCGTACTATTCTTTTATTTTATTTAAACAGTTGTGCTTATATCATTTTGTGATCAAATGTGTATTGGTTGTTGTGTGATTTATATGTGGATTAAATTTATCATTTCAGTGCACTCATTTCATTAGGCCCATCAGTTCCTCGTGGGATACGAGTTGAGCATCAGGTGCCTCATTAGATCGGCTCCGTTTGATTGAGCATTGATCTCAAATACATCATCATTCATGTCATATATTCATTCAGTGTGGTTTGTGATTGTTTACATATTTTTATTTGCTCACATGTGATTTATGCACGAATTTTCTTTAATAAATAAAACAAGCAATTATTTAAAAATGTTTTATCAAGGTTCACTCGCCAACTTTTGTTGACCCAAAATCTCCTCTGTTTTACACATGATACAGGTGATCAAGTTGAGGAAAGAAACACTTAGGATGGCCTAGAAGAATAAACAAGTTATTGCGTTGGAATAAACATTTAGACTATTTCTTTTTGTATTTGTATGAATTTTGTTGGTTGGATATTAAAATTTTTAATTTGAATTTAATAAATATGAAACTTCTTAGTAAATATCATGAGCTTTGGTGATAACCCAATCATGCCCCGTCTTTTATTCCGCTGCGGGTCGTCGTGTGAGCTAACCCCACTTTGAGTTGTCATTGTGTCTACACCTGGACACCCTCCGACCATACATCTCGCAATCATGTTTTTACGATTTTCATTCGGGTGGTGTGAGTGTTAACCCGCCGACACCAATGTGAATCCTACCAAGCCCAATAGTCATGGGGGCCCACATGACTACACAGGCAATGGTATGGGGGACCTTTGGAGGCCCAAACATGAGCAAACCCAAGACATCCTATGGATGTAGTTAAATTATTTTCAGTTATGTTGTTTTCATTTTTTTTACGACACATAACACCTAGGAAATTCTTGAACTCACAATCTTCCTACATATGTTCCTGTAGATGTCGGCTAGGCAATTACATGGAGGTAGAAGGTCAGGAAAGTCAAACGAACGCTTGGCCACGCAAATTGCTAAACAAATGGCCGCAGTACTTCCTGACATCGTGCTACAAGTTCAACAAGCCCTCACCGCTAATCCCATCAACCCTCCCAACCAAGAAGACCAAAGCGTCGCCAACCCTCCTCCCAAATCCCCCAAATGCACCTACAAACACTTCAAATCCTGCGATCCCCCAAAATATGAAGGGACTGAAGGTGTCACCGCTCTCCTTCACTGGTTTGAGGAGATGGAAAACACCTTTCTCAATTGCGACTGTCCCGAGGACCGTAAGGTACTTTACGCGACTGGAAGGTTGTTTGGGGTAGCCCTTACCTGGTGGAACACGGAAAAGGGTAAGCGAGGTGTTGAAGATGCCATGGCCTTAACATGGGAAGAGTTAAGGGAAATCATGACGAGACGCTTCTGTCCAAGAAGCGAAATCAAAAAGCTAGAAGACGAGTTTCACGCATTGAAACAAAAGGAAGGAGACCACACTTCATACAATAAGAGATTTCTCGAGTTGAACCAGATGATCCCCAATCTGTTCACCCCATTATACCGTCTAGTCGAACACTACATTTGAGGCCTCCACTCGAAAATCCAAGATTCGGTTTTAAGCACTTCGCCTGCAACACTTGAAGCCGCAATGGAGTTAGCTACGGAACTCACTGAAAATCGCATTCGAAAAGGCAAATTCAAAGATGAGAAGAAGAAAACACCCATTAGACCCCAACTCCAAACCACCCAGGTTCATCCTCGAAGTTTGCTGGTAAGAGGAAGCGAAATGGCAAGAATTTTGCTGTCACCCAAACCAACCCTCCCATCACTGCTGCCCCAATCACCCAAGTTGCCCCTCCAGCCGCACCATTCAAAAGGCCATCCACTGGCCCACACCCGAAGTGTAACCGTTGTCAATACCATCACCCTCCTGAAAACCCTTGCCAACATTGCACCAGTTGTGGCTGTGCGGGTCACACCATCCAAACCTGTCGTACCATTCAGCGATTAAACCGCAGTCAACCTCCAACCCAAACCCAAAATCAAATAGTGGGCCAAGCCCAAGAACCCTTACTTCTACCGCCTTCTTAACTCGCAGCCCAACCATACTACCAACCTAACTACCCCATGATGCAACCCATGCGAGCCTGTTTCAATTGTGGGGACCCAAACCACTTCAGGAACACTTGCGCACGCCTGGTGAACATCATCCATGCCCAAGCACAAGCAAACCCGGTAAACCAAGCCAACCAAGCTGACGGAAAACCCACTTCATTAAATTCTATTATACGCGATTGTACTCTCACCCTAAATGATCACGATTTCCCAATTGATCTCATTCCTATGAAATTGGGAAGTTTCGATGTTATCATCGGCATGGACTGGCTTAGCCAGCATCACGCTGATGTGGTGTGCCACGAAAAATTCATTCGTATTCCTCTCGCTGACGGTCAGACACTACGTATCTTTGGGGAAACCCCTTCGAAAGGACTCAAATTGATGTCCTGCCTTCAAGCCCGAAGTTATCTTCTCAAGAAATACGTCATATTTCTAGCTCACGTCGTCAAGAAGGGAGGCAAGGAGAGGAAGCTCGAAGATATTCCAATTGTGAAAGAATTCCCACGAGTTTTTCCCGACGACGTTTCAGGACTTCCTCCTGTGAGAGAAGTCATCGATCTTGTGCCTGGCGCTACACCGGTCGCAAAATCTCCTTATAGGTTAGCCCCATCCGAGATGCAAGAGCTGGCCAGTCAACTGCAAGAGTTGACTGACAAAGGATTCATACGTCCTAGCTCATCGCCTTGGGGTGCGCCTGTTCTCTTTGTGAAGAAGAAAGATGGAACGTTTCGCATGTGCATTGATTATAGAGAACTCAACAAGTTAACGGTTAAGAATCGCTATCCACTGCCTCGTATTGATGACCTTCTAGACCAACTTCAAGGCGCCACCTGTTTCTCCAAAATCGACCTTCGTTCTGGTTATCATCAGCTTAGAGTGCGCGAAGAAGATATCCCAAAAACCGCCTTCCGAACTCGCTATGGTCATTACGAGTTCATGGTTATGCCCTTCGGTTTAACCAACGCCCCCGCTGTCTTCATGGATTTAATGAATAGGGTATGCAAACCCTACCTCGACCGTTTCATCATAGTCTTCATTGACGAGATTCTTATCTACTCCAAGTCAAAATCCGATCATGAGCGACACCTTCGACTCATTCTTACACTCTTAAGAGCTGAAAAGCTTTACGCTAAGTTCTCAAAATGCGAATTCTGGTTAGGAGAAGTACAATTCCTTGGTCATGTCGTCAATGACAAAGGGATTCATGTCGATCCTTCAAAAATCATGGCAGTACAAGAATGGCAAGCGCCACGTACCCCTACCGAAGTTAGGTCATTTCTCGGCTTGGCTGGTTACTACTGATGCTTCATTGCCAATTTTTTCCGTATCGACGTTCCGCTCACGGCCTTGACTCACAAAGGAAAACCTTCATTTGGGGACCTAAGCAAGAGAGGCCTTCCAAACTTTAAAGCAAAGGCTTTGTGACGCACCTATCCTTTCACTCCCTAAGGGTTGCGATGACTTTGTGGTTTATTGCGACGCATCAGGGCATGGACTAGGTTGTGTATTGATGCAAAGAGGAAAAGTGATAGCCTATGCCTCTAGGCAACTCAAAGTTCATGAGAAGAATTACACCACCCACGAACTGGAACTTGGAGCCGTTGTGTTCGCTCTCAAGATATGGAGACATTATCTTTACGGTACCAAGTGTGAAATATACACTGACCACAAGAGTCTCCAACATATCTTCAATAAAAAAGAGTTGAATATGAGGCAACGAAGATGGGTCGAACTGCTCAACGATTACGACTGCGAGATTCGGTATCATCCTGGCAAGGCAAATGTGGTGGCTGATGCGCTCAGTCAAAAGGGATATACGAACTCTATTCGTCTTCTATGTTCACAAATCATAACCGATATCAAGGATCGAATCCGGACAGCTCAACATATCTCTGTAATGGAAAAAGACGTACGCGATGAGCTGTCATGTGGAGCTGAACTCAAAATTGAAACCAAATCCGACGGTATTCTCTACTATTTAAACCGCATATGGATTCCTGATCGCGACAACCTTCGTGATTTCCTCATGAATGAGGCACACAAAACACGATACTTTGTACACCCAGGAGCCAATAAGATGTATCAAGACCTACGATACACCTACTGGTGGCCTGGCATGAAAAAGGATATCGCTGTTTTTGCTTCCAAGTGCCTTACCTGTTCCAAAGTAAAAGCTGAACATCAAAGACCTTCAGGACTTCTAGTCCAACCCGAAATACCTGTATGGAAGTGGGAAAACATAACCATGGACTTCATTACCGGGTTACCTCGCACCTCCAGTGGGTATGACACCATATGGGTAATAATCGATCGTCTTACAAAATCATCTCATTTCATTCCGATTCGCGAGGACTTCAAGAACGAGAAGTTAGCCCGTACTTACATCAGCGAGATCGTAAGCCGTCATGGTGTACCGTTAAGCATCATTTCAGACCGCGATGGTCGTTTCACTTCACGAACATGGCGAGCCGTACAAACCGCTTTGGGTACACGGTTAGATCTATGTACCGCCTTTCACCCTCAAACTGATGGTCAATCTGAACGCACCATCCAAACCCTTGAAGACCTGCTTCGAGCATGTGTCATAGATTTCAAAGGGAACTGGGACTCTCACCTACCGTTAGTCGAGTTTTCGTACAACAATAGCTATCATTCAAGTATCGGCATGGCTCCTTTCGAAGCTTTATATGGTCGTAAGTGCCGATCTCCAGTATGTTGGCACGAAATTGGTGAAGCGCAAATCACCGGACCTGAATTGATTCAAGAAACAACCGACAAAATCATTCAAATACGAAACAATCTTCTAGCGGCTCAAAGTCGTCAAAAGAGTTATGCTGACAAACGACGAAAGCCCTTGGAGCTTGACATTGGTGATCAAGTACTTTTAAAAGTATCACCGTGGAAGGGAGTGGTTCATTTTGGCCAGAAAGGCAAGCTAGCACCACGCTACGTAGGACCTTTCAAGATACTCGAAAGAGTAGGTCCTGTAGCATACAAGCTTGACCTACCAGAAGAGCTTAACAAAATTCATCCCACGCTCCACGCATCAAACTTGAAAAAGTGCCAAGCCGACAAAAACCTCCATATCCCTTTAGAAGACATTCAAGTCGATGAATCAATGCACTTCGTTGAAAGAACAGTGGAAATCATGGATTTCGGTGAGAAGCGTTTAAGGTGAAGTCGTATTCCAATCGTCAGGGTGCGTTGGGATTCAAAAACGAGGACCCGAGTTTACTTGGGAACGCGAAGACTCAATGCGCGAAAAGTACCCGCATCTTTTTCCAGTTACAACTACTACTTAAATTTCGGGACGAAATTTCTAAAAGTAGGGGATGCTGTAACATTTGTACAAATCGGGTTTCGAAAGCCCGCCCCAAATTATCAATCAAAGTGAATTTATTCTTGTCTTTCGGTTATTTTCATTATTGCTTAAGAATTTCTTATATAAAATAATTAATGTTTTAAATAAGCTTAATAAAATAATATAATAAATAATCAATTATATAATAAATATTTAATTCTTAATAGATAATTAAAAAGTGTAACAAAAAATAGGTGAACCGGGAATCAAACCCGGGTCGCCCAGTTGCCCACACACCATTGTAACAAATCTCGCACGCCATCACTTATATTCACTTATATGCGAGCGGGAAAACCTGCAAATCATCGCCAAATCACCACACGCGCCTTTCCTTTTCTGTTTGAACCTTCCAACAACTGGCGCCGAGTTATTCTTGGCAACTTCAATCGAGTAGCTGTCATTCCCGCAAGCAATCGACAATCTTAGCACGCGGTTTCCTAAAACGAGCTCAAGCCCCACTATATAAATACTGAATGCAGCCCCCCCCCATCCAAATTCGCTCAGTCTTCAATTGTTTTTTCCTCCACTCTATAACTTTCCCCTCTGTTCGCCGGAATACAGCAGGAGCCGAAATCCGTCACCGCCGATTAAATCAATTCGGTATAAGTTCTTGATACTTTGATATAATATTATCTTAATTATCACATTTAAATCCTTTAAGGGAAATTGGAGACTGTTTTTTTAGGCGGGTGGATGTTCTGGGTAAACGAGTTTGAATGAAGGAGACGAAGTGGGTTACGGGTTATATGTAATCAAAATTCAAGATTTAACCGGGTTAGACACACAGTCCAGCGGTGGACTGTGTGTAAAACACAACTTTCACATCCCTAGTTCGAATCCGGCTCATGACCGCATCAATACACATAACCGTTTTTATTTTGAATGAAATATATCAGTGGAAGTATGTATACAAATGTAATTAAAATCCAAGATTAAACGGGTTAGACACACAGTCCAGCGGTGGACTGTGTGCAAAACACCACCAAGGCCCGGGTTCGAAACCCTTGATGCGCGTCCGGTTCGATCCAGTATAACCTTTTTAAAACCTTCATTAAATTTTAATGAACCTAAGATGTATATAAGAATAATTAAAATCCGGAATCTTACGGGTTAGACACGTAGCTCAGTTGTAAGAGCTGCGTGCACACTAACTAGAGGTCGCGGGTTCGAGTCTCTTCCCCGCATACAAGTCCGCTGCTCGGCCGGTCTGACAGACATTGTCAGACTGACAGCTTATATATTTTTTCTCTTTTTTTCTTTTAATTATTCTATTTATTATTTATTTATTATTTCATAGTTAGATTAAAAGAGAAGTTTATTTAAAATACCTAAAATACAAAGGCTTAAATATTAATAAAAATCACCAAAAAATAAACTCAAAAATCTAAACAAAGGTTTTTAATCAAAAAGTTAGTTTATTTATTTATCTATCAAGTTATCGCGTTGTATTTTAGGTTAGTATTCTTTCGTCGGTCCAATTTCTCAACTCGTGCGCACTCGTCATCAATCAAGACTACGCACCCACTGTGAGTGAATCTCTACAAATTCCCCGTTTTAATCACGTTTTGGGGTGTATCATGTGTCGTACTGTTCTTTTATTTTATTTAAATACTTGTGCTTATATCATTTTGTGATCAAATGTGTATTGGTTGTTGTGTGATTTATATGTGGATTAAATTTATCATTTCAGTGCACTCATTTCATTAGGCCCATCAGTTCCTCGTGGGATACGGGTTGAGCATCAGGTGCCTCATTAGATCGGCTCCGTTTGATTGAGCCTTGATCTCAAATACATCATCATTCATGTCATATATTCATTCAATGTGGTTTGTGATTGTTTACATATATATATTTGCTCACATGTGATTTATGCACGAATTTTCTTTAATAAATAAAACAAGCAATTATTTAAAAATGTTTTATCAAGGTTCACTCACCAACATTTGTTGACCCAAATCTCCTATGTTTTACACATGATACAGGTGATCAAGTTGAGGAAAGAAACACTTAGGATGGCCTTGAAGAATAAACAAGTTATTGCGTTGGAATAAACATTTGGACTATTTCTTTTTGTATTTGTATGATTTTGTTGGTTGGATATTTAAATTTGTAATTTGAATTTAATAAATATGAAACTTCTTAGTAAATATCATGAGCTTTGGTGATAACCCAATCATGCCCCGTCTTTTATTCTGCTGCAGGTCGGGGTGTGACAACACCAAAATCTAGCAACTTGTTTTGAAGCCACAAGAGGTGAGCAGTGCAGCTAGCAGCAGCAATATACTCTGCCTCAGCAGTGGATGTTGAAACTGCAACCTGCTTTTTGCTTTGCCAAAACACTAGACAATCACCTAGGAATTGACATCCTCTTGATGTGGACTTCCTTGTAGTTTTGCAACCAGCAAAGTCACTATCTGAAAAACCTGAAAGCTCAATATTCCCATTAGTTGGATACCAGATACCAAGTGTGGGAGCACCTTTTATGTATCTGAATATCCTTTTTACAGCAATAAGATCAGACTTTCTAGGTAATGCCTGTGATCTGGAACAAACACATGTTGCAAACATGATGTCTGACCTTGATGCAGTTAGGTACAATAAATACCCAATCATGCTTCTATAAAGAGTTTGATCAACAAGGTCATCTTTACCATCAATGGTGACTAGCTTGGTGGTTGCCATGGGTGTGCTACATGGTTTACAATCATCCATATCAAACCTTTTAAGCAGTTCTTTCACATACTTGTTTTGATGGATAAATGTACCATTTTTCAATTGTTTAACTTGGAGACCAAGAAAACATTGGAGCTCACCCATTGCACTCATCTCAAACTCTGCTGCCATGAGTTTTCGAAACTCTTCACACATAGCAGTGCTTGTGGATCCAAAAATGATGTCATCAACATAAATTTGGACATGCATCAAATCTTTTTCTTTCCATTTTAAGAATAGGGTTTTATCTATTTTACCTCTAGTAAACCCTATGGATAAGAGAAAAGTGGATAAAGTTTCATACAGGCTCTTGGTGCTTGCTTCAAGCCATACAATGCTTTGTTGAGCTTGTAGACATGATCAGGATGGAATGCATCTTCAAAACCTGGAGGTTGACAGACATACACCTCTTCTTTGATTTTTCCATACAAAAATGTAGTCTTTATATCCATTTAATACACCTTTATGTTGTGGTTAGCAGCAAAAGCTAAGAACAGGCAAATAGCTTCCAACCTTGCTACAGGAGCAAAAGTCTCATCATAGTCTATACCTTCTTCCTGTCTGTAGCCTTGAACCACGAGCCTTGCTTTGTTTTTGACAACAATACCCCTTTCATCAGTTTTGTTCTTGAAGACCCACTTTGTGCCAATTGGACTTACATCTTTTGGCAGTGGCAAAAAAAAAAACAAGCTCCCAAACTTGTTGTCTCTTGAACTAGTCCTTCTATGGCTTCTACCCAGCTGTTGTCTTTCAGTGCCTCTTGGTACTTGACTGGCTGTGTGAGTGATAGAAAACCAGCAAAAAGACAAATATTTTGGGATTGGCTCCGTGTGAGCACCCCAGATTTGATGTTGCCAATAACTTGATCTGCTGGATGGCTTTTGAGATAAATCAAATCACCTTGGTATGGAACAATAGCATTTTGAGGTGATGGCTGCAAATGTGTATCATCTGAGCTAACCTCTACTGGTGAATTTGAAGTATCAGCCTCTGATGTAAATGGAGGTGGTGGTATTGGGGGTATAGAGGTAACATTCTGATGATTTTTGTGCCCAATTGTAGGACTTTTATCAACAGATGTTTGATTTTATGAACTGGCAGAGGTTTGAGGATCAACCACTGTTGACCCAGAAATGGTAGAGTTTACACAAGAGCTTGTAGCACCTGATCCTCTGTTGGAAGAATAGACTTTTGTTTGTGGAAGCACACAGTCATATTCTTGATCTTGATCTTCTCTAGATGGTTGTGGTGTACCTGCATTGTCTAGCTTGATAGAAACATGAGCAAATGTGAATTTATCTAAATCAAAATGCTCTGCAGGATTTGCTGGGATTTTCAGTGATGAAAGTTCATTGAACTTCACATTCAGAGTTTCTTCAACACACTTGGTCCTAAAGTTAAAAACTTTGTAGGCTTTAGCAGTGGTTGAGTATCCAAGAAAATAACCACAGTCAATTTTGTCTGCAAACTTAGATATGGAATCTTTTAAGTTCAAAATGAAGCATGGACAGCCAAAAACTTTAAAATCGGAACTCAGAGGTTTGATTTTATACAAAATCTCATAGGCAGTCTTTTGATGCCTGGGGTTAATCAAAACTCTGTTTTGGACATAGCAAGCAGTGTTTACAGCCTCTGCCCAGAAAGACAAGGGTAAACCAGAGTCTGCTAGCATAGTTCTTGCTGATTCAATTAAAGTTCTATTTTTCCTTTCAACCACCCCATTTTGCTCTGGAGTTCTTGGAATGCTATATTGTCTAACAATTCCTTTTGACTCACAAAAAGCATCCAACTCCCTATTTTTAAACTCTGTTCCATTGTCACTCCTAAAGATTTTTACTGGAAGATCAAATTGCTTTTCTACTTGTTTAACAAAGTTTTGCAAAATGACTGCAGTTTCATCCTTAGAGTGGAGAAAGAAGGTCCATGTAAACCTAGAGAAATCATCAACTATCACTAGGCAATACCTTTTGTGTTTTAAGCTCATGATTTGCACTGGGCCAAACAAGTCCATGTGAAGCAATTGTAAACACTGGCTTGTTTTGGACTCTTCAATTGATTTGAAAGAACTTTTATGTTGTTTTCCTTTTAAGCAGGAAACACAATGTTCTTCACAGGAAAATTGCTTGTGAGGCAAACCTCTTACAAGACTTTGTTGTGAGAGTGTGGTGATAGTTTTAAGATTTGTGTTTCCAAGTCTTCGATGCCATAACTTAGTCTCTTTGCCAGAAGCAAATGAGAATAAGCATGTTCCAGACATCGGATTATCTTTTAGCATATCTACCACATACACATTCCCACTTCTGTGTGCAGTGAGTTGTGCTTTGCTCTCAGCAATGATTTGATCATCTTTTTAACAACCTCTGGTCCCACAATTTGACAAGTTTTCTTAGTGAAGAAGGATCCATACCCTCTGTCACTCATTTGTGAGACACTCAGCAGGTTAAATTTCAGATTGTCAATTAAATTCACATTTTCAAACTTGAGTTTACCAGCCAGAACCGACCCGGACCCTAAAACCTTTCCTTTTGAGTTATTACCAAAAGATATATCACCCCCCTCATGAGTCATGAAGTCCTTGAGAAGGGCTCTACATCCTGTCATGTGCCTGGAACCTCCACTATCTGCATACCATAAGCTATCAAGGCAAGTAGAGGGTCCTGCACATCAAGTAAATAGATCAGTTAAGATAGGTCTCCAAAGCCAAAATGGCTTTGGATGGGGTCACAGATGGTCCAGCCTCAAGTCTAGGACAATGGTTAGTGGTTTGGATATTTTCTTGTAACATCTGCTCTTGACCATTTCCTATCTGATGATTGTATCCATAGGGATGCTTATTCACTCTTTGCTTTGAAGGCTTTTTGTATCCTTCATAAGTAAGAGGAACCCTTTTATAAGCTGGTTGGCCATACCCTCTTGGAAATAAATTTGATGGTGGGGCATCTGTCACTTGCACCTCTCTAGGAACAGAGGTTTTGTTTAAAGCTTTTGTAACAGATGTTTCAGTTGGTTCGAAACTCTGCTTAGATTTATTTCCAGCAGAACTTGAACCTTCTCTTTCTAGTGCTTTTGCCTTGATCTCTTTTACCTTTTGCTCATAGTTTTTGAGATAGGCACACTCTTGAGTTAAGTGATTTGTTTTGTTGCAGATGGTGCATCTTGAAGAATTTTTGATAACATAAGTTTTGTTAATGTCATAGGCTTTTAAAAGAAAACAATCTGTAGCCACATGATTTCTTTTTTCACAAAATTCACAAAACAAGTTTTTAATCTTTACTCTTCTTTTCCTATCAGACTTTATATCAGCAGTGGTTGTAACCTCTGCTGGTACATCTTTGATAGGGATCACCAGTGCTTTTAGGGCTTTAATACCATCAGAGGTTGTAAAGTCCATTGGCTTAAAGTTTTCTAAAATATCACATTTATCTGACCAGGTTGGTTTAAACTGATATTTTTTAATTTCTTTATCTTTTGTTAAAACCTCTGATTTTTCCAAAACAATTTTGTTTCCAGCTTTATCTGTGATTTTTATTTCTTCACCAGCCAAATTTGTTGGGACTATTTCAACCAACCCAGAATCAATTTCAGCAACATTTTTCTCATTTTGGTCATAGGTTCTAAAACCTACACCAAACTTAATGTTGCTCTTGATCTGAGCATCAAGCATAATCTCATAACCTTTACAGGACTCAACCCATTTTTCACAAGTGATTTGGGTTTCTTCTAACTCCTTTTTACACACTTGGTATTTTTCTACGTTTGGAGTTGGTCCTTGGTTATGCTTGATTCATGTCTCAGGCTACTCATTTCAGAATCTTTTTCACTTAACTTTGCTTTTAACTCTTTAATTAGTTTTTCAAAATTAGGTTCATCTTCTAAAATTATGTTCCTCGGGTTTTCATTCACCTGCTTAATGTTTGCAAAAGCAATGATGCATTTGTCAGAACATAGATCTTTAAGGATCTGAGGTGATACCTTTGTAGCAGCCATGAGAGCACAATCACACTCATCTTCACACACATCAACATTCCATGGGTCAGCAGGAGAGTTCTTTTCCTTATCAGTAGCATTTTTCTTTTCTTCACTTGAAACAACTGTTTCATCACAAACTTGAACTTCATCAGTTTTTGACACTAACTGCACAGATTCAACATCTTCAGCAATTGTCTCTAAGGCCATTAAACAAAATTCTTTTTCAACATCATTTTTGGCCATTAAAGCAAAGTTCTCATCAGTCAAATCCTCAGGCAAGCTACTCCAGTCAACATAACTTTGTGTGAAAAAGCTCTGTTGACCAACCTCTGCTGGATTAGCAGTGATTTGAGCAGGTTGTGTGACAATGGGTACTTGTTGTACATGCACTTGAGGATGTGATGGTGCCTGAACATATTGAATTTGTGGAGCAGTGGATTGAACATAATGCATTGGAACAGTAGTAACAGGATGTGCAAAGTGGGCAGTGTTTTGAACATGTTGAGCAGGGGTATATTGGGAATAATGAGCAGTGTTTTGTGTGTGCTGAGGTCTAGGGCCAGGATGAGTCACTATTGGTCCAGAATTTTGAGACCTGCATTCTCTGGAAAAGTGTCCTAACCTATTACACTTATAACACTTGACTTTTGATTTATCCAGCCCAACCTTCAATCCCCCATGCAATCCTGGGAATTTCCTACCAGTTCTCTTATAGAATTTACTAGCCCTAACACTCAATAGGGCCAGTTGGTGCAAAATATCCATTTCTTCAAGATCAGAAGGTTCAAAATGTTGTCAGTCATTTAGCTCAAATGATAGATTATTAGAGGTTTGGCTTTCCCCACTAGCAGTGAAAGCATAGTTGGGTGCATATGTTTCAGATCCAAAGTTCCCACCAGAAGTAATATCTATATAGTGATTATAACTTTGGTCCTTACTGCTGCCAGATCCCTCTTCTTGGCAAAAAAGAGCTGTATTACCCAATGAATAATCATCAGTCATTTTGCCAGAATCTTGCAACTTCTTTTTCTGGTTTAACTCTCTCTCATAAGTGAGGAGTATCCGATGAAGTGTCAACGACATTTCTTTAAACCCAACAAACTTTCGTATTACATAAGCTACAGTCTCCCACTTATCTGGTAACGATCTAAGGAAACGACTATTGACAGTCGAATTAGGAAAAACCACATTAACCAGTCTAAGTTCACTGATGAGACAGCTGTAACGTTTGTGTTAGAGACTCTCCTTTCAAGTGACAAAACGTTTCATGCAGCTGATTTAGAACTTCTCTGTTACTTTCAATCACTTCCTCAGTCCCACCGAATTGTTCTTTCAGTGCATCCCATAACTCCTTTGCAATGTTGCAATGGAGTAGACCAGCATAAATATCATTGGGTAAGGCTGAAGCAACTATGCTAAATGCCTTAGCATGCAATTCAATTTTCTGGAAATCCTGCTCCGAAAAGTTTTCAGGATTTTTGGCACTTGTTTAGTTGGATCCTCTATGCTTGGAACCATCAGAACATGAGGTCCAAAAGCAACAGATCTCCAGCAACCGATGTTTTGCTAAGCAAGGATATGACCTATTCGTCGTTGCCAAATGAAATATTCATTTCTTTTGAGCATCGGTGGTTTGAACAAGGATCCAAAGTTGGCATCCTGTGTGTTTTGAGACATTTTCAGTTGATTTTTCACAGATTTCTGTTTTAAAAACTTTGAACGTAATAAAACTCTGTTTATCAAGCAAAAACAACCAAACTAAATAGCAGAGAGCTGATCTATTCGAATCAAATCGATTGTTAGATCGAATTTGATGAATCAAGCTCTGATACCAATTGTTAGGATCTGAGTTTGAATTACTTGTAGTTTTTGTTTCAAAAATCGAAAATGATTGAGTTTTAAAAGAGATTTGCAGCAGAAATAAATGGAAAACTTTTACTACAAGCAATGGTCGTTTGTTTTCATCATCATCATGCTTTCAAGTTGGTAAACTCGCATGTGATTCACAAACTCCCCCTCAGCCTTTGCAATTGAAGTCTGGTAGTAAGAAAATGCAGAGAAGATGATATGCGAAAGTTGATCTTTTGATAGACAAGTTAAACTGTTACACAAGTTACCTATTTATACTAAACTATCTAACCACTGAGCATCTTTGATGACGTCAGGGTTGATAGTGACAGGAAACTATATGTAACTAACTACAAACACTGCTAATACTAACTATCAGTGCTTATCACTATTACATTGATTATCTATCTAATGACTAAGCTCTGATTTCTATCCTCTGATCCTTGTAACTCTGGCAGACCTTTGCAACTTTGTGAAGTCAGATGATAGGAGAGCAGTCTTTAGGGTAAGCAGTGTATATACAACAGAGGTTGTAACCTCTGATAGTTTAACCAAAGCTCGAATAGTGTTATTTTGCTTTATATCATCTGTTCATTTCATAGGGTTCAATGCCAACACATATTTTATACAAAACATGACATTTTTATACAAGACATGTCATATTTTTGTTTATTGATATAACCATGCATTATTTCTTTTATATCATTTGATTTTCTTATGAATTCATAGAAGAAAACATTTTGTAAAAATTTATGGCCATTTTTTGTCAAGCATTTCTTTAAACATTTTATGCCATGAATCTTTAACACAAAACCTATGCTACTCACAGGAATTTTTATGCTGACGCACCTATTTTCACATAAGTTTCAGGAGCGAATGTTTGAGGTTGATCATGCTACACCTAGGACGGACTTTGGGCTATAGTGAACTAAAATCTCAAGACAATTTAATTTTAGTTATGCTTTTCGTTTAAACAAAGACAATGCAAACAATTCTAATTCAATAAAACATAACTTATGTACCATGGTTGTTGAAACAATAGTTCTGTTACGACACTCCCCGACGTTTCCACCGCGGTTTGTTGTTTTACGCGGTCGGGGTGTGACATAAAGATTGGTATCAGAGCCAATGGTTATAGGGAATTAGGTTATTAGTAATGCTTTGACCTAGACTATAACCTTTCTAGGACCCTAACACAGGTTATCTTGGGTTTAGATCTTAAAACAATACCATCACCTATCCTTAGGTGAATACCAAAACAGAAACACAATTTTTCAAAATGATTTTGAAATCAATCGTCTATTCTTGGATGATTGGTTTTGGTTTAATGCCTTCGAAAATTTTTAAAATCTCGTCAAAGTTTGGGTTTTAATAATGTGAACACATGCAATCTGGAAGGGTGGGTGCCTGTACCTGATTTTTCTGTCTAAGGCTAGAGTATTCGTACAAATCCACTTAATCGGACCATTCACTCTTACCTGGGAACTCTTGGGGTGAGTTTCCACTTATAGGCTATAGTATGTCTTCGCGATACATTATAAAAACCTATTTACTTTGATTAGTCAATGTGTGTCGTTTGTTTGTTTGGAGTAATGGACAAATGACTACCATCCTTACATTTCGTTGATATTTATAACATCTCATTTTGATATTTCAACATTATTCTCACTCGCTTTTCTCTCATGTTTTTCCTCTCTTTTAGAATGCCTCCTCGTCAAAATGTGAAATCGGATGCCGATATGGCAGCCTTGATAGCTCAGCAGTTTGCTGCAGTGCTGCCCAATCTCATAACTCAAATAAACCAAGCCAACAATAACAACAGTAATGCACCCGCTCCGTGCAATTTTAAACATTTCAACTCATCTAAACCACTCAAGTTTAGTGGTATTGAAGGAGCAACTGGGCTCCTACAGTGGTTTGAAAGTCTTAAGAGTACAGTTCGCCATGTCCAATGTCTGAATGAGCGTAAGGTCGAGTTTGCTTCGAGTGTGTTTCAAAAGAGGGAACTCACGTGGTGGAACGGAGTGGTGAGAGGTAGGGGTGTTGATGTTGCGATGGGTCAAACTTGGAGAGGAACTTAGGGCTCTTAGATGAAAGAGTTCTGCCCTCGTCACGAGCAAAGGGCACTAGAAAATGAGTTCCACGACCTAAAGCAGGACAGTGGAGAACACCGTGGATATACCGATCGGTATGAGGAACTAAGCTTGTTATGTCCTGCTATGGTGACGCCTTTTGATAAGGCGATTGAAAAGTACATAGATGGTCTTCCTGACCCTATTCAGGATATTGTCACCGGCAGTAATCCTACTTCTGTTAGACAAGCCATTGAGCTAGCTGCAACCCTAACTGAATCATAAGTCAAAAAGCGTAAACTCCAACGTAAGGGTGACAAGTAACTGTCTGACAAGTTTGAGAAACGAAAGGTTAACAAAGCCGAAACCTCCAAGAAGTCGAGGAAGCGTAAGGCTTCCAAGAACTTCGCTGTTGTTACACAGCCTAACCAAGCTGCTCCTAATCAGCCTGCTCAACCAACCTGCTTCAATTCTTTTTTATTCGGGTGCTGATAGAAGTTTCGTGTCCCTAGCTTTTGAACTGTTGCTTTCTATGCCTAGAACCAAAATAGGAAAGCCCTTGACAGTCGAAATAGCTAGTGGCGAACCCCTAAAACTTGATTCTGTCATTTGTGATTGCCAATTGAACCTTAATAACCATCTTTTTCCCATTGACCTCACACCAATGCAACTCGGGAGCTTTGATATCATAGTAGGGATGGACTGGTTATCTAAACACCATGCTGAGGTGATTTGTTTCGATAAGCTCGTTCGTATACCCCTTTTGTCTGGTGAAACCTTAGAGGTTCGTGGAGAAAAACCCGTTAGTGGTCTTAAACTCATGACATGTACCCAACCCAAAAATATGTACGAAAGAATTATGTTGCCTTCTTGGCACATATCGTAGAGGAGAAAGGCAAGGGCAAAACTATTCAGGACATCCCCGTTGTTCGGGATTATCCTGAGGTGTTTCCTGAAGAGCTACCCGGTTTACCCCCAGCATGAAAAGTTGAGTTTCGTATAGATCTTATACCTGGTGCCAACCCTATTGCTAAATCTCCATACCATCTTGCACCGTCTGAGATGCAAGAGTTTTCAAAACAGCTTCAGGAGCTATCTGACAAAGGATTTATTCATTCTAGCTTTTCACCTTGGGGCGCTCCAGTCCTCTTTGTGAAAAAGAAAGATGGATCTTTTCGTATATGTATCGATTATCGTGAGCTCAACAAACTCACAATCAAGAATCGATATCCCCTACCTCGCATTGATGATCTCTTTGATCAGCTACAAGGTGCTACCTGTTTCTCAAATATTGATCTGCGTTCTGGGTATCATCAGCTTCGTGTACTCGAGGAAGATATTCCTAAGATAGCTTTACGCACACGTTACGGTCACTATGAGTTCACTGTTATGCCTTTTGGTTTGACAAATGCTCCTGCCGTTTTCATGGACTTGATGAATAGGGTTTGTAAGCCTTATTTAGACAAGTTCATCATTGTTTTCATTGATGACATTTTGATTTATTCAATGTCTCGAACCGATCACGAGCAACATCTACGTCTAACGATGGAACTCCTAAAGAAAGAACAACTTTATGCCAAGTTTTCCAATTGTGAATTTTGGCTCAAGGAAGTTCATTTGTTGGGACATATTGTCAACGAACAAGGTATACATGTAGATCCCGCCAAAATCAGTGCGATTAAGGAATGGGATACACCTACAACTCCTACCGAAGTTCATTCATTTTTGGGTCGTGCGGGTTATTACAGCCGCTTTATCGCAAACTTCTCCAAGATTGCGGTTCCCCTCACTACTTTGACTCAAAAGAATAAACCTTAAGAGTGGGGATCCAAACAAGAAGAAGCTTTTCAGACCCTGAAACAGAAGCTTTGTAATGCTCCTATTTTATCCTTACCTGAGGGCAACGATGACTTTGGCGTATACTGTGATGCATCAAACTTAGGCCTTGGCTGTGTTCTCATGCAAAGAGACAAAGTTATAGCCTATGCATCGAGACAATTGAAAGTTCACGAGAAGAACTACACGACTCATGATCTTGAGTTGGGTGCTTTTGTTTTCGCTCTAAAAATTTGGAGACATTACCTATACAGTACAAAATGCGTGGTTTTCACGGACCACAAAAGTCTCCAACACATTTTCAATCAGAAAGAGCTAAACATGAGGCAACGACGATGGGTCGAACTTCTGAACGACTACGACTGCGAGATTCGCTACCATCCTGGTAAGGCGAATGTCGTAGTTGATGCTCTTAGTCGTAAAGAACGTGTAAAGCTACATTGTGTTCAAGTTCGATCTGACATCCAGAAAGGCATTCTTGAAGCTCAACGTACTTATGTTACGCAAAACATGATGGGTAATGAATTACCACATCATCTTGAGCTTCAACTCGAAACAAGGGACAATGGGTTGTTATATTACCTGAACCGTTTGTTGGTTCCAAGTCAAAAAAATCTCCGCACATTATTAATGGATGAAGCTCATAAGTCGCATTATTCAATTCATCATAGTGCCGACAAAATGTACAAGGATCTTCGTACCCAGTATTGGTGGCTGGGTATGAAGAAAGACATAGCTTTGTACATCTCCAAATGCCTTACTTGTCTTAAAGTTAAGGCAGAACATCAATGTCCTTCGGGTTTTCTTGAACAACTAGAATTTCGGGTTTAGAAATGGGAAAACATTGCCATGGATCTCATTACCAAATTACCACGCACTCCTAGAGGTCACGATACCATTTGGGTAGTTGTTGATCGTCTAACAAAGTCAGCACATTTTATAGCGATTCTTGAGGATTTCTCTGCTGACAAACTTGCTAAGATTTATGTTGATGAGATTGTATCTCGTCATGGTGTTCGTTTGGACATCATATCAGATAATGATGCTCGATTCTCATCTCACTTTTGGAGAACCATGCAATCTGCCATGGGAACCAAACTTAACTTGAGCACTGCTTATCATCCTCAAACGGATGGACAATCCAAAAGGACTATCCAAACATTGGAGGATATGCTTAGAGCCTGTGTGATCGGCTTTGGTGGTAGTTGGGATTCGCATCTACCGTTGATCGAATTCTCCTATAACAACAGTTATCACTCTAGCATTAACATGACGCCTTTTGAAGCTCTTTATGGTCGAAAATGTCGTTCACCTGTGTGCTGGAATGAAGTTGGTGAATCTCAATTCACTGGACTTGAACTCATTCAAGACACAACCGACAAAGTCAACAAAATTCGTGATAACCTTTTGACAGCTAGAAGCCGTCAAAAGAGTTATGCGGACAAACGACGCAAGCCTATGGAATTTTAAGTCGGTGATCATGTCCTACTCAAGGTATCCCCTTGGAAAGGTGTGGTCAGATTTGGAAAGAAAGGAAAACTTGCACCACGGTATGTTGGACCATTTAAGATCGTCGAGAGAATCGGAAAGGTGGCCTACAAACTTGAGCTACCTCCTGAGCTTGGTAATGTTCATCCAAGTTTCCACGTGTCCAATTTGAAAAAGTGTTTGGCTGATGAAAACCTCCACATCCCTTTTGAAGAAATTCGTGTTTATGACACGATGCATTTTGTCGAGAAACCTGTGGAAATATTGGATCGTGAAGTCAAAAAACTCAAACGCAGAAGAATACCGATTGTTAAAGTTCGTTGGGAGTCCAAACGTGGCCCAGAGTTTACTTGGGAATGAGAGGACCAGATGAAAGCGAAATATCCACATCTTTTTGCACAAGTTTCCTCTAATTAAATTTCGGGACGAAATTTCCTAAAGTATGGGAGACTGTGACATTTGTGGTAATTCGATCATGTAACGATTCCGAACAAGTTATCATTCAATGAAATATTGTATTTTATTTCCAAGATTTGTTTAAATTCATAACATTTGTGTATTTTTATCCTTTGCTCAAATTCGATCTTTCGAACCTTTTCTGGAAGTGAAATCGCAAACCGTTACGCAAACGTAATCAGTTTAACGCGACGTACACACCGGAACAATGACATAAGCTAAACATACACTAAATACCCTTTACATAACTTACAAATAAGTTTTGAGGGTTTAGGTATGGCAAAAACACGCTTATGCAACTCCAGGGACTATTTTGCAAAATCTGCGAAAGTATGCCGATTCGCGTATTTCTTAATACAGAACACATACGCACATGCAAAAAATTTTGTAACCATTAAAATCTTGTATTTTAATGATGAGAATGCAAAAATATCATTCGTTACGCAATTACGGTCGTTTTCGCATTTATTAAAGCGTTCGTCGTAGTTAAGCGAAAAACGCAACCGTACAACCGAACTAACCGACATCCAAGACATTTACGGATATATTTCAAGTTTCCTATGCTTTATCATCCTTATAGAGCTTAAAAATGAGGTTATCGGGTGTTAGAAGTGCCAAAACGTGACAAAACGAGTTCAGGGGCCAAAACTGACATTTTGTGAAACTGCTGCCCAGGTCCAAGCATTACGGACCGTAAGGTTGGACCCCATACGGTCGTAAGCTAACCCTAGCTTAGCAGAAACTTGGCAGTAGCTGGTGCAAAGTTTTGATCCTCAAAGATTCAAAATTGCCACACTTCCCCTGGTTGCAACACCTCACTAAACACTTGTTTTAAACCTACAACACCTCCTAACACTTGGCTTGATCTCCTTTCACTCCTTCAACTATAAATAGCCTTGATCTTTAACCACTTCACTTGCTCATTCCTTCTTTCTTTCTCCCACTCTTTTGGAGCTTGCTTCCATTTTTTTGGTGGCCTCCTACTGAGTAATTCTGAGCTCTTAAGTGTTCTTCAACCCAAGTAAGTGCTCACTCCTTAGTCTTTTTCATTATTTTAGCTTGTTACGTGCTAAAAGTCAAACGTTGACATTCGGTTTGACTTTTGGTTCAGACCATTTTTTTGGTCAAGTCAAAGTTCAATTGAACTTTGCAACGTGATCGTAATCACGAAGGTTATGATCCATAACGATCACCCCTACTGATTACCACGTTTACTAGTTGAAGTCACGAGTCAAAGTTTCTGTCAAAAATGCGCATTATGTGCATTTTACGACGAAACTATTTTCGGGTATCAAAACACTTAGTTTTGATACCAAATCAGTTTTATAACTTAGTTAGACCTGTTTTGACATGTCTAACTCGTCACTTTAGTTTAGTACTTATTTAGGGTCGTAAGTCGAGCGGTCTTGACCACCGCTTTGACTTTCAAATCTGACCCATTTGGTCGATCTTAGGATCCGACCAAACACATATTTGTGACCATAGTTGTATAGGGAATAACCCTCTGAGGTTATACCTTATGGTCACGTCGTTTGGTTAGTATTATGATAAGTCGCTAGTTATGCCCTATATAATGACCAAAACGCCCTTTTTGCGTATAAATCCATTTTTAGCATATGTAATCCAACTTTTGACATATACTGATGTTATAACATTTTTAAACACGTTTGGGAAATTAAGATTTATCATAACATATATCTAACCATCCGAACACATATTTACGTAAATGACCCGTTAAAGTAGCGTAAACTACCTTAAAAAGTCATTTCGGGTCAAAAGCACTTAAGATCATTTCCAAATCAGAATGTTAACTTTATTAAACGATTTCATATGAGTTCCAACACTCATTTGGTTTATAAGGCTTCATTCTATCTGAATCCTCCGATTAAGTCCCGATATTAACATAGTTATCCGATATTAGGACACACTTAAATCCTCGGATCCTTGAGATTTTGTTTATCTTCTTGAATAAGGACATTCTTGCAATCCCAAGTGAGTACATAGTCCCCTCTTTTATATTTTCAAATGTTTTGGGGTGATACATATGTGCCTATAACTAATTTCGCGATTTCATGACATTATATATGCTTTGATTACATAGTACATATAGTACATGATTTCCGTTGCATTTTTGCTTTGTATGTTGACTTAGCATGCCTAGCACATTGATTTCTAATACATTTTTGTTTCATATGTTGACTTAGCATATCTAGCACATTGATTTCCAAGACATTTTACTTCGTATGTTGACTTAGCATACCTAGTACACGATTTCAAAGACATTTTCATGGTATATTGACTTAGTATACCTACATATGGTTTCAAAGACATCTTAGTTCGTATGTTGACTTAACATACCTAGTAAACGATTTCAAAGACATTTTGCTTGGTATATTGACTTAGTATGCCAAGTACATGGTTTCAAAACATTTTTATGACACGCTTGCATTGTTCAATACATATTGGTGCATTGAACTCGACAATGATACATTCATTAACATTGATCACACCGACCGGTATTATGTAATGGTACCATAGGATTGACAATCCCGTTCCCACTTCCTAGGTTTGTTTGGAAGTGACTTGGGGAATGACAGAATCCGATGAACATTGATAGACTTTTATCTTTATAAGGGTCTATCCGACAGTCGACAAGGCTTGAATGTATTCGCCAACAATCCTAATATATATTTTTACAATAAAAGCAATGGTTTATAGACACTCCTTTCCAAGGTGAAACCTTTAAGAGAATGTGATCCCCAACTTCGAATTATAGGGGCTTGCGTCGTTTATCGGCGTAGCTCTTTTGACGACTGCGAGCTTTTAGGAGATTGTCTCTAATATGGAGAATCTTGTCTGTTGTTTCTTGTATTAACTTGGGACCGGTGATTTGTGCTTCTCCGATTTCATTACATACAATAGGCGATTGACATTTTCTACCGTATAGTGACTCAAATGGTGCCATCTGAATACTAGTGTGATAACTGTTTTTATACGAAAATTCTATTAAAGGTAAATGCGAATCCCAATTACCACCAAAATCTATAACACACGATCGAAGCATGTCTTCGAGGGTGCGAATCGTGCGCTCTGTCTGACCGTCGGTCTGAGGATGGAACGTGGTACTGAGATTATGAGTAGTACCTAGTGCTGATTGAAATGTCTCCCAGAGATAGGAAAAGTGACCGTCGCGGTTAGAGATGAGTCACGAGGCGTCCCGTGTCGACAAATAACTTCGTCGGTAAAGATTTGTGCTAATCATTCAACCTTATAGTCTTCTCGTATGGTAATGAAATGAGCAGATTTCATAAGACGATCAACGATAACCCAAATGCTCTCATGACCAGAGGTGATGCGGGGAAGTTTTGTAACGAAGTCCATAGTTATACTTTCCCATTTCCACATCGGAATATCAGGTTGCTCGAGTAAACCAGAGGGTCGTTGATGTTCGGCTTTAATTTCGCACAAGTTAAGCATTTCAAAACATACAGAGCGATATCCTTTTTCATGCCCGGCCACCAATACCTAGAACGAAGGTCCTGATACATCTTGTCGGCACCGGGGTGAATGGAATATCGAGATTTATGAGCTTCGGTCACTAACAACTCTCGGAGGTTATTGCGGTTGGGAATCCAAATAAGATCGAGAAAATAATAGATACCGTTGGACTTGTTCACCAACTGGGTTTCGGCACCACATTTCATTTCCTCATACAAGGTATTCTCAATGAAACATGCATGTCGAGCTTCGCGAATCAAGGTTTCGAGTTCGTTCTGGGCTTGAACATTGCGAATACTATACACATAGCTTCATCGACTGAGAGCATCGGCTACGCCATTTGCTTTGCCGGGATGGTAGCATATCTCACAATCGTTGTCGTTGAGAAGTTCGACCCATCTGCGTTGGCGCATGTTCAGTTCTTTCTGGTTGAAGATATGTTGTAAGCTCTTATGGTCATTGAAGACTGTACACTTTGTACCATAAAGGTAGTGTCTCCATATCTTTAATGGAACAACCACTGCATCAAGTTCGAGATCGTGGGTAGTGGAGTTCTTCTCATGGACTTTGAGTTGTCGAGACGCATATGCGATAACCTTATCTCGTTGCATAAGAACACAACCAAGACCTAGGTTAGAGGCATCGCAATAAACAACGAAATCTTCATTTCCTTCAGGGAGTGCGAGAATGGGAGCGTCACGAAGCATACGCTTGAGAGTTTGAAAGGCTTCCTCCTGTGCAGTACTCCAAACAAAATATTTATCCTTGTGAGTTAACGCGGTAAGAGGTACATCGATCTTTGAAAATTTGGCGATGAATCGACGGTTGTAACCCGCTAATCTGAGAAAAGAACGGATTTCGGACAGAGTCTTTGGAGTATTCCAACTCTTTACAGCTTCAATCTTCGTGGGATCGACGTGAATCCTTGGTCATTAACGATGTGACCGAGGAACTGCACTTCCTTAAGCCAAAATTCACACTTGGAGAATTTGTCGTAAAAACAATTTCCTTGGAGAAGTTCGAGAACTAAATGAAGATGTCGCGCGTGTTCGGCTCTCGACTTCGAGTAGATAAGAATATCATCGATAAAAACAATAACGAAACGCTCCAAGAAGGCTTTGCACACACGGTTCATCAAATCCATGATGACCGCGGATGCGTTTGTGAGACCAAAAGGCCTGACCAAGAATTCATAATGGCCATAGCGAGTACGAAAGGCGGTTTTTGGAATGTCTTGCTCATGTACACGTAGCTGGTGATATTTGGAATGCAAATCAATCTTCGAAAAATAAGTAGCTTCTTAGAGTTGATCAAACAAATCATCGATTTGAGGAGAGGGTAGCGGTTCTTAATTGTAAGCTTGTTAAGCTATCTATAATCGATGCACATTCGGAATGATCCATCCTTCTTTTTCACAAAAAGAACGGGTGCGCCCTATGGTGATGTGCTCGGGTGTATAAATCTTTCATCAAGTAATTCTTGAAGTTGGCTAGATAGCTCGCGCATTTCGGATGGTGCAAAGCGATAAGGAGCTTTAGCGACAGGTGTAGCACCGGGTACTAGATCGATACGGAAATCAATATCACGAGTAAGGGGTACACCAGGTAAATCATCAGGAAAGACTTTAGGAAAATCACAAACGACGGATACGTCTTTTAAGGTTTTCTTCTCGTTCTTCGTCTCCACAATATGGGCTAGGAAAGCGATGTACTCCTTGCGCAAGTACTTGTTCGCTTGAATACATGACATAAGCTTCAATTCTCTTGAGGGTCTTTCTCCGTATACATGTAACTGATCACCGTTTAGAAGTAGAAAGCGAATCATTTTATCATAGAAAATAACTTCGGCATGATTCTCACAAAGAAAATCCATGCCTACTATGACGTTAAAACTACCTAATTGCATAGGTATGAGATCGATCGAGAAGGAGTGATTGTTGAGATCGAGAGTACAATAACGTAAAACGGAGTTAACGGTAATGGTTCTTCCGGTGGTGATTTCGACATCGAAGGTCTTTGGGAGGTTAGCGCGTTCACATTTTAAAAGCTTTTCGAATTCAAATAGTACAAAACAGTTATCGGCTCCAGTATCAAATAAGCAAGAAGCATAAATACCATTTACGAGGAACGTACCATTGACAACGTTGTTGTCATTCTGAGCCTGGCGATGGTTGATGTTGAAAGCTCTTCCACGCATAGCGTGTGGTTGTTGCTGCTGCTGTGGCTGGGGTGGCTGTTGTTGAGGCTGCTGCGGTTCTTGTTTCCCAACTCGATGCGGGCAGACGTTGCTAAAGTGGCTACGGTCGCCACAAGTGTAGCAAGCACGTGCATTAGCAACGAGTGCTTTCGGAGCTGGGTTGACTTGAGGAGCATGAGGTGGAGCTGGCAGTGCTACGATAGGCTGAGGAGCTCGCTGACGAGGACCTGAGCGGCAGCTGACGGTGTAGTGACCATAGATGTTGCAGTTGACACAAAAACGACAGTTGCCTCCAACCACGTGATGATAAGTGCACTTAGGGCACAAAGGATGACCAGTATACGCACGCTTGGCAGGAGGTGCATTGGGAATATTAAGCTGGTGAGACTGGGGGTTCGGTTGTGTAACTGTTGCGTTATTCTAGCTGGTGTTCCTTCGCTTGCGGCTCTGACGATTCGATTTTGGCGGCTTGAGATAGAGTTGCATCAGCGCTTGGCTCGACAGTGGCTTGGCTGAGGTTCTTGGTCAGGACTTTGAAAGCTCCAGCCAAGACTCGTTTGTAGTTGATCTCGGCCGCGAGTTGATAAGTTGCTTCGATAGTAGTCGGCTTTGACGCTTGGACAAAATCTACAACACAATCTGTAAGAGCGCGAAGATACATCTTGATAGCTTTCTCTGTGGTGTCCACTTGACTTGGACAGATGATGCTAAGTTGTTTGAATTGAGCGGTGAGGCATGCGTTATCACCAGCAACTTGCTTGATGTGCCAGAATTCATTTTCCAACTTCTGAACCTCGTGTGGAGGGCATAATTCACTTATCATGAGCTCTTTCAGTTCCTCCCATGTGAGCCCATAAGCTGAATCATTTCCGCGTTTGTTGCGCTCAGCGGTCCACCAGTCAAGTGCCCTTGACTGAAAAACACCAGTAGCATTGACGGTGCAGAGGTTTTCTGGACATCTGCTTTGGCGGAAAGTGACCTCAATTGCATCGAACCATTGAAACATCTTACTTGGACTTTCTTTGCCTGTGAAGGTCATCGGAGCGCAAGCTTTGAATTGCTTGAAGCTGAACGGAACTTTCGGGGCATCGTTCTTGGAATCCACAGAAGAGTTGCTGCTGACTGCGTGAATCTCACTGACAATTTGAGGAATCACCTTGGCCACGAGTGAGGCGATTCATTTGTAGGCGTTGTTTCGCTGGGCCGTTCGGCGAGTGTGAGATCCCATGGATGCCATTTGTGAGTGTGAGACTCTCTGTAGATGGCATAAAAGGAGTTAGATGAGATTCGATTATAACAGGTTTTGTTTAAAACTTTAGCGTTTTACACCATATTACTTATTATTATTATTCACGTAAGGAACAAAATCACGTAATCACGTAGCACATAATCACATAAGCACGTAAGCACATATTTTGCACGTATTCACCTTAAATAAATCATGCGTAGCGCGTATGAGATGTGCGTAGTATAGTGTATTGTAAGCGAGTAATATAGCGAGTATCACTGTGCATGAGGTCATGCGCGTGAAAGAGTTGTGCGATTAGTTTGATTGCGAGTATAATTATCGGTTTAGATTGCGAGAGCTGTGTGAGTTGTGCATACGTTCATGGAGCGAAAAGCGATAAATCGACAAATTGATAAAGCGTAAAAGGTTAAAAATTCTCAATTTCAAATACATAAACATAATAAAATTCGATGATGCGTAAAATCAGCGATTGTAGGCTTCAAAATCAATGGACTGTCCTGGGTTTTGAGATAGCGACTACCCAAAGTGATTCGACAATTCCTCTGAGTTTGGACACATGCTATGGCCTAATAGGTAAACGCTCTCACCGCCTCGTGGCTAACGTCATTACTCTTCCGGTTACTATTCGTTCCAAAACCGTGAAACAATCTAGACTTAGGTGAGATTGAAAATCGAAGTGCGGAACTAGTTAATAAGATGCGGGTTTCACCCCTAACTTAACAACTTCGTACCATACCTGTGGTATGTGTAACATTTGTAAAAACCGGGTTTTCAAAACCCGCTCCGTTTTGTAATCAAATATCAAGTTATAAAAGTTACGTTGAATATTTATGATTATTTTGATTTAAAACGTTACATAATTAATAAATAAACTAAACTATAAAAATTATATTTGATAAAAAGTTAAAACAAATAAATAAAAGAATTTTGTTGCTGCCGGGACTCGAACCCGGGTCAGCCAAGGACAACCCCAACGACTTAACATACACTCACATCACCACTCCGCCACTTTGTGTTTTCTGTTATCTCTAGGAAATAAATGAAATTTATACACAAACTCGGTTAAAACCGGTTTCGCCAACTGAGAAACTGAAATCGGCAAATCAATCGTCTAATCGTTTGATTAATCATTCATTCACATTTTATAACCGAGGAACCGATGATTGTAATCAATTCAGAAGTGATTGAGCATCAATTTTCTTTATTAATCGGTTTTTATAACCGAAATGAATCAAGTCACAATTACTTCAATTCCAGACCTCTCTCGCGACTCAGAAACATCATAACCATACTCCATTTCATTTTCGTCACATTTTCAGACCATCAGAACGCTTAAATCAGTTCGCCGGAATTTTCTGCAAATCCCGCCGGAAAACCGTATTCATCCTCAAACGGTAATTTTCTCAATATTATTGCAGTTCAACAATTATTAGACTATTTCTAATTTAAACCTCTCAATTGAAATCGAATTCAGGCGCTGTATTCAACTAATTCCAGTTCGCCGGAACTCCCCTGAAAATTTCTATTTCCGTCTGTGAAGCGGTAAGGGTCTTCAAACACATCGTTAACGATTGTTTATCACTTCAATTCCACAATCGACTAATCAAAACAGTCAATTATCTTGTTCAGTTGAAGAGCATAAAAACAGGGACCGACACATCGCCGGAAATCTGAAATAAACCGTTCATCGGTATGTTCACCTTTAATTACCGTCTCTGCCTTTTCATTTAAGCTTTAATAATGTCTGTAAATCGTAAGAACAAGGAACGAGTTAATAAATCGGTTGACTGTAATTTGAATGAAGAAGACAAAGCTAATTAAGTTATACGTATATTTAAAACTAGTAAAATGAACGGGTTAGACACACAGTCCAGCGGTGGACTGTGTGCAAAATACATACGCATGTCCCGAGTTCGATTCCTACTATACGCACTCCTTATATAATAAAATGCCTTTTTGTTTAGAACTAAACCGTGTTAACTCAGTTAGTTGTTAAGTATAATAAAAACCGAGATAATAACCAGGTTAGACACACAGTCCAGCGGTGGACTGTGTGCAACATTAAGCCATATGTCGCGCGTTCGAAACCCGTCACTAGCATCGGTCCGTTGAATTAAAATGTTTTTGAAATTAAAAAGAATTTCGGTTAAACTGAATAAGTGTATAAATATAATTAAAAACAAGATTATTTCGGGTTAGACACGTAGCTCAGTTGGTAGAGCTGCGTGCACGCGTACGGGAGGTCTCGGGTTCGAGCCTCACCCAGCGCAAACCATGTCCTGACCGAACCGGTCAACAAGTCAACAGGTCAACGGTCAACGGTCAACGGTCAACGCAAAATAAACAATTTTTTTTATATTTTTATTTATTAAATTTAATTTAAAAATCAGTTAAAAATACTTAAAAATAACATTTTTAAAGATAGAAAATAGCCTTAAACTCACAAAAATATATCTAAAAATTTCATTAAAATCCTTAATAGAATCCACTCATTTAATATATTTTTCCGTATTATTTAGGTTAGTATTTCTCGTTGTTCCGCTCATCTAATTCGTGCGCATCTCACCATCTCCAATCCAACGCACCCAATGTGAGTGAATCTTTACAAATTCCCCGTTTTAATCACGTTTTGGGGTGTATCATGTGTCTTTGTATATATATTATAGTTAAACCATTGTGCATACATCATATCATGAACATGTGTATTCAGTTTGTTTATGTTGTATTGTTAGATGCAATTTATTATTTTCAGTACATGCAATTTCATAGGTCGCCGCTCCCCATTACATTATGAGCGTTGAGCATGTTCCCCATTTCATTATGAGGTTGAACCTGGCGTGCCCACATACGATCGGCTCCGTTTGATTGAGCCTTGATCGCACAGACATTTTCATTTTCAGTACATGCAATACGATCGGCTCCGTTTGATTGAGCCTTGATCGCACAGTTTCATTTATGTTATTTATAGTATGATGTTGGTATGTTCATGTATGCTGTCATATGTTATTGTATGTTATAGTTGTGACTGCTATTTGCTACTGCTTGATTATTTACATTTGCTCATCTATGATTATGCACAATTTTTCATTGATAAACTAACAGGTAATTCCTTAATAAATGTTTATCTAATAAGGTTCACTCGCCAACTTATGTTGACCCAAAAACCCCCATTTTTATACATGATACAGGTGAACCAGCAGCAGCTAGGAACACATAGGACTTGGACTAGAAGAATAAAACGATTTAGAGTTGGGATTGTTATGTTGGTTTATTTTCTTTGTATTGAATGAACATGTTTGGATTTTTGGAAATGTAACTTTTACTTTATTAAATATGAAACATATTAGTAAATGTCATGAGCTTTGGTGATAACCCAATTATGCCCCGACTCTTATTCTGCTGCGGGTCGGGGTGTGACAGTATGAACAACCACGAGATAGAAGAGGAGATTTCCGTTGAGATATGAATATCACTCCTAACTCAACGAAAGAAACTCGTGCAGAGAGTAATACGCGAGATGAGCGATCTTATCGAGAGTTCTTGATTTTCAAACCTAATCTCGACACAATCACTTGTTGGTGCCACGCGAGTATCTTCACGGCTTCGTGTATTGTGTTGAAAGTCTTAGAAAGACTTTGTGTAATATTTAGCGAGAATAATATTTTAAGCACATAAGGAACGAGAAATCAAATAGGTTCCTACTATAGACTAAGACTAATCAGGCAATTAATCCTAATTCCCTATAGTTATGGCTCTGATACCAATCTGTCACACCCCAACCGATGGCGGAATCATCGGGATGTGGCACTAAGCGAATAGATTGTTCAAGAGAATCCATAACGACTATTTAAATGACAATATTTAGCAAGGTTCAATTTCCCGTAAAATTAAACAAATATTCATACAATAATCAAAACGGATTACATGGTTCTTGAACAATAAAACAAAATTTAACAACTAGATTAAGCAAAGCCTAATCCAGTTTCATGATGTGTATAAAATGCAACATATAAATTACATCAAATAAGACATAAAACTAACCCTTTTTTAGTACTAATGATGGAAAAACCACGTTTCTTTGTTCCTTTTGAATTTACAGGACCAAATGAGCTTAAAAGAATAAAAGAAGCACACAAGCAGCCAAAACCAACATAAATACACAAAGAAGGAATAACGTGGCATGCCCGGCCCCTCAGCAACACCCCAAAGACAAAAACAAGAAGACAGAAGCTGCCCACGGGGCCTTGCCCAGCTCATCATGGGGCTTGGTCAGCCAATGCACTTAAAGACAAAACTTGCAGAAACTTCTACGCCCACCACGAGGCCGTGCCCAGCTCACCATGGGGCGTGGTTAACTCTTAGATTTGCAGAATCTTGATAGTACAGCGAAGAGTTGACCACGGGGCCGTGCCTAGAAGACACGGGGTCATGTGGGGTCCTCTGCTGACAGCTACAATTAATGAAGGAAGAGAAGAAGCCGGCCATGGGCCGTGCCCGCTGGACACGGGGCCGTGGCCGGGGTACCGTTCTGACTATAAATAGGGGTGCTTGGTTCACTTCAAAGGCATCCCTTGGCAAACCACCTCTATCTCACTTTGCCACCATTCCACCACCACTACAACACCAACACCCACCACCATCATCCATCTATCATCTTTAGAGTGTGTAGTAGTCTCGGGATCCAAGATTGATAGTAAGAGTTCTTGTCAAACAAAGATCATGCTTGGCTAATCTCTTACACCACTTGGTGAAGACAAGTCTTTAATGTATTACTTTTGATTTTTAATTTTCAGCACTTTTTAATTGGGTATGTATTAATGACTTTAATAACTAGTTTCTTATGTTGAAAGTGAATTTTCTTAACAATTTCTTCATGATGTCATTGATTTGCTCATTCGTGTCTTACGGTCTATATAAGCACGTTAACTACTTGGAAGGGGGTTAGAATGGTGGTTTGGTAAAGTTCTTATCTTGTTCAGTGTATAGATCCTGCGAGTAATTGGTTCAAGCTTACTAGGACCTCCTTCAATGCCCCACGGGTATTGGATGGCGGGGGTGCGAATAGCTTGAACCCCTCATATGTAAACTACTATTAAAATTTTAAACCGCCTTCTTGGGATTGTATCCCGGCTGACTCAAACCACTTAGCCGAGGGTAACGTCACCTTCAAAAGAGGGGCCTACTACATTTCGCATTAATAACTTATTATATTATCTTTCAATATTTTGACCCTTTGGGATTGTATCCCCACTGACTCAAACCACTAGGTTGAGGGTAACGTCACCTTCAAAAGAGGGGCCTACTACTTTAACTAAGATAATCTCTTGAAAAATCCGAAAGTGCGAAAATCATCTATGGGTACATTAAAGAGGAGTTGGATCCAAATGATTCTATCTTGTCTATTTGTATTTCATTTTATTTATCTTTTCATTTTTGGATTTATTTCTATGTTTAAAAACTTTTATCCAAAAATTTGTAACGATTAGACGTTGAGGATAAACCGGTACTAAAAGCTCTTGTGTCCTTGGACAACCTCGGTATCTTACCAACACTATACTACGCTCACGATGGGTGCACTTGCCGAAGTGTGTGTTTGGTGTTAGTATAATATCGTGTTTTATAAATTTAAAACTTGACTAACGTGTAAAACGAACTTAAAATATTAATAAATTCATATCACGCTTAACGCACACCAAGTTTTTGGCGTCGTTGCCGGGGAAACAAGGATTTTAAGAAAGTTTAAAATTGGCGGCCTAATTATTTTTAACAATTTTTATTTTTATTTTTAGGATTTTTCCAGTTTTTAGCAAAATCTGCTGTTCTGCAGATTTCTGCACGGGTCGTGCCCGGTCAGGCACGAGGCCGTGTCCAGCAACTTTACCGGCAGTTTTTACTTTATGAGTTACAGAAGTGCGACCACGGGCCGTGGCGGTGCATCACGGGGCCATGCCTGGCTCCCTAGTAACTGGGATCCAGAAAGTAATAAATTGTACCTCGACCATGGGCCGTGGTGAAAATAACTGACCAAAATTCTTTTTTGTATTGATCGCAGAACTTAGAGCTCAATCACAGGGCCCGGAATCTCTACGCAGTGCATGAGCTCCAGTTCCGGTAAAGACATCAAAGAACCTCTAGACGAACCCGAGCGCTTTATACGAAAAAGACTAAAAGCCAAGAATCAAGAGAAGGTCTCGGGGAACCAACTCCCAATGATGGACCAACGAACTCTAATGCATTACCTACGACCAATGGTCGGTAATCTCGGAGCCACCATCAATGCGCCTAACGTCGATGCCAACAACTTCGAACTTCGACCGCATTTGATATAAATGCTCCAAAACTCCGCCACATTCCATGGCCTACCCGATGTAGATCCCTACTTACATATTACCAACTTTTTGGAAATATGTGACACTTTCCGGATCAATGGGTCATCAAACGACGCCATCTGCCTCCGAATGTTTCCATTCTCATTAAAAGACCGAGCTAAAGCTTGGCTCAACACCCTCCCAAGTGGATCGGTAAACACTTGGGATAAACTTGCCCAAAAGTTTCTATACAAATATTTCCCACCCTCTAAACCACTAAACTAATGACTGAAATAAACACTTATTCCCAAGAGGATGGAGAATCTTTATATGAAACTTGGGAAAGGTTCAAGGAGCTACTAAGAAAATGCCCTTATCATGGTCTTGCAGTGTGGCAGCAAGTGTCCACATTCTATAATGGGTTGTTGCCACACACGAGACAAACACTCGACTCAAGATCTGGGGGACTTTTAGGTAATAGACGCCCAAATGAAATTTATAATCAAATTGAGAAAATTGCTCAAAACAATTTTCAATGGCACACCCCCCGAGGTTCAAAGTCTATTACCCCGGGTGCACATAAAGTAGACGAAAGCACCTCTCTACAAGCCCAATCGAGGCCCTATCCTCAAAAATAAAAAAAATGGAAATGGCAAAAATGGCCTCGATTATGGCTTATGAATGGTGTGGTTGGCCACATGAGAATTGGAGTTGTATGAAAGAAATGGAAAATCAAACGGAAATGGTAAACTACGTAGACAATCAACCTAGACCATCGGGTCCCCCAACAGGCACCTACAACCAAGGTTGGCGAAATCATCCTAACCTTGGTTTGAGGGACCCCAGAAATAGTAGTAACCAACAAAATCAAAATCAAAGACCAAACTTTCAACAACAACCGAGAAATGAATCACAAAATTTCACTCAACAACAAGGGGGTCGGGAAAGGCTTGAAGACCTCATCACACGCCTTATCTCCGAAACCGACAAAAGGTACTCAGATCGGTTCTCACAAACAGAATCTGACATTAGAAACCAACGAGCTAGCCTTCAAAATATCGAAAAAAATCTGAGCCAACTACCCCAAAATTTATCCGAGAGACCACAAGGCGCATTACCTAGCAATACCGAAACCAACCCAAAAGCACAAGTACACTTCATAACATTAAGAAACCAGAAAGTAGGTCCCGAGGAAACACCACTACCCCCCACCCACAACATTTCACACGAACAAACCCCAAAACCATCCTCTACTCAACAAGAAACAACCAACCCACAACATCCTGAACCTACCAAAAACCCATCGGTACCCTACCCCGGTCGGCTGCTTCACCAAAAGACCGACGAGCAATTCACAAAATTCTTAAACCTACTAAAACAATTGCACATCAATTACCATTTGTGGAAGTCCTCACTCAAATGCCTAAATACTTAAAATTCATGAGAGACTTCCTCACCCACAAAAGAAAGATTGAAACATTGCAATTAGTTAACCTAAGTGAAGAATGCTCTGTCGTACTCCTCAACAAACTTCCCAAAAGAAAATCGACCCCGGAAGCTTCACCATCCCTTGCTCCATTGGGGGGTCACCCATTCGAAATGCACTAGCCGACCTCGGGGCTAGCATCAATCTTTTGCCCGCCTCAATGTTTAAATGACTCAAAATTGGAGAACCAATCCCCGCAAAAATGAGCATACAACTTGTCGATAGGTCCATCAAATACCCACAAGGTGTCACTAAGAACCTCCTGATAAAGGTCGGAGAATTCGTCTTTCTTGCTGACTTTGTCATACTCGACATGGAAGAAGACACCGAGGTTCCCCTCATTCTAGGCAGACTGTTCCTCGCCACCGTCCGGGCTATGGTAGATATGAGCGACGGGAAATTGACATTGGGAGTAGGAGACAAGGAAATGAAGTTTGGGGTGAGAAAGAGAGTAGAGGATGACCCGGTCAACTACATGGAGGTCATAGACTCAAGCTTGGATAACGCGCTCCGAAGGTACAACACGGGGGCGAGGCATCCTGCTCGGGTAACATATGACAGGCTTTGGGAGCCAAGGACCCTTATAAACGTGGCACACCACGGAGGCATTCCGCGGAACTATCCTTAGTATAAAATAGTTTAAATTTTTCCATTTTCTAGTCAAATCTTATATTTCAGGAATAAAACACACTCGAAGAGATGAAATTTGCTAAAGGGACATTAAAACCACACCCCATGCATGTAAACAGTGCCTCCCGGTAACTTTTTCCAGCTTCCCAGCATGTGCAGCACAGTGCCTCCCGGTAACTTTTTCCAGCTTCCCAGCATGTGCAGCACAGGGCCGTGCCGAGCCCAGCACTCCCCGTGCCCAGGCTTATGCAGAAAATCATTTTTTCTAGGTAACGGACCACGGGTCGTGTCCACTGGACACGCCCCGTGGCCAGCCTTCTGTAAACTTTGTTACTGCACTCCCCGTGCCCAGGCTTATGCAGAAAATCATTTTTTCTAGGTAACGGACCACGGGTCGTGTCCACTGGACACGCCCCGTGGCCAGCCTTCTGTAAACTTTGTTACTGGAACCCTGACCATGGGGCCGTGCCCGGACAACACGGGCCCGTGGCCAGGTGCCCAGTATCATACAAACTTGTTTTTAAACGCACTTTTATGCATTCGAATCAACCAAAAAACTAATTTTTGGACACATTGTGGTGTAATTTAAGTGTGGGGGGGGGGGGGGGGAAGCTAAAGCCTTACCCTTTCGAATGTCCTCTTGATATTTACAAAGGTTTAATTTAAAGAGGAGGAGGTTTGATCGCTTGGAAAGCATATGGTAGAAGTAAGTTCCATACCGGAATCGAGTGTTATCACAAAAATACACCTTCGGCCGAGTGTTGAGTGATCTCTTGTGAAGTACGTGAACTAGTATATAAAATGAATTAAAGAGGCATGTTATGCCCAAATAAATAATTTTCCTTAAAATGTTCTAAATAAATCATGACGAATAGGATTGTAAATAAAATAAAAACAAAAAACTTAATAAAAGATCTTGGATTCCCGAAACTCAAGACAAACTACAAAACTTCTTCTCTACCTATTTCATTTGGGTGTGTAAGCCACATTTAAAGAGTTTTGCTTGAGGACAAGCAAAGATTCAAGTGTGAGGATATTTGATGTGTATAAAATAAACCATATAAATTACATCAATTAATGCATAAAACTGACCATTTTTAATACTAATGTTGGAAAAAGCACGTTTCTTTGTTCCTTTTGAATTTACAGGACCAAATGAGCTTAAAAGAACAAAAGAAGCAAATAAGCAGCCAAAACCAACATAAATACACAAAGAAGGAATAACGTGGCATGCCCAACCCCTCAGCAACACTCCAAAGACAAAAACAAGAAGACAGAAGCTGACCACGGGGCCGTGCCCAGCCAGGCATGGGGCGTGGTCAACCAATGCACTTAAAGACAAAACCTGCAGAAACTTCTACGCCCACCACGGGGCCATGCCCAGATCACCATGGGGCGTGGTCAACTCTCAGATTTGCAAAATCTTGATAGTACAGCGAAGAGTTAACCACGGGGCCGTGCCCAGAAGACACAGGGTCGTTGTAACGCTTCGTATCTTCGTGTTCGTGGTACTCAGTTGTACTTTCCTTATTTTGATACTTGTACTCTCGTTGTAACATATTTCGTTTCAGTTTGTAATCCTAGACTATTGATCATAATGAAAACGAGACTTTTGTTCATATTTATGTGTTAAATTATGCAATTATTTCGTGTTTGGAACGTTATACAATTGTGAATCTTGTTTCTTGTTAAACACTTGAAACACGTTAAACAACTTAAAGCTTGTAAACATCGGATCCTAATCCTTAATCGGAAAGCATTTAAAAACCCGTATCACTCAGCACGTTTATTTATTTATTTATTATTCATTTATCTATTTAAATCCTTATTTATTTAAATTATTTAATCATTAATAATTATTAGTATTATTTAGTAATTAAAAGAACTAAAAAGTTAAGCTAACTTAATTAAGTTTTAAGTTAACTAAACTAGTATAATATTTAACCTAGTTACCTACTAAGTTAACAAGTGAGGGATCAAATGTGCATTTTTACCAAACTAAACTGCAGGGGCTGTCATGTAAATTATGAAACTATAAAACATGAAAAATAAACAAAAAGTAGGTTGCCGGGACTCGAACCGGCGCCACCTCCTTCACCAAACACACACTTAACCGGCGGACCAAAAGCCCTCATTCGATCTTAATGCTAATCTAATGCTATATATAAAACAGGTATATTCAAACTTATTTCCTTGTCCAAGAACAGAAACGCGAGGAACAACCAATTACCAGCTGTTAAGCTTTCCATTTTCGTAAGAATTGATTAATCACGATTACCACAGATTGATTTCCGTATTTCCCCCGAAAGTCGACTCGATTCATTCACGCCGAAGTATATAAATACCGAATACCCTCTTTTCCACTTCCCCCACTTTTCACAAGACCTCACACACTCTCCTCTCGGCTCTCTCGCGCTCTGTTTCGGAGACTCGCCGGAAAACCTCGGCTCGCCGGAGAAGGAGTCGCTGAAAACGATTTCACTCTTTCGACCCGGTATGACCCTCTAACCTCTAATCTTTGTGTTCATGTTTTCATTTCAGACTGATAATCTTATTGGTTGCTAAAAGTTATATATGTATAACAATGGTGTATATATAATATGTTCTTCTTTTTTTTTTTTTTGAAGTTGTAAATTTTTTTATTATATACCAAAGTAACAAATTACAAACAAGTGGCAGGTAAACGGGCAACAAGCTGCGCCGCAACCCCCTTTTGAATTGCAAAACCAATCCTACTAAAGACGAAACGGCCATTAAAGGTTGAAAGATTACTATTCACAACCTGTTGGACCCTGTTTAGAAATTCCACAGCCTCTGGGGCTAGGGACCCAAATGTATCAATTACCAGTTGTTCTTTTAAAAGGAAGAAGATGAAACGTTAATAACATAACAAAAGGATTAAAAACTCTGAACTAACCCCGAAGTTCGGCTAGCCCAGCTGGTGTCAGCTTGCGCTGGTTAACAGGGAGACTCGGGTTCATGTCTCTGTGCGTCCGATTTCTTCGCTTCTATTCTTTGTTGTTCAGGCCTGTTGACTAGGCCGGCCTTCGTGCCCAATTTTTTATTTTCTTTTGTCTTTCAGTTTGGGCCAGCAGGTTTAGGCCAAAACTGTTTTTAATAGACTATTTGGGCTGGACTGATTATTTAAACATTGTTATAATTAGATGTTACAATTATTATTATCATCATTAATAAAATCAGTATTTTCTTATATAAATAGTTGTTATGTTATAATTTTAGGAATTATTAAACTTATTACTATTAATTTTATTCATTATTATTATTAATATTAATATTAATGTATAATCAGTTTATTAATATTAATTATCAACCGTATTATTTGTTGTTATTACTAATATTGTTAATTGTACTATTACTATTATTAATCTTGTTATTTTAATAAGCAAATAAAACAAAACTATTATTGATACTAATAGTAATAAAATTATTATTTTATAATATTAATGACATTGATAATTCTATAATATTATTATTGATATTATTGTTGTCTCGTTTCTTTTGAAGACGTAATGTTGACTATGTTACATATTACTAATATTAATCCTTCCAAGTCGCTAAAACTCTACTATTTCAAACCCCAAAACGAATCGTCACAAAGAATTTACAGAGTATTCCCTATCAATTACAAATAACACCTTTCAAATCCATAACCAATAACGTCCCTTATCTTATTCTAGGTTAATCACCTTCGTTGATCTTCATCTTTACTCGTGCGAATTCCAAGAAACGTTAAGCAACCTAAGATAAGCATACATGTCCCATTTTATTTTATCACTTTTGGGTGCAACATGTATTCTTATTTAAACACACGACACTTGAATCTTTTTGACACACAATCTACCCACTTTTAGACATGAATGATGTGATGCTGGTTAGACAATTATGCTATGTAAACTTTTCGTGTCTATGTGATCATTAACTTTTAATAGCCTACGTTAACAATTATAGCGCTATAGGATTAACGCACGCCCTTGAGACTTGGGTATTGTTAAGTTAAACAATTTAACCTCCTGTTAGACTTTGGGAAAGGCACTTTGCGTTGGAAACTTGGGTTTGACCACATAGTTTACACTGTTTCAACATACTTGTTTACTTGCTCATTGTTTACATGTTTGGGTATGATTTAAACATTTTTAAACATATTATACTATGTATCAAACTGTATGCTCGCCAACATTTTTGTTGATGTATTTTAATACATGTTGCAGGTTGATAGTCAAGATGAAGCGAAGAAACAAGTAAGGATGGTCTTTAGAAACACATTTTAAATAAACATTTGTTATGTTTTGTTTTATTTCATTTGAGACATTGTATTTGAATTCTTACTCTTTTATGAAATTGGATTTAATATATATTGTCACTTTTAGTGTTATGATGCTTTGAGCGATTTGTTCGTCTCATCCTGATGTTTCCGCCATCAGTTGGGGTGTGACAAATTGGTATCAGAACCATAACTATAGGGAATTAGGAAATGTATGAATACTTTGCCTAGTCTATAGTTTAGGGGCTTTCTCACTATATTTCCTTTAAAACTATTTCCCTTCTATCTACTTGCTTCTTCCTATTCTTCTTGGACTCTTAATATGCATACCTTTCATAAGGCTAACATAATATACACTTGGAGGCTTTAAAGACACTCTTATAACACAATCGAAACGATTCATCAAAATAGGGGTGATTCCCACATCTGGTGATGACTTTCACTCAGCTATACTTTGAATTTTGCACGAAATTTACCCTCAAGTTAGGAGTGATATCCAAACGTTGAAGGAAATTTCTATTTCATACTCTAGTGGACCCTTATCTTTTGATAAGTACCAACCATGTTAGGGTACGATGTTATCAGGTTAGAGGTGAAACTCGCACCTTGGTAACTAGTCCCACTCTTTGATTTTCGATCTCGCCAAAGTTTCGGTTTCCCAATCAATTAAGGACGTGTAGTAACTGGAAGGACAAATATCGTTAGTCGCTTCTCGATGAGAGTATTTGTCTATTAGGCCAAAGCACGTTCCCTTAATTCGAAAAGGACTTCGATTTACTTTGGAATAGTCTTATGTTACGTTCCGTGACAATCATGTTTTACCTTAAATCTCTTTTATGTTATCTCAATTTTAATATGTTTTATATTTGAGCGTCACTTTCATTTCGAGCTTGGAGACACGAATCACACTATCTTCGCAATCTAAAACAATTAATAATAATCTCTCGTGAACAAACTAAATTTACGATGCTTTTATTATCCATGTTACATTACGTCAAATTCATATTTATGCTATGTGAAACTAATTGAATTTCTATGTGAAACAATATGCTATGTGAAACTATGTGTTATGTGACACATATAAAAACAAATTTTCTCAAAACATTATGATCAAAGTCATGTTTCATTTGGTTCTTTAGATGACGTTATCTCATCACCTATCAAACTCATCCAAGAGGTCTAAGACCAGCTCGCAAAAGAAGATGATGGCATTCATGGCCAACCAAATTGCTTGTATTGTACCCAAGATCGTCAGTGAGATCCAGGCGTCCAGCACTTACAATTCCTCCGTTGACTCAAAAGCAATCCCACCTAAGCCTGTAACCTTTAGCTACAAACACTTCGCCTCTTGCAACCCTAAGCCTTTCACTTGCAACGATGGGGTGATAGCTACGCTCGAGTGGTTTGACATCATAGAGGTTACCTTTGTCAATAGTGACTGCCCTGAAGAGCTCAAAACCAATAGTGCCACTGGGGTCTTCCAAGCCAGAGCCTTGGATTGGTGGACCAACGAAATGAACATTCGTTCCAATGAAGGGGCTTATGTACTACCATGGGAGGAAGTGAATGAACTCATGAAGGATGAGTTCTGCCCTCCTCATGAGCAGTATAAGCTTAAGGAAGAATTCTGGTTCCTCAAACAAGTTGTGATGACAACAAGCCTATACCACCAGTTTCAAACAGTTGAGCTTCATTGTATCCCACCTTGTGTCAACCACTGATCGTCAGATCAGGAAAATACATCAACGGCCTACCCTCTAGCATGCGTGGCACCATCGAGGAAGCCAACCTTGACAACAACGAGGCTGTCTATCGTCTCGCTGCTAGTTTGAACAACAATCGCATTCGCGATAAACAAGCTGCTACCTCAACCCACTCCTCCAAGCAAGCCCATCAAATCACCCAAACATCGAGTGGTAACAAGGGTAAGAAACGGAAGTTTCAAAACCCTAGTTGCAACGCGATTGTACCTATACCTCCCCCTAACCCAAAACCTACCACACCAGAAATCACACGAAAGCCTTACACGGGGGTTCATCCTAAGTGTACTACTTGCAATTACCATCACCCTGATACTACGCATCTCCGTCCTCAATGCCCTCAGCTGAATCAAGAACCACAAGCTCCTCGAGGACGAGCTTTCAACATCAATGCAAAGCAGGCGCAAAACGACAATGACGTCGTTAACGGTACGTTTCTGGTTAATAATCTTTATGCTTCGTTGTTATTTGATACTGGTGCGGATAAAAGCTTTGTGTCTATTGAATTCGAATCTTTGCTAAATTGTGTACGCTCTAAACTACCTAAGTCGTTCTCAGTTGAGGTTGCCAATGGCAAGTCTATTTCGGTCGATTCTGTTCTTCGTGATTTTCATCTTACTCTCAACGAACACGTTTTCCCTATCGATCTAATACCCATGCAATTGGGTAGCTTCGACGTCAAAATAGGCATAAGAACCATGCTGAAATTGCATGTCACGAGAAATACGTTCGTTTGCCTCTTCCATCTGGTGATACCCTACTCGTTTATGGGGATCGGCCTTCCAAAGGACTAAAGTTGATGTCATGCACCCAAGCGAATAGTTATTTACGTAAACAATACTTTGCCTTTTTAGCCCACGTAGTGGAAGAAAAGGGCAAAGGAAAGAGCGTAAGTGATGTTCCAGTGGTGTGTGATTTCCCTGACGTCTTTCCTGAGGATTTACCTGGTCCTCCTCCACCTCGATTAGTTGATTTCCGTATTGATCTCGTACCTTGTGTGACTCCTGTCGGTAGGGCTCCTTATCGTCTTGCACCTTCAGAGATGCAAGAGTTGTCAAGTCAACTTCAAGAACTCATCGATAAAGGTTTCATTCGCCCAAGCACTTCACCTTGGGGTGCACCTGTTTTGTTTGTCAAGAAGAAGGATGGCTCGTTTCACATGTGTGTCGACTATCGTGAGCTTAACAAACTCACCATCAAAAATCGTAATCCTCTCCCTCGTATCGACGATCTCTTCGACGAACTTCAAGGCGCAACTTGCTTCTCTAAGATCGATCTTCAATCTGGTTATCATCAACTTCGTGTTCTCGAAGAGGACATTCCTAAAACCGCTTTTCACACTCGCTAGGGACACTACGAGTTTGTGGTTATGCCTTTTGGTTTGACCAACGCACCAGCTGTGTTCATGGATCTAATGAATCGTGTTCGTAAACCCTATTTGGATCGTTTTGTAATCGTTTTCATCGATATTCTTATTTATTCAAAAATGCAAGCCGATCATGAACGTCATTTACACCTCATACTCGAACTTTTGCGTATTAATCGCTTATACGCAAAGTTTTCCAAGTGTGAATTTTGGATCAAAGAAGTTCAATTCCTTGGACACGTTGTTAGTGAAAAAGGAATTCATGTTGACCTTTCCAAGATCGAAGCTGTAAAGAATTGGATCGCGCCTAAATCCCCATCAGAGATTCATTCTTTCCTAGGATTGGCGGGTTACTATCATCGATCCATCTCGAATTTTTTGAAAGTCGTCGTTCCTCTCACCATGTTGACTCAAAAAGAGAAACCTTTTGTTTGGGGTCCTGAGCAAGAGGAATCTTTTCAAACTCTCAAGGACATGCTTTGCAATGCTCCTGTTCTAACCCTCCCTGATGGAAATGATGATTTCGTGGTATATTGTGATGCATCAAATCGTGGTCTTGGTTATGTTCTCATGCAACGAGACAAAGTCATCGCGTATGCCTCTCGACAACTCAAGGTACATGAGAAAAACTAGACTATCCACAATCTCGAGCTTGGCGCAGTTGTTTTTGCGTTAAAGATTTGGCGACACTACCTATATGGTACCAAGTGTATGGTTTTCACTGACCACAAGAGCCTACAACACATCTTTGACCAAAAGGAACTACAGATGCGTCAGCGTCGTTGGGTGGAATTGCTTAACGACTACGACTGCGAGATTCGCTACCATCCTGGCAAGGCCAATGTTATGGCTGATGCTCTTAGTCGTGAGGCTCATGTTAGTAGCATTCGTTGTTTTCAAATCTCTAGCGATCTTCACACTTGTATTCGTGAAGCTCAATACTCGTCAGCCAACGAAGGAAGTCTAATTGACGAAGTTCGAGGTGCTCATATGGACCAACTCGAGACGAAATCAAATGGGCTTCAATATTACCTCGATCGTATTTGGGTGCCAGATCGCGACAATCCTCGTGAACTCATCATAAACGAGGCACACAAATCCAAGCACTCGATTTATCCTGGTGCTGATAAGATGTACCATGATCTTCGTACATCCTATTGGTGTCCTGGTATGAAAAAGGACATCGCCTTGTACGTTTCCAAATGCCTCACCTGCTTGAAAGTCAAAGCTGAGCATCAGCGTCCTCCTGGGTTGCTCAATCAACCCGAAATCCCTGTTTGGAAGTGGGATAGCATTGCTATGGATTTCATAACCAAACTTCCTCGAACACCTTCTGGTCATGATAGCATTTGGGTTATCATCGATCGTCTCACCAAATCAGCTCATTTTCTTGCGATTCATGAAGATTTCAAGGTTGAGAAACTTGCTCGAATCTATACTGACGAAATCATATGTCGTCATGGCATTCCTCTTGACATCATCTCAGACCGTGATGGTCGTTTCACTTCGCGTCTTTGGCAAACTTTTCAATCCGCTATGGGAACTCTTTTGAATCTTAGTACGGCCTTCCATCCTCAAACAGATGGACAGACTGAACGTACTATCCAAACCCTAGAGGATATGCTTCGTTCCTGTGTTGTCAACTTTGGTGGTAGTTGGGATGTGCATTTACCATTGATCGAGTTCTCGTACAACAACAACTATCACTCTAGTATTCAAATAGCTCCTTACGAAGCATTGTATGGACGTAAGTGCCGATCACCTATTAGTTGGCATGAGATTGGTGATAAACAACTTACTGGTCCTGAGCTCATACAAGAAACGACGGATAAAGTTCTTCAAATCTGCGATAACTTACTCAAGGCCAGAAGTCGACAAAAGAGCTATGCCAACAAGAGACACAAACCATTAGAGTTCAATGTTGGAGATCACGTGTTACTCAAGATATCTCCTTGGAAAGGAGTAATACGTTTTGGTAAAAGGGCAAACTTGCCCCTCATTATGTTGGTCCTTTCAAGATACTCGAGAGGATTGGCAAGGTGACATATCGACTTGATTTACCTCAACAGCTTAGCAACGTGCATCCAACCTTTCATGTCTCGAATCTTAAGAAGTGTCTAGCTGAAGAGGGACTCCATGTTCCTGTCGAAGACTTACAAATAAATGAGACGCTTCATTTTGTGGAGAAACCCGTCGAAATCATGGATCGACGATCCAAGCAGCTCAGGCGCAACAAAATTCCCATAGTCAAGGTTCGTTGGGAAGGAAAGCGTGGTGTTGAGTTCAATTGGGAACTCGAGAATGAAATGAAGACCAAGTATCCACATCTCTTTGATCAGCCTTCCTCCTAAAGATTTCGAGGATGAAATCTCCTAAAGTAAGGAGACTGTAACGCTTCGTATCTTCGCGTTCGTTGTACTCAGTTGAACTTTCCTTATTTTGATACTTGTACTCTCGTTGTAATGTATTTCGTTTCAGTTTGTAATCCTAGACTATTGATCGTAATGAAAACGAGACTTTTGTTCATATTTATGTGTTAAATTATGCAATTATTTCGTGTTTCGAACGTTATACAATTGTGAATCTTGATTCTTGTTAAACACTTGAAACACGTTAAACAACTTAAAGCTTGTAAACATCGGATCCTAATCCTTGATCGGAAAGCGTTTGAAAACCCGTATCACTCAGCACGTTTATTTATTTATTATACATTTATCTATTTAAATCCTTATTTATTTAAATTATTTAATCATTAGTAATTATTAGTATTATTTAGTAATTAAAAGAATTAGAAAGTTAAGTTAACTTAGTTAAGTTTTAAGTTAATTAAGTTAACTAAACTAGTATAATATTTAACTTAGTTAACTACTATGTTAACAAGTGAGGAGTTAAATGTGCATTTTTACCAAACTAAACTGCAGGGGCTGTCATGTAAATTATGAAACTATAAAACATGAAAAATAAACAAAAAGGTTGCGACCGGGATTCGAACCCCGCCACTTCTTTCACCAAACACACACTTAACCGGCGGACCAGAACCCTGATTCGATCATGATCGTAATCTAATAGTATATATAGAGTAGTTAAATTCAAACTTATTTCCTTGTTTTGCCGCGAAGAACTGAAACGCGAGGAACAACCCATTACCAGCTGTTAAGCTTTCCATTTTCACAAGAATGGATTGCTCACGATTGCCACAAATTGATTTCCTTTCCTTTTCGCTATCAATCACGTATTTCCCCGAAAGTCAACTCGATCCGTTCACGCCGAAGTATACAAATACCGAATACCCTCATTTCCACTTCACATTTTTCACAAGACCTCACACACACTCTCCTCTCGTCTCTCTCGCTATTCGCTCTGTTTCGGAGACTCGCCGGAAAACCTCGGCTCGCCGGAGAAGAAGGAGTCGCCGGAAACGGTTTCACGCTTTCGACCCGGTATGACCCTCTAACCTCTAATCTTTGTGTTCATGTTTTCATTTCAGACTGATAATCTTATTGGTTGCTAAAAGTTATATATGTATAACAATGGTGTATATATATAATATATATAAGGAAGAAGATGAAACGTTAATAACATAACAAAAGGATTAAAAACTCTGAACTAACCCCGAAGTTCGGCTAGCCCAGCTGGTGTCAGCTTGCGCTGGTTAACAGGGAGACTCGGGTTCATGTCTCTGTGCGTCCGATTTCTTCGCTTCTATTCTTTGTTGTTCAGGCCTGTTGACTAGGCCGGCCTTCGTGCCCAATTTTTTATTTTCTTTTGTCTTTCAGTTTGGGCCAGCAGGTTTAGGCCAAAACTGTTTTTAATAGACTATTTGGGCTGGACTGATTATTTAAACATTGTTATAATTAGATGTTACAATTATTATTATCATCATTAATAAAATCAGTATTTTCTTATATAAATAGTTGTTATGTTATAATTTTAGGAATTATTAAACTTATTACTATTAATTTTATTCATTATTATTATTAATATTAATGTATAATCAGTTTATTAATATTAATTATCAACCGTATTATTTGTTGTTATTACTAATATTGTTAATTGTACTATTACTATTATTAATCTTGTTATTTTAATAAGCAAATAAAACAAAACTATTATTGATACTAATAGTAATAAAATTATTATTTTATAATATTAATGACATTGATAATTCTATAATATTATTATTGATATTATTGTTGTCTCGTTTCTTTTGAAAACGTAATGTTGACTATGTAACATATTACTAATATTAATCATTCCAAGTCATGCTAAAACTCTACTATTTCAAACCCCAAAACGAATCGTCACCAAGAATTTATAGAGTGTTCCCTATCAATTACAAATAACACCATTTAAATCCATAACCAATAACGAATCCCTTATTTTATTCTAGGTTAATCACCTTCGTTGATCTTCATCTTTACTCGTGCGAATTTCAAGAAACGTTACGCAACCTAAGGTAAGCATACTTGTCCCATTTTATTTTATCACTTTTGGGTGCAACAGGTATTCTTATTTAAACACACGACACTTGAATCTTTTTGACACACAATCTACCCACTTTTAGACATGAACGATGTGATGCTTGTTATATTATTATGCTATGTGAACTTTTCATGTCTATGTGATCATTAACTTTTGATAGCCTACGTTAACAATTATAGCGCTATAGGATTAACGCACCGCCCTTGAGACTTGGGTATTGTTAAGTTAAACACTTTAACCTCCCGTTAGACTTTGGGAAAGACACTTTGCGTTGGAAACTTGGGTTTGACCACATAGTTTACACCGTTTCAGCATCTTGTTTACTTGCTCATTGTTTACATGTTTGGGTATGATTTAAACATTTTTAAACATATTATACTATGTATCAAACTTGTATGCTCGCCAACATCTTTGTTGATGTATTTTAATACATGTTGTAGGTTGATAGTCAAGATGAAGCGAAGAAACAAGTTATGGTGGTCTTTAGAAATGCATTTTAAATAACATTTGTTATGTTTTGTTTTATTTCATTTGAGACATTGTATTTGAATTCTTACTCATTTATGAAATTGAATTTAATATATATTGTCACTTTTAGTGTTATGATGCTTTGAGCGATTTGTTCGTCTCATCCTGATGTTTCCGCCATCGGTTGGGGTGTGACAGTCGTGTGGGGCCTTCTATTGGCAGCTGCAATTAATGAAGGAAGAAAAGAAGCCGGCAACGGGCCATGCCCGCTAGACACGGGGCCGTGGCCGGGGTACTGTTCTGACTATAAATAGGGGTGCATGGTTCACTTCAAGGCATCCCTTGGCAAACCACTTCTTTCTAACTTTGCCACCATTCCACCACCACTACAACACCAACACCCACCACCATCATCCATCTATCATCTTTAGAGAGTAGTCTCGGGATCCAAGATTGATAGTAAGAGTTCTTGTCAAACAAAGTTCATGCTTGGCTAATCTCTTACATCACTTGGTGATGACAAGTCTTTAATGTATTACTTTTGATTTTTAATCTTTTGGCACTTTTTAATTGGATATGTATTAATGACTTTAATAACTAGTTTCTTATGTTGAAAGTGAATTTTCCTAACCATTTCTTCATGATGTCATTGATTTGCTCATTCGTGTCTTTACGGTCTATATAAAGGACGTTAACTACTTGGAAGGGGGTTAGAAGGGTGGTTTGGTAAAGTTCTTGTCTCGTTCAATGTATATATCCTGCGAAGACTTGGTTCAAGCTTACTAGGGCCTCCTTCAATGCCCCAAGGGTATTGGATGGCGGGGGTGCAAATAGCTTGAACCCCTCATATGTAAACTACTATTAAAACTTTAAACTGGCTTCTTGGGATTGTATCCCTACTGACTCAAACCACTTAGCCGAGGGTAACGTCATCTTCAAAAAGGGGCCTACTACTTTTCGCATTAATAACTTATTTAATTATCTTTCTGTATTTCCTTGAGGGTAACATCACCTTCAAAAGAGGGGCCTACTACTTTAACTAAGATAATCTCTTGAAAAGTCCGAAAGTGCGAAAATCATCAAGGGATACATTAAAGAGGAGTTGGATCCAAGTGATTCTATCTTGTCTATTTGTATTTCATTTTATTTATCTTTTCATTTTTAGATTTATTTATATGTTTAAAAACTTTTATCCAAAAATTTGTAATGATTAGACGTTGAGGATAAACCGGTACTAAAAGCTCTTTTATCCTTGGACGACCTCGGTATCTTACCAACACTATACTATGCTCACGATGGGTGCACTTGCCCAAGTGTGTGTTTGGTGTTAGTATATATCGTGTTTTATAAATTTAAAACTTGACTAACGCGTAAAATGAACTTAAAATATTGATAAAATCATATCACGCTTGACGCACACCATTAAGCAGATAATCCATCAACCTGTCACATACGTTAAAATAAAAGTCAATACAATAATGTAAAGGTGAGTACACAGGTTTAGCATAAGTACAGTAAAGAAAGCATTTGGTGAAAACCAGCATGCTCTAACGTAGTTATATGAACATATATGCTATCTACACTGAAATAAGCTAACCAACACAAATGCGAGTGAGACAAGTAAAGTAAAGCGAGAGCGAGCCTTAACAACCCACGAACTAACGGGTGGCGGGTCAACCTATAGCTGCTATGTTAAGGGTGGTAGGCAAATCTCAAGGCATACAAATAACACATAGCAGTTCAGCATTTCACGTATAGTCATGCGAGAGCGGTTTTGCGTTTAAAAGTGTTTTTGCGTTGTGTGTAGTGATCGTTTGATAGAGAAGGTATGTAACACCCAAAAGTGCGTTAAAGCGAAAAAGGGGTCAAGTATACTCACAGTGCGTGCTTAAACAGATAAACACGAGCGAGATGGAGTGAGGAGGGCGTCGGATCAGCCTACAAGAGGGAACAGAAGTGCATCACTCTTCCATAGTGCTGAAACGGTCAAAACGGAGATCGGTGCGAGACACATGTTGTTCGTACGAAACATGTTGTTCGTACGAAACATGTTGTTCGTACGAAACATGTTGTTCGTACGAAACATGTTGGTCGTACGAAACATGTTGGTCGTACGAAAATGTGCCTTGTGTGAGTCAGCCTATTTTGTGTCCAAAAATCGATTGCTTTTCGCGTCTTTCTTTGGGAAATCGAGTGTTCAACCCTCCAGCCTTATGCTATTGTCAAACCTAGAGCCGGAGAGGTCTTTGGAGCGAGTTGGCCACTTTTGGGAACTTGGACTGGACCATACAAACTGTTCAGTTCGTCATGAGCCTGTCCGATTCGCAAGGGCGACTGTCTTGCATCTTTGTGCATCCGGAACTGAGTTTCTTTCGCCTGAGAAGGATGTGATTTCGGATCCTTTTCATGACGATTTTACCACTGCCTCGTTCCACTATCTAGTTAACGAAACATATGTCGGCTTTGGTCTGTTTTAGTGCAAAATCAAGTTTAAAACAGTTTTTCTTAGGATTGAACACTTAGTGAGTCAAAATATCAAGATTTCTAACTTGGGAAGCCAAGGCTAAACCCAATATACTCGTTTAAGTGTGAATCCAAGGTATAAACAGAAGTTTTATGTAAAAGATGAAGCTTTTCATAAACAGAAGAAGTTTAGATGAAAACAGAAATAATATCGTGTAATATCGTTGTGGAAATCGTTGTGGTTTGCGTGAAAATAGTTGTTTCTTACTTGGAAAATCATAGGAGAAAGGGTAGAGAGCGCTTGGTGCGAATGACAGCAAGTGAGGAAATGTGGATACAAGTGTGGTATTTATAGTAGAGGAGAAAGAAGAGTCACTGATAGCAATTCGTATGAAAAATGGTCATTTCGTACGAAAAATGGTCAATTCGTTCGAAAAATGGTCATTTCGTACGAAAAAAGGCCAATTCGTACGAAAATGGTAATTTCGTATGAAAAATGGTCAATTCGTTCGAAAAATGGCTAATTCTTACGAACATGGTAATTTCGTACAAGTTGATCAGTTTGGTGCTTTCGTTCGTATTAGTTAGTTACATTAAGCGTTTTAGCGAGACGTTAAGCGTTGTGTTGTGTATCAGTTGAGCGAGCGAGCGACTGAGCGTTTAAGTGAGTATAAAACATATAAACACATAAACACACCGTGTAACATAACCAATATTAATAATCGTGTTTCATTTGCGTTGCGATGAGTGTGTAAGTAGTAAGTGTTTGAATGCGATGAGTAAGCGAAATAAAATGTGTTTTAAATATAGTGTCAACCTCGTTATTATCGAATCTCGGAGTACAAGGCGGTTACATCAGAAATAAACGGTAAAACAGATTACAACAGAAAAGTAGGGTTGTTACAGTCTCCTCTACTTTAGAGAATTTCGTCCCGAAATTCAAGTAGTAGACGTAACAAAGAGGTGTGGGTATTTAGCTTTCATATCCCTCTCGAGTTCCCAAGTAAACTCAGCGTCGCGTTTGCCTTTCCATCTGACTTTCACAATGGGAATACGACTGAGTCGAAGTTTCTTGGTCTCTCGATCCATGATTTCTATTGGCTTTTCCACGAAATGTGGAGTCTCATTTATTTGTAAGTCTTCGAGTGGTACATGAAGATTTTCTTCAGCTAGACACTTTTTGAGGTTTGAGACGTGGAAAGTAGGATGTGCGAGTTCCACTAGTAATTCGAGTCGATAGGACACTTTGCCAATTCTTTCTAGAATCTTAAAGGGACCTATGTATCGTGGCGCTAGTTTCTCTTTCTTTCCAAATCGGATCACTCCTTTCCAAGGTGAAACCTTTAGGAGAACGTGATATCCAACTTCGAATTGTAGGGGCTTGCGCCGTTTATCGGCGTAGCTCTTTTGACGACTGGGAGCTTTCAGGAGATTGTCTCTAATCTGGAGAATCTTTTCTGTTGTTTCTTGTATTAACTCGGGAGCGGTGATTTGTGCTTCTCCGATCTCGTTCCATACAATAGGCGATCGACATTTTCTACCGTATAGTGACTCAAATGATGCCATCTGAATACTAGTGTGATAACTGTTGTTGTACGAAAATTCTATTAAAGATAAATGCAAATTCGAATTACCACCAAAATCTATGACACACGATCGAAGCATGTCTTTGAGGGTGCGAAACGTGCGCTCAGTCTGACCGTCGGTGAACACGGTACTGAGATTAAGAGTAGTACCGAGTGTTGATTGAAATGTCTCCTAGAGATAGGTAAAGCGACCGTCACGGTCAGAGATGATGTCACGAGGCGTCCCGTGTCGACAGATAACTTTGTTGGTACAGATTTGTGCTAATCGTTCAACTTTATAGTCTTCTCGTATGGCAATGAAATAAGCAGATTTCATAAGACGATCAACGATAACCCAAATGCTATCATGACCAGAGGTGGTGCAGGGAAGTTTTGTAACGAAGTCCATAGCTATACTTTCCCATTTCCACATCGGAATATCGGGTTGCTCGAGTAAAACAGAGGGTCGTTGATGTGCGGCTTTAACTTGCGCACAAGTTAAGCATTTTGAAACATACAGAGCGATATCCTTTTTCATGCCCGGCCACCAATACCTAGAACGAAGGTCCTGATACATCTTGTCGGCACCGGGGTGAATGGAATATCGAGATTTATGAGCTTCGGTCACTAACAACTCTCAGAGGTTATTGCGGCTGGGAATCCAAATACGATCGAGAAAATAATAGATATCGCTGGACTTGTTCACCAACTTGGTTTCGGCACCATTTTCATTTCCTCATACAAGGTATTCTCAACGAAATATGCATGATGAGCTTCGCGAATTAGGTTTCGAGTTCGTTCTGGGCTTGAACATCGTGAATACTATACACATAGCTTCGTCGACTGTGAGCATCGGCTACGACGTTTGCTTTGCCGGGATGGTAGCGTATCTAACAATCGTAGTCGTTGAGAAGTTCGACCCATCTGCGTTGGCGCATGTTCAGTTCTTTCTGGTTGAAGATATGTGGTAAGCTCTTATGGCCGGTGAAGACCGTACACTTTGTACCATAAAGGTAGTGTAGCCATATCTTTAACGCAAAAACAACTACACCGAGTTCGAGATCATGGGTGTCACACCCCGACCAGCAGCGGAAAAGGTGGTCGGGGCATGATTGGGTTTTCATCAAAGCTCATGACATTTATTATAATGTTTCATATTTATTATTTCAATTTAAAAGAGATCATACAATCATATTAAACAAATACAACATGCTCTATTCATCCTTCTAAACTTCATTATTTTTCTTCTAAGGCAATTCCTATGTTTTCCTTGCTTCATCCTGTTCACCTGTATCATGTGTAAAAATGGCTTTTGGATCAACAAAAAGTTGGCGAGTGAACCTTGTTAGAAAACATTTATTATCTATTTCTTGTTGTATTTTATATGGAAAAATTGTGCACTATTCATATATGAACAAACGTAAATAAACATACAATAACAACAATTAGCATACAATAACAAACAATAACATACATTAACAGACCAACAGCATACAATAACATATCAACTTGCATAAATATATAACATGAATGAAACTGTGCGATCAAGGCTCAATCAAACGGAGCCGATCGTATGTTGGCACGCCAGGTTCACGCTCATAATGTAATGGGGAACATGCTCAACGCTCATAATGTAATGGGGAGCGGCGGCCTATGAAATTGCATGTACTGAAAACAATAAATTTAATCTAAACAATAACCACACAAACAGTTTATACAAGCTGAATACACATTTATTCATGATATGATGTATGCACAATGATTTAAATATAATAAATAGTAGGACACATGATACACCCCAAAAACGTGATTTAAACGGGGAATTTGTAGAGATTCACTCACAGTGGGTGCGTTCGGTTGATGATGTTGAATGCGCACGAGTTTAGAGGATTGATCGACGAGGAAAAACTAACCTAATTAATAACGAAAAGTAAGGTAAATAAATGGATTTTATTAACAACTTTAATAGGATTTTTGGATATATTTTTGTGAGTTTTAGGCTATTTTCTAACTTTAAAAAAATGTTATTTTTAAGTATTTTTAATTGATTTTTAAATAAAATAAATAAATAAAAATAATAAAAAAATGTTGACTTTTTGACCGTGGACCGTTGACTTGTTGACCGGTTTTATTGTGTAAGTGTATGCGCCGGGTGAGGCTCGAACCCGAGACCTCCCGTTCGCGTGCACGCAGCTCTACCAACTGAGCTACGTGTCTAACCCGAAATAATTCTGTTTTTAATTATATTTATATACTAACTCAGTTTATTCAAAATTCTTTTATTTTCAAAAATGTTTTAAATCATCGGACCGGTGTCGTCAACAGGTCTCGAACCCGGGACCTGTGACTTAATGTTACACACAGTCCACCGCTGGACTGTGTGTCTAACTTGGTTAATATACAGATTTTTATTATACTTAACATCTAACGGAGTTAACCCGGTTCAGTTTAAAAAAAGGACATTTTATTACTGCGATGGTGCGTGTGTCAAGAATCGAACTCGGGACGTGTACGTATTTGTTTGCACACAGTCCAGCGGTGGACTGTGTGTCTAACCCGTTAATAAAACTGATTTTAATTACTCTTATAACATAACTGAACTTCGTCTTCTTCGTTCAAAACACAGACATCGGTCAAAGCAACTGTTACTTGATTAATTCGGTTAATGAACAAGATGAACAATTGAAAAGTATTGAACTAAAGAGTTTTGGAAAGAAAGTACCGAACAGATCGTCTTCTTCAGAAAATCCGGCGAAGATCGTCGGCTCTGTTTTGGTGACCTTCGGCTGTTAGAAACAATTAACAGTTTGGAGGGATTAGATGTGAAATTGAACTAATGAGTAATGATTATCAGTATGTTTGAATGATCATACCGGTTATCAGCAAATTTCTGGAATTTCAGAACTTTCCCGGCGAAAACAGGAAATCTGGCAATGTCGTCTGGGGTTGATTCTGAGTGATGGAGTGATGTTAGAATTTGTATAATAATGGAATGAAACAGAAAAGTCAAGGTATTTACCGCGTAGATGAAAGTCCCGGTTTTCCGGCGACTTGCAGAGAATTCCGGCGAGTGAAATTTCTTGCGATAGAGATTCTTCAGAGGTTTAAGGTGAGTGGGAGTGATGTCAGTATGAGTTCTATGATCTTATTTTTGGGTAAGAAGAAAAGATGGATTGAACTCGGTTTTCCGGCGAAAGTCCGGCGAGTCCAAAAAGCTTCTCCGGCGGACTGAAAGTTGTGCGAAAATGTAATTGGAAGTTTGCAGAGTGTGTTTGAGTCGCGAGAGGGGTCTTTGATTGAAGTAACTCAAGAATTGAAAGTTTTCGGTTATTAAACCGATTCACTCCCGAATTCAAGTTTCATTCATAGCAAAATTGATTTGGAATTGTCGGTGTATCGGTTAAACTCAGTAAACCGCGAGTAATCAAACGTCTCTGGACGTTTGATGACCGATTTCGGTTACAGTTGGCGTAACCGGTCGCTTCATTAATGACTATAAGATTTATTTGTTTCCTAACATTTACAGAAAACAACAAGTGGCGGAGTGGTTATGTGTGTGTGTGATAAGTCGTTGGGCTTAAGCCCGGCTGACCCGGGTTCGAATCCCGGCTTCAGCATAATATTTTTAATTCACTCTTTTCAATACATTTTCAAAAATAAATTTTGTATTCTAATATACTTGTTAATCATGTATCGTTTAAAATTAATTTGGGCATTAAATACGCAACGAAAATTTTAACTGGTTGTTCGGTTAATAAACGAAGCGGGTTTGGTAAATCCGGTTTTTGACGGATGTTACAATGGGTAGTGTAGTTCTTCTCGTGGGCTTTGAGTTGTTGAGACGCATATGCAATAACCTTGTCTCATTGCATAAGAACACAAACAAGACCTAGGTTAGAGGCATCGCAATAAACAACGAAATCTTCGTTTCCTTCGGGGAGTGCGAGAATGGGAGCGTCACGAAGCATATGCTTGAGAGTTTGAAAGGCTTCCACCTGTCTTGTACCCCAAACAAAAGGTTTATCCTTGTGAGTTAACGCGGTAAGAGGTAGAGCGATCTTTGAAAAGTCGGCGATGAATCGAGAAAAGAACGGATTTCGGATGAAGTCTTTGGAGTATTCTAACTCTTTACAGCTTCTATCTTCGCGGGATCGATGTGAATTCCTTGGTCATAAACGATGTGACCGAGGAACTGCACTTCCTTAAGCCAAAATTCACACTTGGAGAATTTTGCGTAAAGACAATTTCCTTGGAGAAGTTCGAGAACTAAATGAAGATGTCGCGCGTGTTCGGCTCTGGACTTCGAGTAGATAAGAATATCATCGATAAAAACAATAACGAAACGGTCCAAGAAGGCTTTGCACACACGGTTCATCAAATTCATGAAGATCGCGGGTGCATTTGTGAGACCAAAAGGCATGACCACGAATTCATAATGGCCATAGCGAGTACGAAAGGCGGTTTTTGGAAGGTCTTGCTCATGTACACGTAGCTGGTGATATCCGGAACGCAAATCAATCTTCGAAAAACAAGTAGCTCCTTGGAGTTGATCAAATAAATCATGATTCGAGGAGAGGGTAGCGGTTCTTAATTGTAAGCTTGTTAAGCTCCCTATAATCGATGCACATTCGGAACGATCCATCCTTCTTTTTCACAAAAAGAACAGGTGCACCCCATGGTGATGTGCTCGGGCGTATAAAGCCTTTATCAAGTAATTCTTGAAGTTGGCTAGATAGCTCGCGCATTTCGGATGGTGCAAGGTGATAAGGAGCTTTAGCGACAGGTGTAGCACCGGGTACTAGATTGATACGGAAATCAATATCATGAGTAGGGTTAAATCACCGGGAAAGACTTTAGGAAAATCCCAAACGACGGGTACGTCTCTTAAGGTTTTCTTCTCATTCTTCGTCTCCACAATATGGGCTAGGAAACCGATGTACTCCTTGCGTAAGTACTTGTTCGCTTGAATACATGACATAAGCTTCAACTCTCTTGAGGGTCTTTCTCCGTAGACATGTAACTGATCACCGTTTGGAAGTGGAAAGCGAATCATTGTATCATAGCAAATAACTTCGACACAATTCTCACGAAGAAAATCCATGCCTACTATGACGTCAAAATTACCTAACTGCATAAGTATAAGATCGATCGAGAAGGACTGATTGTTGAGATCGAGAGTACAATTACGTAAAACGGAGTTAACGGTATTGGTTCTTCCGGTGGTGATTTCGACATCGAAGGTCTTTGGGAGGTTAGCGCGTTCACATTTCAAAAGCTTTTCGAATTCAAATGATACAAAACAATTATCGGCTCCAGTATCAAATAAGCAAGAAGCATAAATACCATTTTCGAGGAACGTACCATTGACAACGTTGTTGTCGTTCTGAGCCTGGTGGTAGTTGATGTTGAAAGCTCTTCCACGCATAGCCTATGGTTGTTGCTGCTGCTGTGGTGGCTGTTGTTGAGGTTGCAGCTGCTGTGGTTCTTGTTTCACAACTCGATGCGGGCATACGTTGCTATAGTGGCTAGGATCGCCACAAGTATAGCAAGCATGTGCATTAGCAACGGGTGATTTCGGAGCTGGGTTGACTTGAGGAGCGTGAGGTGGAGCTGGCAGTGCTGCGATAGGCTGAGGAGCTCGTTGACGAGGACCTGAGCGGCAGCTAACGGTGTAATGACCATAGATGTTGCAGTTGACACAAAAACGACAGTTGCCTCCAACTGCGTGATGATAAGTGCACTTAGGGCACAAAGGATGAGGACCAGTATACGCACGCTTGGCAAGAGGTGCATTAGGAGTAGTAAGCTGGTGAGACTAGTGGTTAGGTTGTGCAATTGTTGCGTTATTCTTGCTGGTGTTCCTTCGCTTGCAACTCTGACGATTTGATTTGGCGGCTTGAGATGGAGTAGCATCGACGCTTTGCTCGACAGTGGCTTGGCTGAGGTTCTTGGTTGGGACTTTGAAAGCTCCAGCCAAGACTCGTTTGTCGTTGATCTCGGCCGCGAGTTGATAAGTTTCTTCGATAGTAGTCGGCTTTGATGCTTGGACAAAATCGGCAACACAATCTTTGTTGATGCATATGTCTGTTGCCTACGTCATCGTATTACGTCGTGTCTGTGTTTAGGAGCGAAACGTTAAGTTTATGTACGTTGAGAGACAAGTTCGCCCGAACTTGTCCATGACACTTTTGGAGCGAACTTGTTCTCCTATAACTAGGAGTCTTGATTTCTCATTTGTAAGATTCAGAGATTTTGACTACTGGACGACGAAGCTTTGTCCAAGTGTTTCTAGGATTTGTAATGTTTACTCATCAATGACACAGTGATTAATCAGTAACAAATATGTTTCCAATGTCTCCTATGCAAACGGATTCCACACGTTTACCTTAAGTTTGCCAAATTAGGACCCAGACGATCCATACAACGGACCCTCAATTGGTATCAGAGTAGGATTGGCCTAATTTGAAGACATTGGACATAGAACATCTCATCTTCTACTCATTTCATTCTTTTTAAACTTTTCTTGGACATTTCACGGACAAAATGGACTGATTTTCAAGTATAGTACGTAAAATTCATCATAGATAAACCCTTGAAAAGATTAGAGCTAAAAACGATCAGAATCATGTCGAAAATTACCAAAAATCAAGTTTTGGAAACTCATTCTGAGCGTACTTGCTGATCAAGTCCGCTCGAACTTGTCAAAATTTGATCAAGTTCGCCTGAACTTGACACATTTTGTTGAAAACTGATACAAGTTCGCCCGAACTTGTCCAAATTTCAACAGGTTCGCCCGAACTTGTCAAGTAGTATACAAGTTCGCTTGAACTTGTCAAGAAGGGTACAAGTTCGCTCGAACTTGTCCATCACAAGTTCGCCCGAACTTGTCTAATGGTTTCTAAAAAAAGGCATGAAAATTCAGAAAAACATCTCGGGCATCATATATCGTTAGATTCGTATCGACGAGACGAGTTTAAAGCTCTAATCTGGTAAAAACAGTTTTTGAAAAAATTTAAACGTTTTAAGCGAACCGATACATTAATATTGTCGATTAAGAAGTCAAATTTTACTAAAATTGTCTGTTTTTGCTAATCATTTTTCAAGTGTTTTTGAACGACATATAAATTTGGAAAACGAAATGGGGTCCGTGAAGCCGCCAAAGTTGATGAGTATGGACGAGTATGAAAGCTGGAAAGAAAAATTCGAGAACTGGAAACGAGCAAATTTCTTCTACCAGAATGTCCATGAAAAGAAGATGATTAGCTTGTTACAGCAATCAATAAATGAAGATATTTTGATTCTACTACCAGAATGTGATACAGCACAGAAGTTATGGAATGCTCTACGTGCTAAATATATGGAGAGTGCTGAGAAGATTAAGAGCAAGAAGGCTCTAATCATGAAAGAGTTTGACATCTTCACAATGCTGAAAGGCGAGTCGATGAAACAAATGATAGAACGTTTCTGTCATTTGAAAGTGATAATGAGAAGGCATCTTGATAAAACTGAAGAAGAATATATTGACAAGTTGGCCAATGCTCTTCAAGAGGGTGAATGGACAAAGTACCTAATGGTATTAAAGGAAAGTCCAAGCTGGGAATTTACAAGCTTTCCACTTTTATCGACAAATTGGAGGGGCATGAGAAGGAATTACTAAAGAAGTCTAATCTTGTCAGTGATCAAGGAAATGATCAGTTGAAGAGAGAAGGAAGTTGATTGCGAAGAACTGTGAAGAAAAGTTTCAAAAACATCTACAAATGAGTCTTCAAGTTCTAAAAAAATATGCCCAGTCTATGATGTAGATTTAACTGAATATCTGGCAGAAAATGCCAAACTCCTGAGCAATCTGGAGAGTTTGACATTAGAAAATAAAAAGTTAAAAGAAAATGAAAAGATTTTTGAAAATAGAATAAAAATTTTAGAAAATGAAAAATATGTTTTAAATAAAAATGATTTTGAAAAACAAAATATAATAAACTCACATCTTGAAAAAATCAGGAAACTTGAACAAGATGTTGAGAATGCTAAAAATAAAGCTGTTAATTTAGAAAAGAAATTGAAAGGTTTTGTGACCTCGTCTTTGATTCTAGATCAGATATGTCCAAAACCGATCAATGAAAATAAAGAAAAGATTGAAGAGTCTGTACGTGAAGGTAAAATCCCTAAACCAATGACGAAGGAAGAAATTGCACAAGCTAAGATAAAGATGTTTCCTTGGGGGATATATTGAGCTGGAGATGGTTTAAAGAGTTGAACGTATGCAAAGATTTACTGTTTAATTGTTGTTTATTGATCATAAAGTTCGTTTACATGTCAAATCCAGATCGGGCAGAGCTTCGCCGTACATGTGACAAAGTTGCAGAAGTTACAAATGAAAAACACAAGTCACCTATTTATAGTGGAGCAAGTTCGCTGGGAGGAAGACAAGTTCGGGCGAACTTGTTCTAACTTTATGATTCCAGGCGAACTTGTTCTACTATTTACATAAATATGACTTTTCTAGCATAATCTAGCCCAAACTAAATAGACTCGATCCAAGACTAAGACATAGACATTATGTACTAACAGACTTCCCCTTGGATATCGTCTTCGTCTTGATCAGTCTTCAAAGCTCTAGCTCTGCCTCACGCGTCCAAAGAAGTTCTTGATTGGCTTATTTCTTCTTTCTTGCGATGGAATTGGCGTTTGATCTGTAGGTGGCACCTTTGTCATGAACTGAAATCTTCTAAGTCTTGCCTCCTTTGTTCTTTCTAGAAATTGTTCCCGACGCCTTTCTTCTTTCAGAAATTCTTCGCGTTCTATTTCTCTCCAACTTGATTCCCACATTCTTCCAGAATTTACTTCATGCGCATAACAGACATTCACAACCCTCCGATATTGCATAGCTTGTTCTTTCTCACGCTCTTCATAACAAATCTTGCTAAAGAATAAACATTTGATATCCTCCTTCGAGTAGTTCACTAGCCATATCGGGTCTAGTATTCGAATCATTCTCCACAGCCCTCTTAAACCTTCTGCCCCAAACATTTCAACCCTTTCTTTAGTGATATCCAAATGATCTTCAAATCTAAGCACAATCACTGCTTCACACGTTGTTGGATCCACTTGCCACCACTTAAACAATGGATAAAAATTATGCTCAATCGGCATTAGAGGCATGTTCCTCATCGCTCTTGGACGCTTCATGATTAACGTTATATCCTTTATTCCAGTCTTCTTATCTGTTTTGATTCGGCGTTTAGGAATGAATGGCTTCTAGTACCTGAAACCCTGCGTCGCTTCAAACTTAGTCATCTTCCATAGCAACTGATCAATAAACTTCATATGATATGTAACATTTCTCGTCTGTACCAACTCCTCAACATGCCAATACGGAAGTGTCTTGAAATCTGCCAAGTATTTGAAGTATTGAACTCCAAAATCACGTTTAATGGCATAAACGTTCAACTCTTTAAACCATCCCCAGCTCAATATCTCCCCCAAGGAAACATCTTTATCTCTGGTAAAGAATGCTAATGGACGTTGAAACTTTCGTTCTCTTGGCATTTCTTTGAACCAGGACTTCTTAGCTTGTGCAATTTCTTCCTTCTTCATTGGTTTAGGGATTTTACCTCCACGTACAAACTCTTCAATCTTTTCTTTCAACATGTCTTCGTTAAGCTGCTCGTACATTTCCTCAAAGGTTGGAAAACTATCAGTATTCAAACCAGTATACTTCTCAGCTTCATCTTTCTCATCGTCTGATGACCAATCTTCAATAATCACCTTGTTGTACTCGTCACCTTCATATCTTCTTTTATAACAATACTCGATTGGCTCAAATATATTAACATTCAACACTTGCTCTTCAAAATCAAAATCGAACGTTTCAGCATCAACTTCAAGTAACTTAGCCAAATCTTCTTTCGATTAACTATGAACATACTCGCCTTCCTCAACATTGTGTTCTAACATGAGAATTATCGGCTTCGAAGGCATAGTAGAAACAGGCATAGCCGTAATAGCATCAGTCATATCAACATCCTTTTGCCCTGTTTCCCATGTCTGCTCCCCCTAGCTTTGATCTTCCATCATTTAGTTTCATCATTCAGCAACGATGAGAAATCAAATTCGCCAGACACTTTAGCATCAATTACTTTTAGACCAACTCCACCCTGATCATCATCGTTATTACCATCATCATTGTCAGAGTCATCTTTAGTGTAGTCAACCGGTTCATCATCATCATCTTAATCTTTAGCTTCTTCATCGTCTTTTTGCTCAGTCTCTATCTCTGGAACAACCACAGTCTCAGAAGCTTTTGCTGATTCAATCACTGGCTCAGTAATCTCAGGCATACTCTCTATAACATTCTTGCCTTTTCCCTGTTCAGCTATTTCTCTTTCTGCTTTTTCCTTAGCTTCTTGTAAATCCATATGAGCATATTCAGCAGCAAAATTAATACCCAAACTATTCGTTAATACTTTCTGTAGTCTATTGAATCTTCGATCGTTCATATTACATTCAGATCGTAGCTCTGCTATCTTTTTAAGTAATCTTTCGTTAGCGTCTTGTAAGCTTTCAATTAGAGCCTTCAAATACCCTAAACCTTCCAAGATTTGACTTTATCGCTCAGAATCTCTTTCTCCACCTCGCTTTGTTTCACCATACTTTCTAAAGCAGCTTTCTCGACTTCGTTCTTTGCAACTTTATCTTCCAATACTTTAACACGCTTTTCTAGATCATCGACGTCTGTATCTAGAAAGAAGTCATTCAAATCTTGAATATCAACAGGCTCATTTGGAATGTTTCCAAATAGCTTTGATTTTGGAGTAGTCTTTGGCGTAGACTTTGGCGTAGACTTTGGCGTACTCTTTGGTGTAGACGCTTTAGGAGTTGAGCTTTCAGGTTGAGCAGCTGTTGGAGGATCTTGCGATTGAATGATAGGAATTTCGAGTAATTCAGACTCAGGAGGTTCTTGTGTGACTCCTGTCTGTACTAATGTCTCTTGATCAGCGGATGTTTGAATCTTTTCAGCCGCAAGAGGTTCTCGTGTAACTCATGATAATTTTGCAACGGAAGGTTCTTGTGTGACTTCTGTGCTTTTCTTTTGACCAACGTATCGTCTGCTTTTCGGCTTTAACTTTTCTTTAGTGCTTGGAGACCCTATAGTCTTTGTTGATATTCCTTTAACAGAAGACTTAACTATTTTATCTTTCTTTTTCGGTCTCTCCTCATCTAAACCCTTCTCAAGTTCTAGTCCATAATCTGCATCTTTTTCTTTTACTTTCTCAGCATCTGTTTCGGCGATTGATTTCCTTGTGGCTTTTTCTAAAGAATCATCACTATCTTCATCATTATCAGATGTAGCCGAAATAACCTCATCTTCCTGAGTAGTTTTCTCTGCCTCTTGACTTTCAATAACAACTGCTGCACTCGAACCAGCTTCAGGTTGAACATTATCACGCTCATCTTCGTTAATTAACATCGTTTCAACCTTCTTTGACTTTAGCGTGACTTTCTTTTTCTCTTCAATCACAACTTTCTTTAAAAACCAATCACTGCGTTTCTCTTTGAATGTAGACATCCATTCTAGCTCAGCGTTTCGTTCCTTTTCATCACCACTGTCATCTTTTCGCCATTTGTACTCTGGTGGCGCAATGTAATTTCAGAAGCAATGGCACCAAATAGAGGCTTTGCAATCGGTGCTGAAGCTTGTTTATGGAATGTAATCAGCTTCTTGACAGTTGTATCATCCAGGTGACTAAGATAGACAATATCGTTTGGATCCTTTGCATTCTTCTTGAACTTATCATCGATCAGCATCTGTACGAACCTCGGATACATCACAAGCCTGTTCGATCCCATGTTGTTCTTCATGTGTGTGAAAATGAGCTTCGAAAAGTTAAATCTCTTGTTCAGAATAAGCGCTGTAGCCATGCATGCCATGTAATCTTGCACATCATCTAATCCAGCCTTTCGATGGCTAAACGCGTGAATAATAGCGTGCATTAAAAACTTGTAGGGGTTAGGGACTGATCATTTCTTCAAATTAGATTCATTAACGTGCCCCTTATATCCCATTCTGCAAAAACATCCTCTAACCATCCTCTCATCGAGCATCATCGGATCATCTTTGTTGTCGTTGAAGTTCAGAACCTTTCGGATATCAGCTTCAGTAACAGTAATCTCCTTATCTTCTTCACCAACACGAACTACTGATGTAATTGCCGTATCATCCTCATTCATCGCTGCAGAACTCCAAAACCCATAAACGTGTGACCTGTAGAGCACTGTCTTTTCTGTAATCGCCTTATGCATCGGAATCCTCTCCATAAACGCGAGAATACTATCAAATGCTTCCGAAGATGGACAGATAGCCTTGTCTAGTGTAATGCACGTGTTGTGAAATTTATTGAAAGAGAGCTGAATATTCTGCAAACACAAATATCGAGACGAAATTAGCAAAGATTGACAATTATTCACAAAAACTAACATCAAGTTCGGACAAACTGGATTAGAGTATAAACATTACATTTCCATCAAGTTCGGTCGGACTTGTTAAACAATAAAGATCAAAGACTTAAACAAGTTCGGACGAACTTGCTAAACTTTAACATTTGGAAAACTTCCAGACAAGTCCGGGCGAACTTGTCAAAGGATAAAGAGTTTTGAACATTTGACTGACAAGTTCGGACGAACTTGTAGAAGATAACCTTTTAACCACTGAGGACAAGTTCGACCGAACTTGGTTCAAAGAACCATTTGACAAGTTCGGGCGAACTTGTCGTCTCTTTCACCAAAACCTGTAACCATGTTTTCAAGAAATTCTGATTCAAATTTATGACATGTATATGGTCATTTGTGTTTATTTATCATGTTTTAAGTATTAATTTATCCAATAACATTCTAAAACATGTTTAACAATACAATACAGATCTAATATGTTCAAATGCATCAAATCACGGTTCAAATTCGAATCACTCACCATTACCATGATGAGTAGTGTGTAAATCACCACTAATCACTATAAAATCAGGCAGCACTTCGAGTTATGTGTGCCAATTTCAAAAATCACTCAAATCGCTCAAGTTCGCTCTAATGACTGTGAAATCTGATAATGAAGTTCAGTCGAACTTGTGGTTTATATACTCCTCAAGTTCGGGCGAACTTGTTAATTCAATCAGTTAAGATTAACTAACAAGTCGGGGGAACTTATCAACAGATAAAACATAAAGAGCATATACAAGTTCAGTCGAACTTGATCAATTTCAAACCAAAATTTTTCAATTTAGACCCTGAACTTTTCAGATTTTACCAGTTTTAACAATCCATTCAGTTGATCAAGTCCAAGCTAATGACCTTGGTTAACCAATTTTTCTGCTGAGTCCAAGTTAATGACCTCGGTTTGACCCGTTATGAACAAACTGTTAGTTTTTCACAAAATCAAGTTTCAAATTAATGAACTTTTAATCGTTTCTGCTTATCAGATTTAACAGATTAGCTCCCAGCCTGTTGTCAATTTGATTTCCACCAGTTTAGCACCTTACCAGACTTCGAAGATCCGTTCTCCAACATTGGCTTGTAGAAAATGTAGAGACAAAATCTTTTTGTAATTTTGCAAGTTTATGCTAAAACACACTGAAAATCTTTTTGGTTTTAATCTGTAAAGCAGATAAACTATGTACAGAACAAGTAAACTATGTACAAACATATTTACAGACATATTTTTTTGAATTCGTGTCTAAGGATCACATCAGTTTGTTTGAGACATATCACCAGTACCATTGACCTTTTGATGACTTTAAGTTTTAAACTCGTTTACCTAGATTGTCGATATGTTTGTCCACTTAAACTTCGACACATTTCTCAGTTTTTCCAAGATATGTTAGATATGATTTATGAAACTTGACTTAACTATGGTTCCCATCTCAGAATATACTCCTGTATCAAGATTCCCTAGATTTCATCTTACAGATGAATATAGAGTAATGATATCTGTATCTGGGTTAATGCGAAGCCTTGAGAGCTCAGGTTAATACCACCGTATCGACAAAGAGATGAAGGCTCGTCTTAAAGGTGTGTTCCATTTAAGGAATCTTTTTAGCACTGCAAATGATTAGATCTTTTGATTCTTTTCAAGTTTGCATGCAGTTTAGGGGTTTATAGCAAAAGCATTATAGAAGTTCTAGGCTATTGCTTCCGCAAAATCAGAAGAACTTGTATAATACCCCACATATCAACTATCTATAAAGACCTCGTATCTCAGAATCAGGCAATCTCTCAAACGAAATTTCGGAGTACTAAGTCCATATATCCGAGAGATGTTAATCCACAAGATTAAACAGTTGTAAAATTTAGTTTATATCTCAAAAACAATTTACTGAACGTGTAAAGTCTATCGACACATCCACAGTAAGACTTGTTTATCACTTTTAAACTTTACAATTCTTTAGCATACTGTGATAGTCCACTGATGTACTATTATTTCCTTTATGGCAACAAATTCTTTTTGTCTTTTTCAATGTTTTTGTACTATAAGAAAATTTTCATATGTTTTTGTATTTTCTCAAATATTTCTACACCTAAAATCAAAAACATATTTTTGTATTTTAGTATTTAAGAAATACTAATCTAAAAAATATACAAACCATTGTGGATCGCGTGAACTCGTCGTCCGATCTATATTCAACCTCTGCCTCCGCACCTATCATCAAATTTTTAATACCGTTAAGCCTCATTAGATATTTAAATCTTGTTAAAGGAAAAGCTTTGGTATAAAAATCAGCTTTTTGTTCATCGGTGTGGATTTTTTCTATTCGCACCAACTTCTTTTCGTAGCAGTCACGAATGAAGTGATAACGAATTTCTATGTGTTTAGTTCGAGAGTGATGAACATGATTTTTAGTGATGTCGATTGCTGCCTTATTATCTACATATAAAGGCGTATCAACAAATTGCAATCCAAAGTCCCTTATCTATTATTAAATCCATAGGATTTGAGAACAACAGCTGGAAGCAGAAATGTATTCTGCCTCACAGGGAGAAAGAGAGACCGTGGTTTGTTTCTTTCATTGCCACGTTACTAAACGAGTTCCGAAGAACTGGCAACCAGCGTTGTAGACATAGAATTCAGTTTGTCCACCCCGAAGTCAGAATCAGCGTATCTCGTGAGATCAAAGTTATCGTTCTTTGGATACCACAAGCCGGTGCTTGGACATCCCTTCAAGTAACGGAATATTCATTTGACTATCTGCATGTGTGACATTCGGGGAGTGGACTAATATCTCGCGCAAAGGCAAGTAGGATACATGATATCTGGGCGAGATGCCGTCAAATACATCAGAGATCCTATCATCGATCGATAGAGCGTATCATCAACTTTGGTTCCTGTTTCGTCAATGCAAATCCCATGATTCAGCGCCAGAGGAGTAGAAAGCGGCTTCGAGCTATCCATTTCAAACTTCTTCAGAATATCGTGAACATATTTGGTTTGATGAATGAATATGCCGTCTGGTAACTGATCAACTTGTAATCTGAGGAAGAATTTCATTTCGCCCATAGAAGACATCTTGAATTTCTTCTTCATGTTCTTGTCGAACTCTTTGCAAAGACTATCATCCGTTGAACCAAAGATGATATCATCCACATAGATTTGTACAACGATTATATGACTTCCGACTTCTTTGGTAACAATGTACTGTCCATTGTGCCTCTATTAAAGCCGTTTCGAACGAGATGTTGAGATAATGTCTCATACCAAGCTCTCGGGGCTTGGTGTAATCCGTATAAGGCTTTGTCTAGGAGATTGTTCTTGTTCAGCGGATCGACGAACCCCGGTGGTTGGCCGACGTACACTTGTTCGCGTAGTTTACCATAGAGAAATGCGGATTTCACATCTAACTGGTACACCTTAAAACCTTTCCAAGCTGTGAATGCAAGGAAAATACGAATTGACTCTAAACGTGCAACCGGTGCATAGACTTCCGTATAGTCAATTCCTTCTTGCTGGTGGAAATCTTTGACAACCAACCGAGCTTTGTTTCTAACGATCACACCTCGATCATCCCTTTTACACTTGAAGACCCACTTCGTATCTATCGCTTTCTGCTTTGGTGGTAAATCTACAAGTCTCCAGACTCCCAGTTTCTCAAACTGTAACAACTCTTCCTGCATTGCTATCACCCAGTTCTCATCACCCAGAGCTTCATTCACCGTCTTCGGCTCTATTTGAGATATGAAACATGAATAATGACAGTAGTCTTGAGTTGGAGCCACTCGGGTATAGAAACAACTTAATGCTATGTTGATTTGACTTCTTGTTCGCATACCAGTTTGTAACTCTCCAATAATGTTTGTTGAAGGATTGTACGAATAAGATCATGGAATCTCCTCACTAGGAACATCGACCGTACTATGCTGATTTGTAACATTCAGATCAACGATCAATTCAACATTAGGAGTACTAGATGTAGCTTCATTTTGATTGCTCGGGCCAGCAGATTGATTCAACATGTTGGATATCCGCTCGGATTCTTCATCGGAAGAGGATTCTCCATCATCATCGAAAGTTGGAGCTTCATCAGAATTGGAATTCTGATTCTGACAGGTATTGGGCTCTGTAGTTGTATTTCCTAGTTCAGTGGAAACATTTTCTGGAGTTGTAGTAGGTTCTGCTTTAGAAACTTGTTCAACCGGAACACCTATTACTCGGACCTGCACCAGAAGACGAAGTAGAACAAACAGTGGGTTGATTAACCACAATTGGCCTAATAATCTGTTCTTGGTTTGCCAACTGTTGAAGATAATAAAGAGCTGCAAGTTCTTCATCAGACAATTCTTCAGGCAAGTCGAATGACTTCCACAAATCTTGATAATTGAACAACCACGCGTCGCCTTTTCTTTGAATAGGAGTTGTGTACCGAAAGCAATCAACATGTTGTGCTTCAATCACCCTTCTTAAAGCAGGAACACAAACTCTCCTTAGCGGACTAGAGTAACAAACGAAGAAACCTTCAAGCGTTTTAGCACCAAACTTTCCATCTTGATCAATCACTGTACATGGTGCACCAAACGGCTCTAGATATTTCAGATTTGGTTTCCTTTGGTTGATCATCTCGAAACATGTCTTTTAGTCGGTTTGACAGTTAAGACCCTGTTTAATGTGTAGCATGCCGTTGCAACCGCCTCACTCCAAAAGCTAACCGAAAGTTTCGAGTCTGCAAGCATTTTTCTTGCTGTTTTGATTAGAGTTCTATTCTTCCTCTCAGCTACGCCATTTTGTTGTGGAGTATAAGGTGCACTAAATTCGTGCATAATCTTTGGCGTTGCAAAATTCTTTCATCTTGTTGTTCTTGAACTCCGTGCCGTTGTCACTGCGAATACGTCTGACAGGAAGATGATATAGATTTTCGAGCTTCTTGAAGAGAATCACCAGATTATCGAACGTTTCATCCTTGGACTCTTGAAAGAAAACCCATGAATATCGAGAATAATCATCTGTGACAACCAAACAGTATAGATCTCCTGAAATACTTCGGACGTTCACCGGACCGAAAAGATCCATATGAAGACGTTCAAGCGACAACTTTATAAGATTCAGAAACTTTGTCACATGTACGGCGAAGCTCTGCCCGATTTGGATTGACATGTAAACGAACTTTATGATCAATAAACAACAATTTAAATAGTAAATCTTTGCATATTCGATTAACACGTCATATAGTTTCCGCCTATACGAACGTTAGATACCAATTTAAGTTCCTATGCTAAATATGGAGCGATCTAACAAGTGGTATCAGAGCCTGGATACCTAAATTGGTGAAATCATTGCAAGATCTACTCTTATTCTACCTCTTTCTACCATTTTTTTGTTCATTTTTTTCAAGAAAAACAAGGAATTCACGGATAAAAGTTGCTAATTTTTGAATATGTCATGTAAAATACACTTGTGGTAAACCACTGAGAGTTTGAACATCAAATTCAAACGAATTGATATCAAAAAGTTCAAAAAACCATGTTTTGGAAACTTGTTTTGGTCGAACTTGACATCAAGTTCGCTCGAACTTGATTAAAATTTCATCAATTTTAATCAAGTCCGCCCGAACTTGATCGATATTTCAAAAGTTTTTGAGAAGTCCGCTCAAACTTGTTCATTTTTCAACAAAATTTATATCAAGTTCGCCCGAACTTAAGTAAATTTGTTGAATTTCTCTTACAAGTTCGCCCGAACTTGATAAATCTTTTGAAAATTCATATAAGTTCGCCCGAACTTAATCAGGGAGAAATTTTCAAAAGTGTCAAACACAAGTTTGCCCAAACTTGTGTAAAATCAAAACCTGATTTTCTCAAACTGCAAGTTCGCCCGAACTTGTCAGTGTACTGATCGTTTTTCGAAGTTTGTGAATGTGTGTTTTTCAGTGATATTTGTCAATTTTTCAAGATGGAAGATCTTCACGGTGCATTCATGACGGATTCAGCTCAAATGCTCAAATGGTGAATCAAGTGAACATCGATAACGAGATGGGCATGTCTGTAAAGCCTCCAAAACTCAGGTGTATGGACGAATACGAGGGATGGAAAGAGAAGTTTATGAATTGGGTCCAAGCTACATATTTCCACAGTTGGGTGGCAATAGAGACTAGTTATACATGGCCCAGAGATGAGAATGATAATGTTATCGACATCAGCAAGTTCTCTACTTTACAGAAAGATGCTTTCGTCGCTGAGAAGAAAATGATAAGCTTGATCCAATAGCCGGTGAAAGAAGATATTTTGGTGCTTCTACCGGAATACAAGATTGCACAAGAGCTATGGAAATCCTTGAAGAACAATTACCAGGGAAGTGCAGAAATGGTCAAAAGCAAGAAAGCACTGATCATGAAAGAATTTGACATATATACGATGATTAAAGGGGAAACGATGAAACAGATGATTGAAAGGTTTTGTCATCTGAAAGTGATCATGAGGAGACACGGGCTTGAGAAAACAGAAGAAGAATACATTGATATGCTAGCTGACGCTTTACCTGAGGGTGAATGAACGACTTATCTCATGGTACTCAAAGAAAGTGCGAGTTGGGAGTTCTTTAAATTGTCCACATTCATTGATAAACTGGAGGGGCACGAGATGGAGTTGTTAAAGATAGCAAAATTAAAGAATTCTAACGTTGCTCAACATGTAGGGCTTTACTACAAAGCCGGAGCTCAAGAGAATATCACTAGCCCCGAAGATCCAAACCGCTTTTAGCGCGAATCTGAATTCTTCGAATCATTTGCCGCAGAGTCAAGCTCAATCATATCCAAAATATGATTAGGGTCCTCAGAGTTCATCATTTTCAAGCACAGGATCAAATTCCTCGTATCAGAATCAGACAAATCAGAACAATCAATCAAATTTTGATCCAAATGTGTTTAAATGTAACATTGTTGTCAATTTAAGCAATGTCGTTTCTGAACAAGTTGCCAAACAACATATGGCACTTCTTGCCACAATGTTGGAATCATATGAAAGTTTGGTGGCGGGAGAGATTGGTAATCCGGAGATGACTGCCGAAGACTATGATCAAGTAGATGAAGAAGAACTTGAGCTGATGGACATTAAGTGGTCCTTAGCATCGATCATTCGGAGGGTTACTAAGTTTGTTGCTCTTACCGGCAGAGACATCGGGAATTCAAGCAACAAATTGGGGTTCGACAAAACAAAAGTAACTTGCTTCAGATGCCGACAAAAATGGCACTTTAAAAGAGAATGCAAGAATCCAGAGGCAACTGGTAACCAAAGTCCATTTGGAGGTGGCAGTGAATACTACAAAAAGTCACAACAATACAAGCCTTTCCCAAAGAAGACTCAAGTCTAAATCCAAGATAAACCTTCAAACACAGCAGAAAAGGCAATGGTTGCTTCGAACGAAGATGATGGTTTTGAATGGAATTCTTATATTGCCAAGAAGACCGGAGTTGCATTAATGGCCGAGATCGTAGAAGATACATCTGCTGAAGATGCAGCCATGGAGAATGCAATGCTAGAAGAGTATTTGCAACAAGCAGAAGAGGAGGAAATCTATCATCACACAAAGATGCAGGGTGTCCTTTCTCCTAACTTGTCTACTAGTTTTGCAGGTTGTTTTGGCGATACAACATCTTCAGAGAATGTTGCTGAGGAAAAACCTGTGGTTGAGGACGTGATGTAACCAAAGAAATCAATGAAGAAAACCTCACAGAGATCGCCAACAAGGCTATGATGGCAAATCTGACGAAGGTAGGTCCAAAGGTAAAGGTCGTAGAAAAGGAGGTGGTTAAAGTACAAGTCGTCGAGGTTGAGAAACCACGTACGAAATGTGCTGAATCGTGTGTTCAATGTGCTGAAAAGTCACAGATCATAAGCGAACTCAATGTGCATAATAACAATTTCAAATACGATTATCTCACAATGAAAGAGGCTTATGACAAAATGAAAGATAATTACACGAGGCTTGATAATAATAACATCGAACAACACGACACTGTCATGATGTTAAAAGCTACTTTAATGCAAAAACAAAACGCTATTAACGTTTACATAAACAATATTGCTGAAGTAAAACAAGAACTTCAGGACATGAAAATCAAAACCGAAAGGGTTCGACAGCTTCTAAAGAGCTATACCACAAATGCCTATGTCATTGGTCACATTCTTCCAACTATTCAGTCGGAAGAAGATGTTCAAAAAGCCAAAGGTAATAAACGTGGAGACTATAGCAATGTTCCACCACCCCTATGTGAAAAGTATTGTCGCAAGAAGGCTGAGGGGATGGAAAAGGCGCTCAACATTGAACTTTTAACCGAAAAGAAAAATGAGCTGCCTGAGAACATTGATATTACCTACACGAGTGATGATGGCGAAGCAGTGGTTAAGAATGTTGTTGAAAATGTTTTGAATGATTCTGATGATGGCAGCTTTGAGAGCGCAACTCGAGTTCGAACAATTCTGATTCACAATCTGAAGATGACGATACATCATCGGAAGATAGCCTAGTGATGATCCTAACGTTGTCATGTACAAAGTTAAGGATTCTGATAGACTATACTTCGACGATAGCTTTCCGATTCGGAATGTGAAGGAAGATCAACTTGATAAATTCTTCAAACTCGTTGAAGTTACATCAGATGATTTGGAAATTAATGAAAAGAAGTTTTACTCTAAACCTAAAAGAAACAACTACCGAAGGAATGGTGGTGACTTTCCAGAACATAGGAGAGCGGGTTTGGGTTTGGATGTGGAAGAAGAACCGATTAAGAAAAAGTCACCATTTCGCGAATATAAAGATAAAAACATGAAATTCGTATATGGGACGAGCACGGTTCAAGAAGAGAGTTTGATTGGGAAGCAATCAAACGATGAAGAAAGAAAAAGAACTTCGAGATAAGGCCAAAGCCACAAGTGGTGTAAAACCCACTAGTGGACATTCTCATGATGCTCGGACTTGCTTCAAAGCAATGAAGGTGGTCACATTGCACGCAAGTGTCCGAAATCTAAGTCGGTCTATCTCCGAAGAAAGACAAGCTCAGATGTTGAAAAGCCTAAGCAACCAGAGTTTGTAAAACCCGTTAAAATTCTGAAAAGAAATGAATCTAAACTTGAAGTTAAACCTAAAACTAAGTTTGAAAACTCAATTTTCAAGAAATCTGAAACTTCCAAGACTAATGAATCAAAGTTTTACATTAAAAAGGCACAGGTTAAATCACAATCATGGATTGCTAAAAAGAAATCATCAACATCTGAAGTTATCAAGTCTGAGCTACTTAAGACTGGTAACAACAAAGTGTCTAAATCTGAGATTAAAACTGAAATTGTCAAATCCTCAAAAGGTAAAAAGAAAGTTCAATTTGAAAATGGTAACAACAGTGACATCTTAGATGGTGATTTTGAAGATGATTATGAAGTTTTTTATCCCAAACCCAAGACCAAGAAGGCTTGGGTCACGCTTTTTAACTGAATATCAATATGTGTAGGGGCTCCAGAGATCCGTTTTATCAAAGTGGATTCTAGATAGTGGAGTGTCGAGGCACATGACAGGGATGAAATCTCTTCTCTTTGACATCAAGGCTATAAACGGTGGATATGTTGGCTTTGCCGGTAATCAAGGAGGGAGGATCGTAGCTGAAGGAAAGCTCTCAAATGGAGTTGTATCTTTGATCGTGTGAATTACATTGTTGAGCTAGAGAACAATCTTCTAAGCATCTTGCAGATTTGTGATAAACAGTTCACAGTTCACTTCAATGATAAAGAGTGCATGATATTAAAGTCAGGTTTCAAAATTCTGGATGATTGGATTCTCATGCGTGCTCCGCACGAAAATGATCTCTATGTGTTAGATATGGGCAACGCTACAACATCATCGAAATCAGCTCAATGTTTTGTCACAAAAGCCACGGAGAAAGATTCTATTCTATGGCATAGAAAAATGGGGCACATTCATCTAAGAAAAATGAATTTTTTGGTTCATAACGACTTGGTTGAAGGGGTGAATCTTTGAAGCTTCCACATGACGGATCACTGTCTAGAATGCAAGAAAGGGAAACAGAAGAAGAAATCACATCCTAAGAAGATTCTGAATTCTATAAAGTTGCCGCTTGAACGTCTTCATATGGATCTTTTCGGTCTGGTAAACGTCCGAAGTATTTCAGGAGATCTATATTGTTTGGTTATCACAGATGATTATTCTCGATATTCATGGGTTTTCTTTCAAGAGTCCAAGGATGAAAGGTTCGATAATCTGGTGATTCTCTTCAAGAAGCTCGAAAATCTATATCATTTGCCTGTCAGACGTATTCACAGTGACAATGGCACGGAGTTCAAGAACAACAGATAAAAGAATTTTGCAATGCCAAAGGAATTCTGCACGAATTTAGTGCACCTTATACTCCACAACAAAATGGCGTAGCTGAGAGGAAGAATAGAACTCTAATCAAAACAGCAAGAACAATGCTTGCAGACTCGAAACTTCCGGTTAGCTTTTGGAGTGAGGCGGTTGCAGCGGCATGCTACACATTAAACAGGATTTTAACTGTAAAACTGACTAAAAAGACATGTTTCAAGATGATCAACCGAAAGAAACCAAATCTGAAATATCTAGAGCCGTTTGGTGCACTGTGTACAGTGATTGATCAAGATGGAAAGTTCGGTGCTAAAATGCTTGAAGGTTTCTTCGTTGGTTACTCTAGTCTGCTAAGGAGAGTTTATGTTCCTGCTTTGAGAAGGGTGATCGAAGCACAACATGTTGATTGCTTTCGGTACACAACTCCTATTCAAAGAAAAGGCGACGCGTGGTTGTTCAATTATCAAGATTTGTGGAATTCATTCGACTTTCCTGAAGAACCGTCTGATGAAGAACTTGCAGCTCTTTATTATTTTCAACAGTCGGCAAACCAAGAACAGATTATTAGGCCAATTGTGGTTAATCAACCCACTGTTGGTTCTACTTCGTCTTCTGGTGCAGGTCCGAGTAATAGTGGTGTTCTGGTTGAACAAGTTTCTGAAGCAGAACCTACTACAACTCCAGAAAATGTTTCCACTGAACCAGGAAATACAAATACAGAGCCCAATACCTTTCAGAATCAGGATTCCGATTCTGATGAAGCTCCAACTTTCGATGATGATGGAGAATCCTCTTCCGATGAAGAATCCGAGCAGATATCCAACACGTTGAATCAATCTGCTGGCCCGAGCAATCAAAATGAAGCTACATCTAGTAGTCCTAATTCATGAATTGATCGTTGATCTGAATGTTACAAATCAGCATAGTACGGTTGATGTTCCTAACGAGGAGATGCCACGATCTTATTCTTACCATCCTTCAACAAACATTATTGGAGAGTTACAAACTGGTGTGCGAACAAGAAGTCAAATCAACAAAGCATTAAGTTGTTTCTATACCCGAGTGTCTCCAACTCAAGACTACTGTTATTATTCATGTTTCATATATCAAATAGAGCCGAAGACGGTGAATGAAGCTCTGGGTGATGAGAACTGGGTGATAGCAATGCAGGAAGAGTTGTTACAGTTTGAGAAACTGGGAGTCTGGAGACTTGTAGATTTACCACCAAAGCAGAAAGCGATAGATACGAAGTGGGTCTTCAAGTGTAAAAGGGATGATCGAGGTGTGATCATTAGAAACAAAGCTCGGTTGGTTGTCAAACGTTTCCACCACTGAAGGATCTGACTATACGGAAGTCTATGCACCGGTTGCACGTTTATAGTCAATCCGCATTTTCCTTGCATTCGCAGCTTAGAAAGGTTTTAAGGTGTACCAGTTAGATGTGAAATCCGCATTTCTCTATGGTAAGCTACGCGAACAAGTGTACGTCGGCCAACCACCGGGGTTCGTCGATCTGCTGAACAAGAACAAAGCTTATCTCCTAGACAAAGCCATATACGAATTACACCAAGCCCTGAGAGCTTGGTATGAGACAATATCTCAACATCTCGTTGGAAACGGCTTTACGAGAGGCACAGTGGACAGTACATTGTTTACCAAAGAAGTCGGAAGTCATATAATCATTGTACAAATCTATGTGGATGATATCATCTTTGGTTCAACGGATGATAGTCTTTGCAAAGAGTTCGAAAAGATCATGAAGAAGAAATTCAAGATGTCTTCTATGGGCGAAATGAAATTCTTCCTCGGATTACAAGTTGATCAGTTACCAGATGGCATATTCATTCATCAAACAAAATATGTTCACGATATTCTGAAGAACTTTGAAATTGATAGCTCGAAGCCGCTTTCTACTCCTCTGGCGCTGAATCAGGGGATTTGCATTGATGAAACAGGAACCAAAGTTGATGATACGCTCTATCGGTTGATGATAGGATCTCTGATGTATCTAACGGCATCTCACCCAGATATCATGTATCCTACCTGCCTTTGCGCGAGATATCAGTCCAGTCCCCGAGTGTCACACATGTAGATAGTCAAAAGAAAAGCACAGAAGTCACACAAGAACCTTCTGTTGCAAAATTATCAGGAGTACACAAGAACCTCCTGCGGCTGAAAAGATTCAAACATCCGCTGATCAAGAGACATTAGTACAGACAGGAGTCACACAAGAACCTCCTGAGTCTGAATTACTCAAAATTCCTATCATTCAATCGCAAGATCCTCCAACAGCTGCTCAACCTGAAAGATCAACTCCTAAAGCGTCTACACTAAAGAGTACGCCAAAGTCTACGCCAAAGACTACTCCAAAATCGAAGCTATTTGGACACATTCCAAATGAGCCTGTTGATATTCAAGATTTGAACGACTTCTTTCCTGATACAGACATTGATGGTCTAGAAAAGTGTGTTAAAGTATTGGAAGACAAAATTGCAAAGAACGAAGTCGAGAAAGCTGCTTTAGAAAGTATGGTGAAACAGAGCGAGGTGGAGAAAGAGATTCTGAGCGATAAAGTCAAATTCTTGGAAGGTGACCGAGGGTATTTGAAGGCTCTAATCAAAAGCTTACAAGACGCTAACGAAAGATTACTTAAATAGATAGCAGAGCTACGATCTGAACGTGATATGAACGATCGAAGATTCAATAGACTGCAGAAAGTATTAACAAATAGTTTGGGTATTGACTTTGTTGCTGAATATGCTCGTATGGATTTACAAGAAGCTAAGGAAAAAGCAGAAAGAGAAATAGCTGAACAGGGAAAATGCAAGAATGTTATAGAGAGTTTGCCTGAGATTACTGAGCCAGTGATTGAATCAGCAAAAGCTTCTGAGTCTGTGGTTGTTCCAGAGATAGAGACTGAGCAAAAAGACGATGAAGAAGCTGAAGATAAAGATGATGATGAACCGGTTGACGACACTAAAGACGACTCTGACAACGAAGATGGTAATAACGATGATGATCAGGGTGGAGTTGGTCTAAAAATAATTGATGCTAAAGTGTCTGACGAATTTGATTTCTCATCGTTGCTGAATGATCAAACTAATATGATGGAAGATCAAAGCCAGGGGAGAAGACAGGGGAAACAGGGCAAAAGGATGTTGATATGACTGATGCTATTACGGCTATGCCTATTTCTGTTATGCCTTCGAAGCCGATGATTCTCATGTTAGAACACAATGTTGAGGAAGACAAGTATGTTCATAATTACTCGAAAGAAGATTTGGCTAAGTTACTTGAAGTTGATGCTGAAACGTTCGATTTTGATTTTGAAGAGCAAGTGTTGAATGTTAATACGTTTAAACGAGTATTGTTATAAAAGAAGATATGAAGCTGAAGAGTACAACAAGGTGATTATTGAAGATTGGTCGTCAGACGATGAGAAAGATGAAGCTGAGAAGTATACAGGTTTGAATACTGATAGTTTTCCAACCTTTGAGGAAATGTACGAGCAGCTTAACAAAGATATGTTGAAAGAAAAAATTGAAGAGACTGTACATGAAGGTAAAATCCCTATACCAATGACGAAGGGAGAAATTGCACAAGCTAAAAAGTCCTGGTTCGAAGAAATGCCAAGAGAATGAAAGTTTCGACGTCCATTAGCATTCTTTACCAGAGATAAAGATGTTTCCTTGGGGGATATATTAAGCTGGGGATGGTTTAAAGAGTTGAACGTTTATGCCATTAAACGTGAATTTGGAGTTCAATACTTCAAATACTTGGCAGATTTCAAGACACTTCCGTATTGGGATGTTGAGGAGTTGGCATAGACGAGAAATGTTACATATCATATGAAGTTTATTGATCAGTTGCTATGGAAGATGATTAAGTTTGAAACGACGCTGATTAAGGATTGTGATGATGATACCAATGATGAAAGAGATAAAAAGAATAAAAATGAAATATTTTTAAAACTAAAAGAAAATTTTCAAGAACCTGTTCTACAATCTACTGAGAATGGTGAATGTTCAACGTGAAAACCTTCTAAGCAGAATGAAGAACAAAAACAAAAGGAAAAACAAAGTTTTAAAAATTCTAAAAACTTTTAAAAGAAAAATAAAAGTTCATCGGTACGATCACAAAAATCTGAAAATAAGTGGTGCAGGTCGGACCACAGTGCTTCGACGTCAAATCATGTTTTTAGAAGAAACAGCAAAGATGGTTACCACACATCAAATCAGTGTTATGATTTGAGTGTATGGTTTGCTAAAAAGGATCAGTATGAGAACAGGAAGTGTTGTAAATGTGGAGTAACTGGACACATTGCTAGAAAATGTTTTCAAATTAATTATAAACCTGTTCATATTGATAAGAAAAGTTTTGAAGATTTGAAAGTACCAACTCAGGTTTGGAAACAATGTACAGAAACTACAAACAAGGTGAAACTAGTTATTACTAAGTTTTAAATTTTGAAACTGGTGAATCCTCGAATAGTAATGAACAAAAAGTTTCTACATTGTATTTCAAGAAAGCTTTAAAGAAAAATCAAATATGGTTGGTCAAAGGTAAGGAAGTGACACAATCAGTGAAAATTGAAAATTTAAAGGACTTTCCAAAACTTGAGAAAGTCCAAAATAAACCGGATTGTGAAACGAAAGTCAAAAGTAAGGTTGAAGAAATAACGCCTAAGGCTAAAAAAGCTTGGGTGTCACTATTGAACTAATTGTTTGAATTATTGTGCAGGAACTTCTGAGATGAAAGTAAATTACTGAGAATGGAGTTCCGTGGCACACATTGAAGTTGGGCCGGGTTAACAAGTTTTATATAAAGGCCATTTTTACAAATTTTGTTTCCAATAACGTTTACTTGAAAAATTTTATAAATTTTTTGAAGAAAAATTTCACAGAACCCTCACTGTTGAACAGATAAAACACATGGGTATAAATGTTCTATAAACATAAATGTGTCAAGGTTTTTGTTATCATGAGGGGGAGAGCGCTTAAAAGAAAAATTTGTGAAGTAGTAATGGATGGAGAATTGAAGTGATTCTCATCGGTTGGTCAATATTTTTCAATAAATAAAAAAATTCCAAAAATATGTTTTTGAATTTTAGGGGGAGAAAAATTCAGAAAATCCAAAAACATATTAAAAGCAAAATGTACCAAACCATTGAAAAAGGCAAAAAGAGTTTTATGGATAAAAAGGAAATGATAGTACATCAGTGGACTATCACAGTACGCTAAGGAATTGTAAAGTTTAAAAAGGTATAAACAAGTCTTACTGTGGATGTGTCGATAGGCTTTACACGTTCAGTAAATTGTTTCCGAGATATAAACTAAATTTTACAACTGCTTAAACTTGTAGATTAACTTCTCTCGAATATATGGACTTAGTACTCCGAAATTTCGTTTGAGAGATTGCCTAATTCTGAAATACGAGGTCTTTATAGATAGTTGATATCTGGGGTATTATACAAGTTCTTCTGATTTTGCGTAAGCAATGGCCTAGAACTTCTATAATATTTTTGCAAAAATCCCCTAAAACTGCATTCAATTCAAAATATCGAAAGATACTACAATTGCAGTACAAAAAGATTCCATTTTGGAACACTACCTTATAAGTCGAGCCTTCATCTCTCTGTCGGTACGGTGGTACTAACCTGAGCTCTCAAGGTCTCGCATAACCCAGATACAGATATCAATTACTCTATATTCACCTGTAAGATGAAATCTAGGGAATCTTGATGTGGGAGTATATTCAGAGATTGGAACCATAGTTAAGTCAAGTTTCTTAAATTCTACCTAACATATCTTGGAACAACTGGAAATGTGTCAAAGTTTAAGAGGACAAATATATCGACAATCTAGGTAAATTTGTTTAAAACTTAGTGTCATGAAGAGGTCAATGGACTAGTGATATGTCTCAATCAACTGATATGATCCTTTAACACAAACTCAACAAAAATACGTATGTAAATATGTTTGTATATAATTAGAGCATGATATTCATTACATAAAACAAAAAGATTATATTAGCTTTTAGTTTCGACCGCTGATGATGAAAAGCTGATTTTCAAAGTCTAGAGTTGTTGAACAAAATCTAAAAACCTTTGAAAATTGATCTGAAAAGTTTAAAAGTTCATTAAGTTGAAACTTACATTTGAATAAATGTGTTTAGTGTCAAATCGTTTAATCAAGATCGTTAAGTTGAACTTGATACATAAATCAGATATTCAAGGTCATTAATTTGGACTTGATTAACTTAGAGGGTTTAAAACTCATAAGAAGATTAAAATTTGATATGTTTGTATTTAAAGATTTCAAAGTTCGAATCTGAAATGTTTTATTTGAAAGTTTGAAGAACTTTGAAACAGGAAGTTGATTTTAAGGGGGAGCAGGATAAAACATGTTGATTGAAGATTCCAGAAAGCTCAAAGTAAGGGGGAGCATGGTGATTAAAATTTTATCAAGGCAAGTTCAAGAAAAGAGAAAAGGATTGTAGATGCTATGAAGATCAAGGAAGTTAAAGTTATTCAAAAAATAAAGATCAAGAGAACATTAAAGACTCAGAAACTTAATTGAAGAATGATGACTACGGCAACATCCAAGGGGGAGTCTGTTGATGCATATGTCTGTTGCCTATGTCATTGTATTACGTCGAGTCTGTGTTTAGGGGCGAAACGTTAAGTTTATGTACGTTGAGAGACAAGTTCGCCCAAACTTGTAGTGTACATGAACAAGTTCGCCCGAACTTGTCCATGACACTTTTGGAGCGAACTTGTTCTCCTATAAATAGGAGTCTTGATTTCTCATTTGTAAGATTCGGATATTTTGACTACTGGACAACAAAGCACTGTCCAAGTGTTTCTAGGATTTGTAACGTTTACTCATCAATGAAACAGTGATTAATCAGTAACAAACATGTTTCCAATGTCGCATATGCAAACGGATTTCGCACGTTTACCTTAGGTTTGCCAAATTAGGACCCGAACGATCCGTACAACGAACCCTCAATCTGGAAGAGCGCGGAGATACTTCTTGATAGCTTTCTCCGTGGTGTCCAATTGACTTGGACCGATGATGCTAAGCTGTTTGAATTGAGTGGTGAGGTCAGTGTTATCACTACCAACTTGCTTGATGTGCCAGAATTCGTTTTCCAACTTCTGAACCTCGTGAGGATGGCATAATTCACTTATCATGAGCTCTTTCAGTTCCTCCCATGTAAGCCCATAAGTTGAATCGTTTCCGCGCCTGTTGCGCTCAGCGGTCCACCAGTCAAGGGCCCTTGACTGAAAAACACCAGTAGCATTGACGGTGCGGAGGTTTTCTGGACATCCGCTTTGGCGGAAAGTGACTTCAATTGCGTCGAACCATTGAAACATCTTACTTGGACCTTCTTCGCCTGTGAAGGTCATCGGAGCGCAAGCTTTGAATTGCTTGAAGCTGAACGGAGCTTTCAGGGCATCGTTCTTGGAATCCACAGAGGAGTTGTTGTTGACTGCGTGAATCTCACTGACAATCTGAGGAATTACCTTGGCCACGAGTGAGGCGATTCGTTTGTTATCGTTGTTTCGCTAGGCCGTTCGGCGAGTGTGAGATCCCATGGATGCCATTTGCGAGTGTGAGACTCTATGTAGATGGAATATAAGGAGTTAGACGAGATTCGATTATAACGCGTTTTGTTTAAAAGTTTAGCATTTTACACCATATTACTTATTATTATTGTTCACGTAAGGCACAAAATCACGTAATCACATAAACACGTAATCATATAAGCACATAATCACGTAGGCACATAATCACATAAGCACGTAAGCACATATTTTGCACGTATTCACCTTAAATCAATCATGCCTAGCGCGTATGACATGTGCGTAGTATAGTGTATTGTAAGCGAGTAATATAGCGAGTATCACTGCTCATGAGGTCATGCACGTGAAAGAGTTGTGCGATTAGTTTGATTGCGAGTATAATTATCGGTTAAGATTGCGAGAGCTGTACGAGTTGTGCGTACGTTCATGGAGCGAAAAGCGATAATCGAGAAATTGATTAAGCGTAAAATGTTAAAAATTCTCAATTTAAAACACATAAACATAATAAAATTCGATGTTGCGCAAAATCAGCGATTGTAGGCTTTAAAATCAATGGAGTGTCCTGAGTTTTGAGATAGCAACTGCCCAAAGTGATTCGACCATTCCTCTGAGTTTGCACACACGCTTTGGCCTAATAGGTAAAGGCTCTCACCGCCTCGCGGCTAACGCATTACCCTTCCAGTTACTACACGTTCCAAAATAGTGAAAAAATCTAGACTTTGGTGAGATTGAAAATCGAAGTGCGGAACTAGTTATTAAGATGCGGGTTTCACCCCTAACTTAACAATTTCATACCATAGCTGTGGTATGAACAACCACGAGATAGAAGAGGCGATTTTCGTTGAGATATGGATGTCACTCCTAACTCAACGAAAGAATCTCGTGCAGAGAGTAATACGCGAGATGAGCAATCTTATCGAGAGTTCTCGGTTTTCAAACCTAATCTCGACACAATCACTTGTTGGTGCCATGCGAGTATCTTCACGGGTCCGTGTATTGTGTTGAAAGTCTTAGGAAAGACTTTGTGTAATATTTAACGAGAATAATACTTTAAGCACATAAGGAACGAGAAATCAAATAGGTTCCTACTATAGACTAGGACTAATCATACAATTAACCCTAATTCCCTATAGTTATGGCTCTGATACCAATCTGTCACACCCCAACTGATGGCGGAATCATCGGGATGCGGCACTAAGCGAATAGATTGTTCAAGAGAATCCATAACGACTATTTAAATGACAATATTTAGCAAGGTTCAATTTCCCATAAAATCAAACAAATATTCATAAAATAATCAAAACGGATTACATGGTTCTTGAACAACAAAACAAAATTTAACAACTAGATTAAGCGAGTATCTAAAGCTTAATCCAGTTTCATGATGTGTATAAAATGCAACATATAAATTACATCAAATAAGGCATAAAACTAACCCTTTTTTTAGTACTAACATTGGAAAAAAACATGTTTCTTTGTTCCTTTTGAATTTACAAGACCAAATGAGCTTAAAAGAACAAAAGAAGCAAATAAGCAGCCAAAACCAACATAAATACATAAAGAAGGAATAACGTGGCATGCCTGACCCCCCAGCAACACCATAAAGACAAAAACAAGAAGACAGAAGCTGACCAAGGGGCCGTGCCCAGCACGGCATGGGGCGTGGTCAGCCAATGCACTTAAAGACAAAACCTGCAGAAACTTCTACGCCCACCACGGGGCCGTGCCCAGCTCACCATGGGGCGTGGTCAACTCTCAGATTTGCAGAATCTTGATAGTACAGTGAAGAGTTGACCACGGGGCCGTGCCCAGAAGACACGGGGTCGTGTGGGGCCCTCTGCTGACAGCTGCAATTAATGAAGGAAGAGAAGAAGTCGGCCACGGGCCATGCCCGTTAGACACGGGGCCGTGGCTGGGGTACTATTCTGACTATAAATAGGGGTGCTTGGTTCACTTCAAAGGCATCCTTGGCAAATCACTTCGCTCTCACTTTGCCACCATTCCACCACTACAACACCAACACCCACCACCATCATCCATCTATCATCTTTAGAGTGTGTAGTAGTCTCGGGGATCCAAGATTGATAGTAAGAGTTCTTGTCAAACAAAGGTCATGCTTGGCTAATCTCTTACATCACTTGGTGAAGACAAGTCTTTAATGTATTACTTTTTATTTTTAATCTTTCGGCACTTTTTAATAGGGTATGTATTAATGACTTTAATAACTAGTTTCTTATGTTGAAAGTGAACTTTCCTAACCATTTCTTCATGATGTCATTGATTTGCTCATTCGTGTCTTTATGGTCTATATAAAGCGCGTTAACTACTTGGAAGGGGGTTAGAAGGGTGGTTTGGTAAAGTTCTTGTCTCGTTCAGTGTATAGATCCTGCGAGGACTTGGTTCAAGCTTACTAGGACCTCCTTCAATGCCCCACGGGTATTGGATGGAGGGGGTGCGAATAGCTTGAACCCCCCGTATGTAAACTACTATTAGAACTTTAAACCGGCTTCTTGGGATTGTATCCCTGTTGACTCAAACCACTTAGCCGGGCACCTTCAAAAGAGGGGCCTACTACTTTTCGCATTAATAACTTATTTATTTATCTTTCTATATTCCGACCCTTTGGGATTGTATCCCTGCTGAATCAAACCACTAGGTTGAGGGTAACGTCACCTTCAAAAGAGAGTCTACTACTTTAACTAAGATAATCTCTTGAAAAGTCCAAAAGTGCAAAAATCATCAAAGGTTACATTAAAGAGGAGTTGGATCCAAGTGATTCTATCTTGTCTATTTGTATTTCATTTTATTCATCTTTTCATTTTTAGATTTATTTCTATGTTTAAAAACTTTTATCCAAAAATTTGTAACGATTAGACGTTGAGGATAAACCGGTACTAAAATCTCTTGTGTCCTTAGACGACCTCGGTATCTTACCAACACTATACTACGCTCACGATGGGTGCACTTGCCCAAGTGTGTGTTTGGTGTTAGTATAATATCGTGTTTTATAAATTTAAAACTTGACTAACGCGTAAAACGAACTTAAAATATTAGTAAAATCATATCACGCTTAAACGCACACCATTTCAGCAGATAATCCATCAACCTGTCACATACGTTAAAATAAAAGTCAATGCAATAATGTAAAGGTGAGTAACAGGTTTAGCATAAGTATAGTAAAGAAAGCGTTTGGCAAAAACCAGCATGCTCTAACGTAGTTATGTGAACAAATATGCTATCTACACCGAAATAAGCTAACCAATACAACCGCGAGTGAGACAAGTAAAGTAAATCGAGAGCGAGCCTTAACAACCCTCGAACTAACGGGTGGCGGGTCAACCTATAGCTGCTATCATGTTATGGGTGGTAGGCAAATCTCAAGGCATACAAATAACACATAGCAGTTCAGCGTTTCACGTATAGTCATGTGAGAGCGGTTTTGTGTTTAAAAGTGTTTTTGTGTTTTGTGTAGTGATCATTTGATAGAGAACGTATGTAACACCCAAAAGTGCGTTAAAGAGAAAAAGGGGTCAAGTATACTCACAATGCGTGCTTAAACAGATAAACACGAGCGAGATGGAGTGAGGAAAGTGCCGGATCAGCCTACAAGCGGGAACAGAAGTGCATCAATCTTCCATAGTCCTGAAATGGTCGAAACGGAGATCGGTGCGAGAAACATGTTGTTCGTACGAAACATGTTGTTCGTACGAAAATGTGTTTTCGTACAAAAATGTGCCTTGTGCTTGTTAGCCTGTTTCGTGTCCAAAATCGACTGTTTTTCGCGTCTTTCTTCGGGAAATCGAGTGTTCATCCCTCCAGCCTTAAGCTACTGATCAAACCTAGAGCCGGAGAGGTCTTTGGAGCGAGTTGGCCACTTATGGGAACTTAGACTGGACCATACAATCAGTTCAGTTCGTCATGAGCCCGTCTGGTTCGCACGGGTGACTGTCTTGCATCTTTGTGCATCCGGAACTGAGTTTCTTTCGCCTGAGAAGGATGTGATTTCGAATCCTTTTCACGACGGTTTAACCACTGCCTCGTTCCACTATCTAGTGAACGAAACATATGTCGGCTTTGGTCCGTTTTAGTGCAAAATCAAGTTTAAAACAGTTTTTTCTTAGGATTGAACACTTGGTGAGTTGAAATATCAAGATTTCTAACTCGGGAAGCCAAGGCTAAACCCAATATACTTGTTTAAGTGTGAATCCAAGGTATAAACAGAAGTTATATGTAAAAGATGAAGATTTTCAAAAACAGAAGAAGTTTAGATGAAAACACAGATAATCTCGTGTAAAATCGTTGTGGAAATCGTTGTGGTTTGCGTGAAAATAGTTGTTTCTTACTTGGAAAATCAGAGAAGAAATGGTAGAGAGCGTTTGGTGCGAGTGACAGGAAGTGAGGAAATGTGGATACAAGTGTGGTATTTATAGGAGAGGAGAAAGAAGAGTCACTGATAGCAATTCGTAAGAAAAATGGTCATTTCATACGAAAAATGGCCAATTCGTACGAAAATGGTCAATTCGTACGAAAAATGGTCAATTCGTACGAAAAATGGCCAATTCGTACAAAAATGGTCATTTCGTACAAGTTGATCAGTTTGGTGCTTTCGTTCGTATTAGTTAGTTATATTAAGCGGTTTAGCGAGACGTTAAGCGTTGTGTTGTGTATCGAGTTGAGCGAGCGAGCGATTGAGCGTTTAAGCGAGTATAAAACATATAAACACATAAACACACCGTGTAATTCGTTTGCGTTGTGATGAGCGTGTAAGTAGTAAGTGTTTGAATGCGATGAGTAAGCGAAATAAAATGCGTTTTAAATATAGTGTCAACCTCGTTATTATCGAATCTTGGAGTACAAGGCGGTTACATCAGAAATAAACGATAAAACAGATAACAACCGAAAAGTCGGGTTGTTACATTTATTAGGTAAATAGGTTAATAAAAGTATTGGCTTTTGGTTAATTAGCTAAATAGGTTAATGGATTAAATGAGTTAGTGGGCTTTAGACTAAAAGTTTTAAAGAAAAAAAAATATAGGGGAGGGAAGGGGTCAAAACATACAAACTTTTTGGAATTTTTCGATGAAAATTACACTTCTAAGCGAAAACACTGGGGGCTCACCTTGGCCCGTCAAAAGCTTCGCCCATCAAAAGCTTCGCCCTTGCAGATAGGGTCCGGTTTCGTTTCTTAAAAAACTGCGTATTAAAATACCATATTTTCGGGTTTTTAATACCCTATTTTTAGGCTTTCTAAGACCATTCATATTGGGTCCTTCATATTTATGTGAATGTGTTCTCTATATTATGCAGAGTGATTGTGAATGGAGGTCAGAGAAAATGCAACTTTTCATCGGTAACTATAAATATGTGGAGAAAACATTACTCACCATCTATAATTTTAAAATATTTTTAAAAGTGTTTGTGAGTGAAGGAGAGAGAAAAAGGTAATGATAAAAGTATAAAAATATTATTTAATTGAAAAGTATAGGGAAAAGGAAGTGATTTTTAGTGTATTATATTGTTATTATATAGATAGAGATAGAATGTCAAATGTGAATGTTTTAATACCCTATTTTCAGGATTTTTTTGTTTAATATTATTAAATATGCGTTGTACAATTAAAAAAAAAGTAAAATGAACCCAACTTAAAAAAAACAAGTTTCGTTAAGCTTGTCCCAAACCTGTCAGGTATGGGGTATACCCGTGGGTTTTAGGTAAACCCGTTAACTTAAAAAAATTACCCGTTAGGTACACCCGAGCCAAAAGCCATTGAGCATCTATTTGGTAAGTGGCAACTACTTGTCACATGTATTTAGCATTATCGTTATAAAAATATATAAAATAACTACAATGTATATAAATAAAATACTAAAATGTATAAAAAAACTTAAATGCATAAATAACAAAAATAGTATATGCCAATAATTGATATATCATATATATATACATATTTAGAAAAATAAAAGAAATTATATTGGGTAAAAAGGTTCAGTTTATCATGTAATCGAGTCTAGATAAACGTGTATATCATCAAATCTCAAACCCGCAAAAAAAAATAATCTCAAACCCGATTACTTGACCGTAAACCCGTCCAAAAGTGTTAGGTTTCAGGTTTACCCATCGTGTTCGAGTTTGATTCGCATCCCAATTTAAAATGAAGTAACAATTTCAAAACATAAATACATTCAAGTTGATAACTTATAACTTGTAAATGAGTTTAGACCGGTAATTATAATATTGTTGGGTATTCCACAAACCCTGTATTGAGTATTAAAAATTGTATTGAGTATTAAAAAAACCCGAGTCGGGTTAAAAATATAAAAACGGTTCCAGGTATAGATTAGAACCAGGTTCGGATATTAAACATGTATAAATCGGTTACGGTTTCTGTTTTGGGCATTGAGATAAAAATAAATACCTTATCTATACCTTACAAATAGGATCAGTTTCGGTTTCGTGTAGAGAATAACCGGGTATTAATAAAAACCGGTTACGAGTTTTTTTTACTGAGTCCGGTTCTAGATACGATTTTATTGTGCACCTCTAACATCAATTATTGTCTTTGTGCCAAGCGTGAGTTATACCTGATATCTAAAACCAAAACATTAATAAAATTTTAGGTTCATGCTTTGGTTGGGTCAACTCCTTTCTAAATTCTAATGTATTAAATATTGCACTATCTTGCTTATATACAACAATAATTACTCTTAAGCCCTCCGCAGTGCTAACCGAACTATGACCAAAATTGGGGAAACATGTAAAACAAAAAACGAATAAGTGACTAATATGAACTAACACGTAGACAACGTTGAATTTATACCAATAACTTTATTAAAGTTTAGGAGCTTTATGATAACTTTATTAGAGTTTAGAGGTAGAAAAGTAAAGTGTTTCAAGAAAATACCAAAACAATAAAATGATTAAACGACAACGGGTGGAAAATAAAAGTTTATAATAAAAGATGAAATATACTAAAAGACGAAATTACTACTATTCATTAGAAGGGTTATGAATTAATATATACACACACACATAGGAATCGGTTCAAATGATAACCACCACGAGTTGCGAGAAACGTGGGAACTTTTTGTTCTCGCGCGAGTGGGGCTAAAATTTTTTTTGCACAAACGTAGATGAAAATATTATAAACACATCTGTAAACAATTTTTTTAAAAGGAATTGTCGAGTCGTTAGTTTTGACTGATACAAAGTTTTTTTAAGCCTGAGCGTAAATATTTACACTCAAGTGTAAAAAAACTTGCATAAAAAATTTACGCTCATACGTAAAAAAACTTGCATCAGTCAAAACTACCACCTCGACAATTTTTTTTACTTTTTTTACAGATGTGTTTATAATATTTTCATATACGTTTGTGCAAAACAAATTTGGCCAACTCGCCTTAGATCAAAAAGTTCTAGCGGTTCTCGCAACTCTTGGTGGTTCTCATTTTAACCCATCGCTATATACATACATATATATATATATATATATATGTATATATATATATATATATAGAGAGAGAGAGAGAGAGAGTAAGGTTCATGCGAGAACCACCTTTATTGCGAGAACCGCGAGAACCACATTTGTTGCAAAATAAAATCTAAAAAAATCTAAAAAGCACTCAAAAATTATTTTTTTAATATTTTTTATAAAAATCGCTATATTTCGTTTCCCAAAAAAACTGATTTTTGTGTATCATAACTTCGAAAAATTCCGTAATACATTATCAGTATTAGACAATTGCACTTTAATTTCCAATACCATCCCTAATACACTACTTTTTACATTACCAATATTCAAAATGCACATGTGCATCATTATGTATAACCATTATATAACGTGTTTTGGTAAAAAAAGGTTGTGATTTTGAATGATGAAGTAGGCCCACATACATGTTTTTTGGTTATTTATATCTAGTGCTTGATGGTTTGATTATAGTTGTCACTTTATGATGTAATATGTTGATTGTATGGTATAAATGATGTTGATATACATGTAATAAAGTGAAAATATTTGTATTGGTATTGTATTATAGATGGTACGAGGTAATGGTATTGTATTATGGATGGTAGGAGGTAATGGAAGTGTATTATGGATGGTATCATAGATGAAAGAGAAAGTGTATTCAAAGTAGTGTACCAAAACACCTTATTTCATGTTGATATATAAAGATGCACATGTGCATTTCTAATATTCTTAACGTAAAAAGTAGTGTATTATACATGGTAGTGTAAATAAAAGTACAATTGTCTAATATTTGTAACGTATTACGGAATTTGTCGAAGAAATGATACATATGCACATGTGCATGGTAGTGTATTATGGATGGAATGATAGATGAAAGAGAAAGTGTATTGAAAGTAGTGTCCCAAAACACGTTATTTCATATTGATACATATAGATGCACATGTGCATTTCTAACATTGGTAAAGTAAAAATTAGTGTATTACACGTGGTAGTGTAAATGAAAGTACAATTGTCCAATGTTTGTAATGTATTACGGGATTTGTCAAATAAATGATAAAATGCACATATGCATGGATAACTGTTACTCAAAAAAAATTATTTATTTTTTATTGTAAACGAAATATAACGAATTTTTCATAAAAATATTAAAAAAATAAAAAAAATTGGGGTATTTTTTAGAATTTTTAAGGTATTACTGTTTGTGTTCACACTGGTTCTCGCGGTTCTCACAATATAGGGTGGTTCCTAACGGATCTTTATCATATATATATATATGGATGCATAATAAATGGATGCATATACTATATATATATATATATATATATATATATATATATATATATATATATATATATATATATCCATACTTATGGTTCAAAATAAATAAATAAATCATACTAGAATCGTGGGACGATGTCCCTCACAAATTAACTTTTTTTATACTCAATTACAACTGGAGTAGTAATTACTCGCGCTTTGCGTCAGGATGCGATGGGAATTCGCTACGTATCACAAATCATGACCGATGAATAAATTCGTAAAATCAAACAAAATGATATCTAGATGTGTTAATGTTATTTGCGTTGTAACTCTGCTTTAAACATCATAATCATTATCTTAACAACAACAACAACAATTAATAATAAAAGATAAAACAATAACGTAAATAATAAAGGTAAACGTAAAAGAAAATGATTGAAACTTGGTTGGTTTCGGTGCACTCATTAGAGCAAATGAAGAAAAGTTAAAAAAAATACGTTTAGAAGGGAATATGCGCGTGTTCAGCTCGTAAAAAAATTGAAAGGTAAAAGCGGTTTTTTGTACTATAATCGGTTTTGTTCGTTAAAAAAATAAACTAAAAAAGGCACAAGTTACAAAGCACTAAACTTAAAAAAAAAACCCTCAAGTTAGTAAAACCTCCCATTAAACTAAAAAAAGGCCTCAAGTTAGGATAGCCTCAAAGGCTCATGTTAACATATTGACATTATTCAATTTCTATTCTTTTATATAGAGATAATTTTTACTTTTTACAAACCCTAAAATTATAAATTAAGTCCTTTAAAAGTTTTACTTTCACTTTGTGTCTTTTTTTTCAATAGTTTGCTACAGGTCTTATCTTTTTCACTAATAGGGTTAGAAAATCCCAGTTAATCTAGGTCATGGACATTGCACATGAGAGCAAAGCGGTATGTCTTGGATTTTTACAATCAATTGTAGAAAACGAAGAAGAAGAACTTGACTGGGATTCCTTTACAAATTGTGACTTCGTGTCAGATTAACCTTTTGATTGTAATAATCAAGGATTAATCTAGATTTGATGCAGAGGTTTTGCTCATGAACAAATTTGAACAATGAAGAAGGCTAAAGTCAAAATCAAAATCTAAGTCAACTTGATTTGGTGATAGTTGTCACAATGTGGTTCATCGTCCTATGTACAGGAGTGTTCATTTATGTACACGTTATTAATTTTATTCTACCATAGTTATGATATGAGATTACCATGATACCTCTCTTTATATGTATATAACAATTATGTAGGGGTTTATATGAAGTTCTCTCTATATTATATTAGATTGTTTCCATGGAAAAGAAGGGCCGCCCTTCAGATGTGGCAAATGAGGTGGAGGAGAAAGACAACGACCGGAAGATGTGGCAGAGAGAGGCTGTAGGTGCAGCCCTTGCAAAAGGTGCACATGTGAGGCACTTGTAGGGTTGCTGTGAGTGGGAGAAGGAAAAGAGAGAGAAGTAGAGGGTGCCCTAGAAGAGGAGGGCGAGGATGGATGGGCAAGTAGACGTGGCATTGGGTAGGAAAGAAGGAAGGGCGTGAATGGCGTTGGAGACAATCTTATTGTAATTATCTTTATGAGTATTAGAAATTATGATATGATTGATTTCCTTTTGTAATTATCTTTTGTCATACGTTATTATAAATAGTTGATTGTAACAAAAAAAAATACCTAATTGGGGTTTTACTATTTTATATTATCTGGATTTTTCACCAATCGAAGAATTCCTCACCATCACACTCAAACTTGGAGGTATGCTCAAAATGAGCTAACAAACCAACCCGATTAAGAAAACTCCAAGTACAATGCCATCATTTATGATTGAAAGCTTGAATGGTGAGAAAATGGCAAAACACGACTAACAAAAGAAACAAGTAACATCGTGAAAATCGAAAACTATAATCAATGAAATACTAAGTAGCTTTAAAGGCTTTGCCTTTTCCAATGCACCATTATTATTTTCTTAGATAAGTATTGTTTAGAGCTTACATTAAAGAAGAACTAGAATACATATTAGACTTGGATGTTTAGTTTTTAAATATTGTGTCCTTTTTATATTCAGATATATAAATTGTGTGTTTGAGATCAAGAAATCTGGTACCCTCTTTGTTTCTCTTCTTTAGTTTCTGTTTACCACCTAAAACACACATTATTAATAAAAAGCGATATTTATACTACATTTACATCATACATGAACTTATAGAGCGAATAATATGTACATTATTTATCATTATTCATTGTGTTGTTCTAAACAACATGAGTTTGATACTCCGGAAAGTAATTTTTGTGTGCGGAGCGTATGAATTATCCAAGATGTGACGTGTTTTTTTAAGGTGATGGTATATGTGTTCCTTAAATTACAAGTGTATTTAGATGCATCCTTGTAAGGATTTGGACACACTACTATAATCACACAATTCGTTCATGCTGATCTAGACAACATAGACACATCGTTGTGATGTTATACCATTATAACTAGTTTAAAATCACTATATTTAATAGAATTATTTTTCTAATAGCCATACTTGATTTTTCATCATGACATTCTTGCAAAAAAAATGTCACAAAACACCGTGATGCTAAACGATGTATAACCAAAGATATAAAATTGTAATTTCGACATGAACCATGAGACATGTTATTCTTTATTTGAAATCATCCATTATTTTCTCAATATACCCTTATTTTATAAAAAAAAAAAAACAATATTATTGAAGAAAAAAACGAATAATTTAACATGCACACATGAAAACAAATGAAGATAGGAGAAAAAGTTTTGACGTTGAGATTAAAGATAGGCCTCATGTGTGTAGGTGGACCAATTGATAAGAACAAGTTTAAGTGATATCCAATCATGACTTTTTTAAAGTCAAACTTAATTATCATAAGAATGTAATGATGCCATCATCCATATGATATAGTGTCATTTGAGACAAAATCAAATCTTGAATCATTCACTTAATGAAATTTGCAATTGTTTCGTTTTTGGTCAAACAAGGGTAATGAGTAAATCTCTTGTTCAAAATTATATCAACCATGAATCATGTTGTTAGATACTTCAATGATGATATCGACTTTAGATTTTGTCGTAGTTAATGTTGGTAATTTTAGTGTTATCAACGGATTTTAGGGTATTGGATTAACTTGTCGACCGAGAAAATAACGTCGGTGATTAATCGAGTTAGGTGACGCGGGAGTACGGACTCGTTTAACACGAATGTTATTTGGGCTTTTTAATTAATTACTAGTTTGATTATTCAATAATTGTTTGGGCTTATCTTATTTTATCTCATTAATTTTTAGTTAATGGCCATTAAATTAACTGATATACAATTAAACAATTGCTTTGTTTAAAATAGATAATGCCCAATACAATTTTTGTTACGAGTGTTGGGCCATTTTAATGGCTGGTTTGGGCCATCTTAATGGATGGTTTTAAGGAAAGTCCATGTGACTTTAATTAAGGTCGTATAAAATTTAAAAGAGACTTGGGTGAACTCTCTGATCGCAGACATACAAAAATACGAACATAAGAACTTTACGGTTACAAGGGGTATCCTATATACTCAATCACAGAATCATCAAATCTAATTCCAACAAGAGTGATCTCTGTCTAATCCGATAAATCATTGCGTGTAACCCGCAAATAGGTTTATCTGACAGTTCTCATACGATTCAGAGATTAATCCAGGTTTCATGGTAATTTTGCAATTTCAATTCGGGTTCCAGGTATGTTTAATTCTTCGAATTTACTCGTTCTAAACCAAATATACAACAAAGATAAACCTATTTTAGGGTTCAATATGGCTTCGAGTTGTAGTTTGGTTATAATATTTGCGTGGCCTGTGATAGTTTGTTGAAAATTCTAAGTTGTAAAGTTTGATTTTGAATTCAATTATAATATTTGTTGTCATCAACCGGATTTGATTTCAAAGTTGTTTTCGTCTTATTATGTTTGGTCGATTTCGTTTACTGATTTGGATAACCGACCAACAATATGTATTATGGGATAAATATTTTTAACTTTATATATTCTAGATGACTTAATTATAATTTGAAATTTTGGTTTCAACGTGTATTTATTGATCCATGAAACTTGATATCCATTATTTTGATGGAAAAGGCAATTTGGTTGGAAAAGTTTATATGTCTGGAAACCTTAATGCTGTGTTCATCAATATCTCATATGGGTTTTGTGAAGTTAGCAAATAATTTAGAAAATATCTCATATGGGTTTATAATTTCCTACGGATTTGGGATTTAATATGTATCGAGATTCACAAAGATTTTTGGATAATAATTCTTTTGGTCAAGTTCATCATCATTTGAGAAAATTGTTTTGTTTTTGTGATAATAAATAAGAACACGAAGATGTGTTACATCTTGTGACGATTTGTATTTGTGGGCTAAATGTGAATACATTTTTTTTATTTTGCTACGGTCCATGTGGGTTCTTTAACGGATACATGTAGTTTTGGAAAATGAATTTGAAAACTATCACTCGCCAAAGGTATTAGTAAACATGCAATTTGTCTCAGTTTACGGATCATCATGTGGATATTAAATATCCATGTGATTTTGAATTTCTAAATGGAAATGAAAACTGAGTTTTACTTTGATCCCACATTTTATATTTATTAAAGGTTTTTGGTTATTGAAGTTTTCGATGGGAATAAGAACCGGAGGGATTAAGTAATTATCAATGAATCAGTGGATTAAGTAACATCACTGACATGCTATTGTAAATCAAAAGGGTTATAACGAATCGGTTGTGTACTTCTGTGAATATAAACATGGTTGGTGTTCGATTTTGGCTTCAACAGAGAAGGAAGTAAAGAAACAAATTAGTTAATTTCTTCATTCTTGGCTTGTTTTGTCTTGTAACATCAGAGACAAGGAAGAAGAAACATGATATTTGTGTTCTTCTTGACATAAGCTAAATGAGGAAAGAAATATTTGTTTATTTGGATAACTTTGGATTGATGGAACTAGTTTAAATAAAGAAATAAACTATTAGGTTTCCATGGTGATAGACTTGTAAAGCCAGAATATAACACACAAGTGGTGGTTTTGTTATCTCAGAAGAAAAGAACAAGTGTTCTTTGGTGATGGCAACAAATAGTTAAAACCTATTTTGGTGTGGCAATTTGGTATGTTTGCTTGAAACTTTTGGGTGTTGACTTGAAAAGTCAAGGAAGGAGAAAGTGTTGGTATACCCAATAGGAATATAAGAATGGAATAAGTGAAGTAAAAAAAAGTCAAGAAAGAAACTTGCAGATTAATTATTTGAAGTCAGATATAAAGTTGGGCACTCAAGTCTCTTCAGAATTCAAAGTCAAAGATGATTCAAATACATTCCAGGTTTCATCTATCTATTATCTCTGGACTATACGATTACTAAAAGAGGTTTTATTCTACCGATTCCTAGTAGAATAATTGATAATTATGCATTGAAATTAGAATGATTATATTGTATGTGAATCATAAATAAGCTTCGGTAGAGGATTCCGTATTTATAACTTCTAGTATATCTAAGACCATGATTCTATGTTTTGCCATGCTTGTTTAGGAACTGCATGATACGTTTTAGGATAGTTTGATTCCTGACTTTGTTTGAAGTTATAGAACTCGTACACAGTAATTTGTGTGTTTTCACTCTACACCTTTATTGGGTAACAAAAATATGTTATTACTTTTATTGATGATGTGTCTAGATTTTGATATGTGCGGTTGTTGCATGATAAAGATCAAGTCTTAATAAATTTTAACTATTTAAAACTCAGGTGGAATTGTAAAGAAAATGATTATTATTATGCTATTATGTTATGATATTCATATCTAAGTAAAGGATTTTAGGCTATGTTAACAGCCTGTAATTTATTGAATAGAGTTCATAATAAAAGGACTAAGGTAATCCCGTATGAACTTTGGTATAAAAGCATAAGAATTGAGTTATCCTAGGATATGGGGTTATAGATTTGTTGAGAGGCTTATTATACCTAAGATGAGGACCACAGATGAAAGAGGCATGGAATGCATATTTATTGGGTATGCTGAACATTCCCTTGTTTGTAGGTTCTATATTATAGAACCAAATGATTATATATATGTTCATTCTGGTATTAATTCTAGAGATGTTGATTTTGGGAATGAGAATAGAATTGCCTCTGTACCTAGATTGAAGGATATGCATCAGAGTTTATTACTAATATCTATGATAATAACTATGGTAAAACCAAAGATGTACGTTCTACTAGTACTAAATCCAGAAAAATACTAGAGTAAGTCTTTTGAATATGATTTCAATTGTAATTAGTTAAAGAATAAAAATATGTGATTTAAAATCAATATCAATATTATTCAATGTTGAGGATTATCCAGAGGCTTATAGTGAAGCAATGGCTTTAAGGATGCTTATTTCAGAAAAGAAGCTTATTCAAAATAATACATGAAAAACCCACCCTTGGATATAAACCATTAGGTAGCGTTTGGTATGCAGGAATGAGAGGAGGAATGGAATGGACCATTGTGAGGGAATGAAGAAAAGAGTGTTTGGTTGGTCAATGGAGTGGAATCGCTCATTCCAAAATGCATTCCATTCCCTCAAAAGCATTCCATCCCTTCCCCCTGTTTTTTTTCCATTCCATTCCATCTTCACCATTCATTAACAACACAGCAACCCACTCCTGTTGCCACCACCCACCACCACCGTCATCCGCCGTCGCCGTCACCCGTCGCCGCCTCTCGCCTTCGCCGCCACCGCCGCCACCCGCCACTGTCACCTGCCTCCGCCCACCGCCACCACCCACCGCCACCGTCACCCGCCACCGCCACCACCCGCCACTGCACCACCCAACGCCACCCGCCACCACCGCCACCCACCTCCGTCGTCACCCGCCACCACCACCGCTGTCACAACTCACCGTCGTCTCCGGCACCACCACCGATGCCGCTACAATTGCCATCTATCACCACCCACCATCACCGCCTATCATTGACCACCTCCATCTGATTTTATTCATTCGTCTTTTCACGCATACCAAACAACAAAAAGCAATGGTTCATTCCATTCTCACATGGTAACCAAACAAGATATGGAATGGTAATGATCAATTCCATTACCTCATCCATTCTATTACCTCGTCCATTCCATTCCCTCGCTCATTCCATTACCCTATACCAAACAGACCCTTCGAGTGTAAATGGATCATCAAGAAGAAGATGAAAGTGGATGGTAGCACATATAATTTTGAAGCCAAGTTGATTATTCTAGGCTTTAGACAAAAGGAATGTATTGATCTCTTTGATACCTATGCTATTGTTGCAAGAATATCCAACATTAGATTGTTATTAGCACTTACAGCTATACATAATCTTGTAACTCACCAAATGGATGTGAAATATGCATTCCTGGATATTGAATTAGATGAAGAGATTTACATGAAACAATCTGAAGGCTTGTTGTGCTTGGTAATGAAAACAAGGTCTGTAAATCAATAAAATCTCTTTATGGCTTGAAACAAGCACCTAAACAATGGTATCAAAAGTTTGATGAAATTGTGTTGTAAGGTGGTTTTGTTTTTAACCAAGTTGACAAGGTTGTATATGGCATGTTTGACTCTTCAGTAAAGGAGTTATAAGTTGTCTATATGCGGATGACATGGTGATCTTGGTACTAATCAGGATCAAGTTGATAAAACCAAGGAATTCTCGTCATCTATGATTTCCATGAAGGATGTGGGGGAGGCAAAAGTGATTCTCGGTATAAGAGTCACACGTGGGAACAATGGTATCTCAATCTCTTAATCTCACTACATTGAAAAACTTCTAAAGAAATTTAATCTTTAGGATTGTTCATAAGTTGGAACTTCCCTTGATCCTAATAAAGATGATTGTATTTCTTAGTTGGAATATTCCAAGGCAATAGAATGCCTAATGTATATTATGATTTGTTCAAGGCCTGCTATAGCATAGTTGTGGGAAAGTGAGTAGATTTGGCATTGGCAAGATGTGGATAGGTTTTAAAGCCTGAAAAGAACCATGATCTATGGTTTGTGTTATTAAAGCTTTCTTTCAGTTTTAGAAGGGTTTTCATATGCTAGTTGTATAACTAAGTGGATGCGTATTCCTACTCGGTTCCAAAGAAACAGACTTGCATCACAAATCAACAATGGAATCTGAATTTACAACTTTAGTAGCGTCTGGTAAAGAAGCTGAATGGATAAAAAAATGATCTTTGAGATTCCTTTGTGGTTAAAACTGATACCACCAATATCTATCAGGTGTGAGAGTGCTGGCTAAGGATTATAGTCAGGTGTATAATGAAAAGTCTAGACGATTATGTGTTAGCATGATTCATGAGCTCATCATGCATAGAGTGATATCTGATGAATTTGTAAGATCTGAGTGTAATTTGACTGATTGTCTAACGAAAGAGTTAGGAGAGATCTCGTGAGTAAATCAGTCATAGGGATGGATTTAAAGTCTTCACTTTAATATCCTATGCCAAGACACCCAATTCCCATCTAATACAACGTTGGATGCATAATTCAATGCGGAAAGCTTGTCATGGAGATATTGGAACACATGATCAGAATCATCCCAAGGTTGTGTTCAGTAAAGTAGGTTGAAGTTGAACTTCTTAATAGTTCATTGATAAATTGCAGTGCAGGTATAAGAGTAATGAACTATCTATAAGAATATGAAGTTTAGCCGCTTCAAGAAGCTTTGGACTTGAGCTTTGATATATTCTTTGAAGGATTAGGGCACAGGCTAGTAAAATATTGTGTCAAGTGGAATTTGGATTTGTAAACGTGTGTGTATGTTACCTACATGTATTTAAATGGATAACATGGGTTCAATCCATAGAGACACCCTATTATTCTAATATTTGTATCGTGTAACATACTAAGTGAAAATTCAATCCTTGGGACATTTTCATTATGCATGTGTTTGTGTTTCCGTGAGTATGGTTAAGTTAATCATGGATATCACTAAAATGGAGGAGGATTGTTGGTAATTTTAGTGTTATCAACGGATTTTAGGGTATTGGATTAACTTATCGATCGAGAAAATAACGTCGGTGATTAATCGAGTTAGGTGACGCGGGAGTACAGACTTGTTTAACACGAATGTTATTTAGGCTTTTTAGTTAATTACTAGTTTGATTATTCAATAATTGTTTGGGCTTATCTTATTTTATCTCATTAATTTTTAGTTAATGGCCATTAAATTAAAACTGATATACAATTAAACAATTGCTTTGTTTAAAATAGATAATGCCCAATACAATTTTTGTTACGAGTGTTGGGCCATTTTAATGGCTGGTTTGGGCCATCTTAGTGGCTGGTTTTGAGGAAAGTCCATGTGACTTTAATTAAGGTCGTATAAAAGTTAAAAGAGACTTGGGTGAACTCTCTGATCGCAGACATACAAAAATACGAACATAAGAACTTTACGGTTACAAGGGGTATCCTATATACTCAATCACAAAATCATCAAATCTAATTCCAACAAGAGTGATCTCTGTCTAATCCGATAAATCATTGCGTGTAACCCGCAAATAGGTTTATCTGACAGTTCTCATACGATTCAGAGATTAATCCAGGTTTCATCGTAATTTTGCAATTTCAATTCGGGTTCCAGGTATGTTTAATTCTTCGAATTTACTCGTTCTAGACCAAATATACAACAGTTAATTGTGAATGCATCATACGTTTTAAGCAATTCCTACATCTTACATTCACATGAGAGACAGACGTAAAGAATGTCAACTTAAAAAAAACATCAATGCGTTTTACGTGTATTAGTTGTGGATAAGATAGAAACTGTACAATTAATCGTGATTGGGTAAGCGAAATTTCAGAATGTATGACCTCATGGGAAGTCGAAGTCTCCACGAACAAAACGAACAATATTTATTGTTGTTACGGGTCGAATCTTACATGATTAGTTACTAAAAACAAGTTTATAATCGATGCACAACTAGATGAAGCTTGGATTAGGGGTGGGGTAAAATTGGTGAGGATAGAAGAAAATAGACAATCAAATCAGAATCAAACTAGAATATTGTAATCATTTATATGGAGTTTAATTTTATGTATATTTGTTATGAAAACATTTTGAATTAAAAAAGCCTTTTAGATTTACATTCTAATTCGTCGTTGGATTGGAACCAAAGATGGTCCAGCTTTAGGTTGTTTTGTTCTTCCTTTACAGATTGGTTTGGACGTTTGGTCCAGCTTGATTTTAAGCAAAATTGCCACTATTTTAAAATAAAAAACGTTGGGCACATGCTCTTGTGCATGTGTGACATCATGGCTTGTTTACAAACATTATCGCATAAAACTGAATGATTCTTGGAATCTAATTGTTTATAGTATGCCCAACGAACATTTTCTGAGAGCGTCCGTGAGCCCACGTGGGGTCCTTGGGCATTGGAGAACCATTCGAGCGGTGTTTGTGCATCCCTATACGGGTATGGTCTCAAATGCGCAAGCACTCGTCCACGCACGCAGCACAATACTCAGCTATCACCAGAGCTAATGCGCAAGCACTCGTCCACGCACGCAGCACATTGACAGCTAATACAAGTACCAATAGAACAGATAGTAGGAGCTGCAGCCAATCAATGTGCGACAAACCCGGACCAGACAACTCCCACGATGGTCAATCGTGTAGGGGACAAAAAGTACAAAAGGACAGTGATGTGTAACCAATCAGGTTGCGTCATTCACTACTCTATGATCTCCACTCATAGCTGGAGACAGACTCGAAAACAAGGACAATCAACCGGATATTCCTTATTGGCAACATCCCGCCCAAGGCCCACCAGCCCATCTCCATCTCCACATTCTTTGACTATAAATACCAGCGTTCAATCATAGGTTTAAGGATCAGCTTTCTCACTCTCTTAGTATTAACACACACTCGTTTAGTGTTCTTAAGCCATACTTATTCTCATGCTGGATGGTGGTTACAAGGAGAACCCCCACCCCACCTCTCATCCTTGTAACGAGTCTCACGGTGTATAATTTTGCAGATAATACTCCCAACCAATGATCTAGGAAAGATTTAAGGATTAATTGGTGCCCACCGATTTTTCTACCACTTGCCATCCTTTTCTTTTTCTAAGTTGATCGCATGGCTGATCAGGGTATTCCATTTCAAATCTTCGGTTCACACTCTCAGCATACGGCAGGGGCAGACAATGCGCATGTCCAAACCCCCTATGTTGACGAGTAAACGAAGGGAATTTCAGTGATGGTGAGATCACACACACCCAGGTATGTTGCGCGCACTAATCAGCACACCACCCCAGCTGCTCAAAAGGCGGGTCCCACCACTCAAATGGTTTCGTTACTTCCAGAAGGGAGAAACTCCCACCTACTAGTACATGAAGACCCAGGTTGCACTGAATGCGGTGTACACGCAATTGTGCGCACAAGCGCAGACTACCACACAGCAACCGCCCGTTTGGCAACTAGCTCAAAGAATCCTGAATTACAACTTTCCGACACGCGACCGCGCACCATCCCATATGACAGTCGGCCGAGCAAGCGGAAATCAACATCGTCATCATAATGACTCCTATTACGATGTGAGCACTAAGCGCAATACACGAACAGACACAGGCAGGCATGATGATGCTCAGTACAAGCATCTACACAGGAGAATGCCAGTTCTTGACCGTCTAGGCCCACGTCGCTCCATGCATGATGACTGGGATACATAGACGGGAGAGTCCGATCCTACATAACGGGAGGGAGATAGCGCAAGTGTATTCAACCGAATAAAAGGGAACCACGCGGCATACATACCACATGCTCACACGGTGTACAATTCAGCTACAGAGCATGATTACCTAGTCTACAGGCCGGCTGCAACTGCAAAATAATCTAACTCAATTTGAGATATCGCCTTAGCCCCGCAGGAGAAGGCGAAACTCCCATCTAATGTCGGAAAGTTTAGTGGTTCCTCTAACCATATCACCATATTAGGTTGTTTACTATCGCTAGGGTCGTCAGTTGTTGGACACACCCTATGTGGTGCAATTTTTTTCGTCCAAACTATCATAGACGCAAACGCATGGTTCAACAGCTTGCCTACTTGCAAGATTAAGTCACTCACGGACCTATAGGCTAAATTTTTGCAACACTTCAGCCAGCAAAAGTGCCATGTACCGGATTCTACCGATGTCATAAACATATGGCGCAGAGAGAATGAAGGAATTGAAGACTTCATCATAAGATACAACAAGGAGGCCTCGAGATCGGCGACATCAATGAAGATTTGATGCATGCACACTTTATCAAAGCAGTACGCTGTGATGGCCTCATCAGAACCATAATAGGTAGAGATGGTTTCCCAAGTATTAGGACAAAGTTATGTCAACAACAAAAGTTTTCGCACAAATCGAGTGGAACCTAACTGGTGGAAAAAGTCATTAATACATCAACAACAACAGACAAGATCAAGGCCGGCTTGGCAAAAAAGTGCACCCAACCTAGCTCTTATGATGCTCATTCACCAGATGATGCACGTGTCACGATCTTCAGGCTCAGTTATCAAAACGCAACTAAGTAGGAAAATAGAGAAAAGAATTGGACTCCTATCACGAAAACTCCATTAGAGATTTGAGCACGGAAAACCACCAATTTAAGCATGCGCAACAAGAAAGGTCAAGACCTTAACCTATACTGCAAGTATTACAAGGATGGGGGTCATTTTACAAAAAAACAACATTAGTTTGCGGACTGAGATAGAGAAAGCCCTGAAAAACGGAAAGCTTACGCGCTTGTTGCTAAATGTCCGAAAGGAAACATGCTAGATAGAGCGTAAAGACGAAGGCCCAAGCACAAGAAAATTCGCCAGCTCGACACGCACATGGTCCAACACGGGCCCAAGAGCAACAAGCAAAACAGAAACAAGAGACAACAACAGCAGGGTGAAAGCTGGCGCGAACAACAAGTGGCTTTCCTGGTGGTGCACGACGGACCACGCGACAGGTGTTCCGTCGTCATCACCGGCGTAATCGGCCCCTACTGAACCGACTGTACTTCATCGATCCAAAGAGCACCGCACAGATAATTTACGAACAATGCTTCAATCAATTTGACCCCGAGGACAAAGCACGCTTTGAGCCGGTAGATTACGCACTCACAGGTTTTTACAAAGAAGCCATATTTCCCTTGGGGCAAATTTCTTTCCCGATCACACTAATGGATGGAAGATATTCAAGAACAGAAGACATGAATTTCATGGTTTTACGTGCAAACTCTGCCAGGACATTCTGTTAGGGAGAGATTTGCAAAGAGACTTTAGCATGATCACATCCACACCTCATTCCGCAATCGGGTTCTCGTGGCGATAATCTATGTCAAAAAGGAAGTCATGGTGGCGGAAGAAGCAAGTCCGGCAAAAGCAACAAAGCCTGCACCCCGGACAGAACCAGAACAGTGGGTCCTCAACCTAAAATATCCCGAGCAAACAATTACTCTCGGCCCTGCAATATCTTAAAGTATCCATGCACACCTGAAATAGCTCTTGTTCAAGAATATGGATATTTTCGCGTGGACCCCCATAAACATGACATGGGTCCCACGCGACGTTGCAGAACATCGTCTGAAAACCTTCCCTTCCGTGGAATCGGTGGTTCAAAAAAAAGAGAATCCTAGGTCCAGAAAAGACATGCGCCATGAACGAGCAAGTCAGTGATATATTTCAAGCAAGTGTTCTCCGAGAGGTTCGATACCAAACGTGGTTGGCAACCTAGTATTGGTGTAGAAGTCAAATGGTGGCTGGTGCATCTATGTCGATTACAAGGATCTCAACAAGGCGTACTCAAAGGATTGCTAGTCACTGCTAAAGATCAATAAAAAGGTAAATTCCCTTGCACCCTTTAGGTGGAAATGTTTCTTAGATTGCTACAAGGGTTACTATCAAGTGCAGATGGCCCATGAGGACGAAGACAAAACGACCTTCTGCATGGAAATGAGATTGTTTTGCTACACGAAGATGCCTTTCAGTCTGTGCAACACTGGGGCCTATCAAAGACTGATAGATAAAACTTTTGGTGATGACATAAGAAAGCATGTCGAATTCTACATTGATAACCTCGTCATCATGAGCATGGAGGAAGATATCATGCTGAAGGATGTTGAAAAGACTTTCAATACCTTGCGTAACATCAAGATGAAGCTTTATCCGAGTAAGTGCTTATTTAGAATGGAAGAAAGTAAATTCTTGGGTTTCATTATTAGAAAGGACGGATTCCGAGTCAACCCCGAAAAAGTCCAAGCTATCGAGCACATGCCCTCTCCTTCAACGATCAAAGAGATGCAAATGTTGACTGGTCGCCTTACCACGTTGAACAGGTTCCTAGCTAACCATGCTACAAAGTCTTTCCCATTTATCAGCATGCTCAGAAACTGCGTCAAGAAGAACCAGTTCCAATGGACACTAGAAGCTGAATGCGCATTCAAGGAAATGAAGGAGTGTCAGATCCAACTCCCCACCCTTACTGCTCCACGCGAGAAGGAGTCAATAGTCCTATACTTGTCCACTTCTGAGAGGGAAACTGGCGAAGTGCTCCTCGTCGAATGGGAGGGAGTTCAGAAACATATCTATTTTGTCAGCAAGACGCTTACGGATCCCGAGACAAGATACTTAATCATGGAAAGATTGGTCCTCGCGTTGGTACATGACTCTAGATGTCTTCGCCATTATTTCACAGGTCATGTCATTAACATCCTCACCAATTATAAGATTGGCCACCTCTTAAGCAAACCAGAAATCCCTAGCTGTCTCGCAAAGTGGGCTATAGAATTAGGCAGACACAACCTAGTCTATAAAGTCGCGACCCACAATCAAAGCCAAGGTGCTAGCTGATTTCATCTCATAAGTGCCAAAAGAAAAAGTCAAAGAATGTGAAGCCAAACAAGAACCTACTTACGATGCACCTTCCACCGACGTTTGGGCCTTGTATACAAATGAGGCCTTGAATGAGGATGGCGTTGGCGCAACCCTCTAACTAGTCAATCCTGAGAAACATGAGTTCACATACACGATCTGCCTCGATTTCAAGAGCACTGACAACGAGGTTGAATATGAAGCTTTTCTAGTTGGTTTACGTCTAGCAATCAAGATGGGGGTCCAGAACTTAAAGGCACACGTTGACTCGTTACTAGTGGCAGGGTAGATTGATGGGTTATACGATGCCAAACGATGGCTTTGTACTTGGAACAAGCCGAAGCACTAATTCAGAAGTTCCATTCTTTCAAGGTCATCCACAAAACCGAAGCGAGAAAAACCAGCTAATGCTTTAAGGAAACTAGCATCCACAAGCTTCAAACACCTTGCGAAGGATGTACGCATCGAAGTGCTCAAAAACCATTTAGTTCCGTTGCGCCAGGTGAATGTCATTGAAATAGGGTCACCTTATTGGATGTCACTCATCATTGCTTATCTCCATGCAGGTATCCTCTCGAAGAAGAAAGCAGAAGCAAGAAAGATCCACCATGAAGCCCTTCATTATTAAATGTCTTACGGTATTTTATACCGAAAATCTTTCACGGGGTTGTTACTGCGTTGCTTAGACCACCAAGTAGTTTAAAATAATCTTATTAAAGTTCAAATTTAAAACAATTATATATCACCGGTGGTTTAAAATATCGATTATATTAATCTAGGGATAAATAACATCCAATCATCTAGGAATAGCGTACATATCGAGAAGTGATGTAGTGGCCATTGTAGCATCTCCAATGTAAGGGGCTCATGAACTGTCCTTCTCAGCATGCCCAGCCATTGTCTCAAGGACCGCCTCTCTCCTTACTTACATACCCGTCCACAGAGAAACGATCGAGCTTTCCCAGGGGTCATGGTGATAGACCTACAACTCTCCTTCTATCTTTGACGTTTGTGTTTGTTAGGGTCAACACCCCCATTTCTAATGCTCTTAGTCTTTCTTTGAAAAATCAACACTTAGCGTATATATAAGTCACTCCAGTTTCAAATAAATTTCATGCAACTATGTCATCAACAAATACCAAAATATAGAGTACTGAATCCATACATGTACATAAAGTAAGAGGAACCTCACATGAGATAAAACCTACGACAACCGGTGAAACTAAGCCCTAGAGGCCTACTTAGGCTATAAAGATCGGTTAAAACAATACAGAGGGTCAAAATTATATTATCTTGATTAACTTATGTTTTGCTCCCCGTGGTTTGGTTGTTTTAACGGTTTTGCCCGCCCCAATAGTTTAAAAAGTGATATTTTCCTCCCCGGCTCTAACTCCATCTATATTATATGTTAACTAGAAGGGTATTTTCTTAATGTTAAGGATAAAAGTAAGGGTATTTTTGGTAATTTACATATATTATTTTTCTTTATATATATACCTAACACATATAAACATTGTCTCTCCTCTCTCTTTCTTCTCCATCACCAACCCACCACCACTTGCCACCATCACCACCACCCCAACCACCATCACTACCTTCAACCTTCACTTCTGACACCCCCTACACACCCACCACCATCGAATCGGAGCTCAAACCCTAACTGTCAAACTCATTACAAATCTGAGAAAAATCGAACTTCTTTTACCCAAAAAATCTAGCCGACGACCAAACCCCAGTAAAACCACCACTTGCCATCACCTGCCACCACCACCACCATTAGAAGACGACCGCTATTTCACACCCCTCTCTCATACCCCTTTCTAGTGTCTCCACTAGCAAACAACGTCAAACCGTTGATAGGGCGAGCCTCTAACCTAGATCCGACCACCACAAAACCCTTATCTGACCTCAAACCCATATCTGACCTCAAACCATTGACAGGCGGCGACAATGGTTGTGGTCTAGGGTTCCGGCGATGGTTGATGTCTCTAATCCTTTTTTTCAGATCGTAAGAATACTTTATGGCTTGAATCCCCTTCTTTGATCTTGTTGTTTTGGGGAGATGGTGACTGGTTGTAGAGAGAAAGGAGTGAGAGAGTGAAAGAGAGGTTTTATCTGATATACATACATGTATATTAATTAATAAAAAAGAGAGGTTTTATCTTATATACATACATGTATATTTTTTACCTTTTGATATTAACAAAAAGACAAAAAAATGGATTTTAGAAATCAATTCAAATACATATATGTAGAATTACCATACCTTTAACAAACATTTTGGAACGAGTTAGGGCGGGGAGTGAAATGGAAATAAGTTACATAGACCAGTGAGGAAAATAAGAGTTTTTAAACTATTGGGGTAAAATCGTTAAACGACCAAAGCATAAGAAGCTAAAGAGAAGTTAACTCTAAAAAACATAAAAGAAGTAACTAACTAATGGTAACAAATATCTAAATACACCAATAATCGGTTATTTCAAGATGAAGGTTGTAAACTTTTAATTATTAATTACATTGTCAAAAGAAAGTAAAAAACACAATCTGTTTTTCTGGTTCTCTATCCTTCACTAAAACTGTTTTAATTAAGAAGAAATAAATAGAAGTCCCATCCATCCATAGTATGTTTATGAAACACTATCTATCATCTTAGGTTGAGTCTTACACGAGTTAGGTGATGGAAACAAAAATAGGTCCAAATGAGGGAGGGTCCACCTGCCGCGTATGAGGCTGATTTAAGAAAACCCAGTGGGCTCGGACTATCATTTTAAAATTCAAATCGGCGCTAGCTATAGCTAGGTTTCTTTATATAAATAATAAATAAATCTCTTCAACGGTCGGATTCTTCAAAACGGTAACTCAAATCTCTCTCAAATCGTGATCTTCAACCTTACTTGTTCATCCTGTGAAAGCTATTCAGGTCTTATCTAATTTCTCTTTTTAGGTTTCACGAATTTGAATATGTGGATTGAGTTTTGGTTTAATTTAATTGATTACGTGTGTGTGTTTTGGTACTCAGATCAGTATCAGGTTTGTATATGTTCAGAATGAGCTATAGATCATGGAGGAATTTGATTTATGTGTTTCACCTATTTTTCAGTTGCAGATGCATTTTAGGTTAAATCAATTTGGATCTGTTGTTAGTACCAAAACACATATCAGTTTAGAGTGCTTGTAAATAACAACTAACTTACTATGATTTTGACACAACTTGGTTCCAAAATCCAAATATAATAATAACTAACTAACTAACTGGTTTAATGTCTGAATTGAGTTAAATAGTTCAATTTTCAGGTACCCATAATGTCAACTACTCCCTCAAAAGATCCACTTTCACAATTGGAAACAACATGTGGGTCCCTTCTATATGAACTTAAGGTACCCGTTAATCCTTGTATTTCAAAATATATTATGTTATTTATGATTCGGTTTGCTTGTTTGTTTTTGTATAACTAATAAAAAATTGGGGAAAAACAGATTATATGGGATGAAGTCGGTGAGGGCGATGCTGAAAGAGATAAGATGTTGCTAGAGCTAGAACGCGAATGTCTTGAAGTGTACAGAAGGAAGGTAGATTTGGCAAATAAGTGTAGAGCTCAATTACGACAGGCGATTGCTGATTCGGAAGCAGAATTAGCAGCCATTTGTTCTGCTATGGGTGAAAGACCTGTCCACATTAGACAGGTATATTTAAACACATCTCTAGATGGATGCTGTTCCTTAAATTTCAATCCTAAATCTATAACATGCTTATTAATTTATGTAATCTTTTATGTTTATAACTCTCAAAATTGCAACTTTTTTATGTGAAAATTGCAAAGGTTAATGTGGTTTAAGGAAACCATTTTACTATGTATTAAGTTTTGATCCTAAATCTCTAATATGCTTCTTCATTTTTGTGATTTCTTAAGTTTATAACTGTCAAAGTTGCAACTATATTTCTGTGAAAATTGCAAAGGTTTATGTATTAAGTTTTGATCCTAAATCTCCAATATGCTTATTTATTTTATGTGATTTCTTAAGTTTATAACTGTCAAAGTTGCAACTTTATTTCTGTGAAAATTGCAAAGGTTTATGTAGTTTAAGGAAATCGTTTTACTATTTTTCATACATATTACAAAATAAAAGAATCTTGTGTAACCATGATAACGGTTACAAATTACCTTTATAGAAAGAATTGCATAAAAACTGTTTTGTGTTTTTTTTAATATGTATTACTTTTCAGTCTGATCAAACCCCTAGAAGCTTGAAGGCAGAACTGAAAGCTATTCTTCCAGAACTCGAAGAGATGAAAAAGAGAAAATCGGATAGAAGAAATCAATTTCTTGAAGTCTTGGAACAAATACAGAAAATACAAAAAGAAATTAATGCAACTTCTTCAAACATAGTATTGGATGAAACTGATCTTTCTTTAAGCAAGCTTGAAGAACTTCATACAAAGCTGCAAACACTTCAAAAGGAAAAGGTAAATCTTATATTCTAATGTAACATGTACTAAAAGCATAGGATTTGATGCTAATAATCTTCTTAATATCCAGAGTGACCGTTTGAAGCAAGTTTTAGAGCACTTGAATTCCTTGAATTCACTCTGTTTGGTGTTGGGTATGGATTTTAAGCAAATGGTTCATGAAGTTCATCCTAGTTTATCTGAAACAGAAGCAACAAAAAGCATCAGTAATGATACGATTTTGAGGCTTGCGACTGCCATACAAGGATTACTGGAGGTTAAAATACAACGAATGCAAAGAGTAAGTTAAAAATTGGAAATATCAGCCCATTTACATATTAACGGGTTGGTTAAACTTCACCCTCAACTGGGTCAAAACTTCTGACTTTATAATGTAAAAATTTATGTTAGATCCAAGATCTTGCAACATCTTTGATAGAGCTGTGGAATTTAATGGATACACCAGTTGAAGAACAACAAATGTTTCAAAGTGTTACCTGTAAGATAGCTGCTTCAGAGCAGGAAATAACGGAGCCCAATATGCTATCTTTGGAATTCATAAACTATGTAAGTTTTAGTTTTTCTTTATACCAAGGTTTAAAAAACGGAAACGAGTTTCGAGGCGTAAGCCCGAGGCGGAATTAAAAAATAAATATAAAATTATGTATCTTATAAAAATAGTAATACTAACTAAATTCATCATCAAAAACACACATAAAAAAGGCATAAATTGCTTGAAATTGACACAAAAGTCAAAAACAAATATCAGAAACCCCTGAGGTGCATGTACAATAGAAACCCCTTGAGGGGCGCGCCTCAAAATCCTTTTTTGGGCGTTTCGCCTTGAGGCGCTCCTAGAGGCGCACGCCTCAACTGTTTTTTAAAACCATGCTTTATACATGTCATTGTTTAGAACACAATTAATTTGTTAAAATAAAATGCGTGTGTTACATCAAAGGTTGAGGCAGAAGTGTCCAGGCTCGAAACTTTGAAGTCAAGCAAAATGAAAGAACTTGTTTTCAAGAAGAGATCAGAACTAGAAGATATATGCAGGAAGACACATATACTTCCGGAGTCTGATACGTCACTAGAAGTTGCTATTGAAGCTATTGAATCCGGTATGTATGTGGGTGTGATAATTTATTGAAATGTGATCTCTTGAAGTTGTTTATTATGAATTGTTGACTGATATGTGTTTTTTCTATCATCATCCTCATCATCGTACTCTGTGTTTTTTCTATCTTATCTATAAATAAAGGAGCTGTTGATGCTGCTAGTCTTCTTGAACAAATAGAGATTTTAATTGGAAAAGTGAAAGAGGAAGCATTTATTAGAAAAGAAATATTGGAAAAAGTGGAGAAATGGATGGGTGCATGTGAAGAAGAATGCTGGCTAGAGGAGTATAACAGGGTATGTTTATATTATTAGGCTCTTATATTGTAAATGCATAGGGCTGCAAACGATTCGTTTGTTAAGAAGTATAAGTGTTCACGAAATGTTCAAGAACACTTACCCGAGATTTTATGTTTGTGTTTGTTTGTTAAGTAAAGAACGTGTTCCTGTTCGTTTGTTAATTTTAGGCAACAAATGTTGATGAACAAAATATACAAACAAGGGTCTATGAACAAAATATTCATGAACACAAATGGAAACAAACGAATACAAACAAGCGTCGATGAACAAAATATATGATACACTGGCCCTTATTAAATTTTTTATTTGTTGGAATTTTGAAGTATTTAAATAAAATATAAAAACTAAAAACACCACTGAGCTGTTGAACACAATCGGATATCGAATGTTCACAAACATAAATGAACGCACGCGGCCTTTGTTCGTGTTCATTTGTTTAATAAACGAACGAACACAAACGAACTTCCCACCGAATGGTTCACGGACTTTTTGCTGAACGTTTGGTTGGTTTGCAGCCCTAGTAAATGGCATATTTGTACCCATTTACTAATGAATGGAATGCACGTTATTTTTTTATATATAATGGGTCAACCCTCTCATTGTAGGATGATAACAGATATAATGCTGGAAGAGGTGCTCATCTTACTTTGAAGCGTGCAGAGAAAGCACGTGCGTTGGTAAATAAACTTCCAGGTAAATCCCACATACACACTTGATCAATAAAATTAAAATGATTAAAACGAGCCCTAATAGTTTAGCTAGCAAAATTATGAAAAGTTATTTCTTATCCTATGTATAACTATTTTTCATGCATCACTGGAAACAGGAATGGTGGAAGCTTTAGCTGTGAAAACGATAACATGGGAGAATGAAAGAGGCGTTGAATTTACTTATGATGGGGTAATAACTTGTTTCTAGCTCACTTATGTGGTTTTTTATAGAGATGACAAATTGGGTTACGGGTCAAAAACAGGCTTTTTAAATATAAATATGAGAGTATGATGCCATTTTCGAAATGAGCATTTTACTCGAAATATGATTACCACTTTTGAGAAAAAAAAAGTGACAGGAATTGATCCGTTAACAAGTCAATGGGTCGAAATTAGGACCTCTTTTTTCAACTTGTATTTTACGGGACTGAAGGTTTCTTAAAATTCTAATATGTCACATCCAGGTTCGGCTTCTTACAATGCTTGAAGACTATAAAATCTTGAGACAACAAAAGGAGGAGGAAAGAAAGAGACAGAGGGTATACAAACTGATATATGATATAATGGCTTTTCTAGAAGAGCAAAATGTGATAAAACAAAATTAATGTTTTATTGGTGTTTTAGGACCAGAAGAAACTTCAGGGACAGTTAATGGCTGAACAGGAAGCACTTTTTGGATCAAAACCGAGCCCGATAAAGCCACAGAGTGCTAAAAAAGGAGGAAGATTGTCAATGGGTGGTGTAAGCAACAGAAGATTATCATTGGGTGGGGCCCATGCAACTCCAAAACCTGATGTTCATTCTTACAAGAGCTGCTGCTACTCCCAATACCCGTCCTGCCAAAAAGCTCGATCGTCAGTTAAGTAACAAAGATGACGGTTTCGGGTCTCAGCACACTGGTATAGTTTTCAAACTGTAATTTCGTTTTATATCTAACAGTTGTTCAAAGTTTTTTAAAGACAAATTGGCGGGTTGGGCCATCTAGAATCACTTTCTGTCCTGATTTTTATATTTCTGTTTAAAAAATGGGCGGGTTGGGCTGTCTAGAATCACTTTGTGTCAAAACTTCAAAGTTTATTAAACATATTGGCAATGTCATAACTGATAATATCGTATCTGTTACGGCGGACCCAAAACAGTTTTTCAACTATTTTCTTTTTTGGTGTTTGCACATATGACCACAAAAAATATGTTATTTGAATAATAATCTGTATTCCTGAATAAAATGATTAAGGTGGTTTTTGAGTTCTAACTTACAATTTTGCTGACTTTTGACCTGTAGTGTTTTAGTCTTTTTTTCTTTTCTTTTTTTTAGATAAAACATAACCTGAGTTGACCTGACCCATTGAGAGGAATGATTTATCCTTGGGTGGCTTTTGACCCGTTTCTTTGAACTATTTAATCCTTCATAAATTGCCCATTTTTGGGGATTTGACCCGCTGCATTCTAAACTAGCTTTTTATTCTAGAGATAAAATATAAACCGGCTTTGAACCGTTTACCCTTTACAAAATACTCATTTTTTTCCTAATTCTTCTGATTTGATTTTAGGGAGGAGAGGTTTAGAAACAGCTGGAAACAAGAAACATAATCCGAATGAGTTAGAACCGACATTCCGGAAGCCATTTTCACCTATTTCATCAAAGGTTAAAGTGACAGAAACTGACATGAAACACGAAATGTTGCAAAAAACATTCCAAGCCAAAACGTCACCGTTTATAACTCCTTCAAAAGCGAAACCAACTACAACAGAGGAAGAAAACCGAATTCCCCAGAAAAACATAATTCCAATACTACCCTTCACCCCTTGTGCTCAAATGCAAACAGCAATGACACCTGTGAAAACGATGGTTCATGAAGAAGAGGTTATTGAATACTCTTTTGAAGAACGAAGAGCTGGTTTCGTGCTTCCTAGATCACACTTGAAAATAATGGTTTGAATTTGATGTTTTGTTAGTGTTTTGTCGAAGGTCAATTGCAATTTGGCTGGCAAACATGGCTTTGTTTGCTCTTTAATATGAACTCATTTGTTGAATGTTGTTTGATGGTTCAAATTTGTGTGCTTTATGCAAAATATATGTATTATTTTTTTCTGTTAAGAGGATGATCAGAATCATGATTCCGGTAAGGTTCACCTAGCACCAACGGCAGTGGTAGTTGATCTACATTTATGTGTAGGTTGTTAAAAGTTAGTTTTTGACACGAATAATTAATAGTAAATTACTCAGTGTGACCATTGATCAACTTGGCAAGCTTTGAGGTCATTCACATTAAGTAGTGTGAGTCAATAAGAAAATTACCTTTGTTTCCCTGGTTACTTTCCCACTTGTTTGTTAGGTATCTGTTCACTTCACTGGAGGCTTCTTTGGTTGGTGTGTGTTATCTTTTGTTATCGAGTCAAATAATAAATAACTTTATATTATGTGTTACTTCCGAAAACAAACTAGTGATAAGCTTAACCCATTATGACATAGGTTCAAACTCAATACCGTGCACGATAAGCTTTTGGGACTGGTACCAGTGTATGGTGGTGTCTGAGAAAGAGCCAAGGTTGTCATTTCTCCTCTCATCCACAAACGATGTTCTCATCCGCAACTAATGCTCTCAAAATTTGTTGGTAATATATTATGAAAGCAACATTTCTCTTATCCTTGACTAATGTGAGGTTTGCTTAGCGTATTTCAATAGTCCTCTATTATCGTTCAATTTGTATGTTTCCCATATACTTCTAGTGTCTCATATAGTGATATTAATTGTTATTATATTATTTTTAACGGCTTAAATTACACCAAATCCGTCTTTAACGGAGGTTGAACCCTTGACCGATCAACGCCTTAACTCCAATTGGACCCAACCCATTAATTGTTATTATATACCATATGGTTTTTTCTAAAAAGAAGATTGCTATCTATGTATAATAACGTCTAGAAGTATTTAAAGTCTCGATTCGACCAGAAGCAATATGAACACATACACGAAATTGGAATATACTCCCAAACTCTTTATTGAAAATATAGTAAATATCTCAAAACTTGGGTACCAATACATCATAGACTCAATGCATAATACATAGAAGAAGAGTAACCTTAACTTGCTAGCCGAGACATTACCATAGTAATTGTAACAAAATCTAGAAACCTAACCAACTTGTCAAAATTGGTCCCCGAGTTCAGTGACTAAGGTAATGACTTGTTTAAACTCATCATTATCGGTCCACCGATGTTAAGAGTCAGGAGAGTATGAATATCACAAGTCTTGTGTACATAAAGGGGAAAAAATAAACCTATGTTTTCATGATGCAAAAGCAAACCTGATTACTTGGGACTAAAATATCAATAACTTAATACTAGAGAGAGATACAAAAAAAAAAAAAAAACCTTAGGGACAGGGACTGTTCTTGTAACTTTTAATGCCAAGACCCACCCAAAGGTATAAAAGAAAACTTCGCTCCAACTTCCAAAACCGTCTACAAGTCGCTCAATTTTAGCATTGAAGGTATTCCTGGATCCTCAATCACCATGTTTTAATTGTTATAATAACTCATCTAAAATCATTCATTGTTTTGTTATGATTTTTTTTTTTGATCCGGTTCATGTGTTCTCAAACCTAGCTAGGGTTAGACAAGAATTGATATAGAGAAACATGGATGATAATCAAAGAACCATTGGTGATAATCTAATGGAAAAGGTTGATGATCAAAAAATCTCTGCAGGCATGAGCTCCATGAGTTTCAAAATGAAAGAATTGTTTCAAGGTAATCAAGCTGATAATCTTGTCAACGAAGCCACTGCAGAAACCCTAGACGGGCCTGACTGGGCCACAAATGTTGAATTGTGTGATATGATTAACCATGAAAGGATTAGTAGTGTCCACATGATTCGTGCGATAAAGAATAGACTCGGGATGAAGAACGCTAGGGTTCGGTACTTGACGTTGGTATTGCTTCAGACTCAAGTTAACAACTGTGTGAAAGGTTTTTCGGAAGTTGCTGCCGGCAGAGTGCTTGATGATATGATTAAAATGATTGGTGATCCTCAAACGGTTGAATATAATCGTAATAAAGCCCTTATTATGATTGAAGCTTGGGGCGAGTCTAACGAGCTTCGGTATCTGCCTGTTTATGAAGAGACATACAAGGTATTGTTTATTGGGAAAATAACCTTTGACCAAACCCACTTTACGAAAATGAACATGGATTGCGTCCGCAAAGACTCATACTTTTCAGCCAATAGAAACTTGCGTCCGAAAATAAACATGGATTGTGCCATGGGTTTCCGCGCCAACTTTTTTCTTTTCCAACACCATTTTAAACAAGCATAACTTTAAATTACGTTAATATTTTTTTAAAAAGTTTACACCAGAATTTTGTTATCTTTAATTTGGTATATTTTTTATTAAAAAAAATATCGTATGAAAAAGTTATGCCCGTTTAAAAATCATGGTGGAAAAGAAAAAAGTTGGCGCGGAAACCCATGGCACAATCTTAGACGCAAACTTTTGAATCTCAGAGGCAAAAGTTGCATTTATTTCCGTGATTGTGTCTACCCCACACGCAAACTATGTTTATTCGTAAAGTGAGTTGGCCAAAGGTTATATTGGTGATTTTCCCTTGTTTATTTATCTTACACTTTTATAATCTTGTTCTTGGTTATGATACCTATGTATTGAGCTTTTATCAACTGTTTTATCCTCTTCACCCCAACAGGACGCTTTACAGTTTTTTTTACTATATTGAAAGATTCGTCAGTTAGTGGTGTCGATTTTGATCCACTTGCTTATGAATTGGTCAATTTGGGTTGGCTTATCTCAAACGCGCCAAATAAAATGTCAAATGGGTTGATCAGCGCAAACAAATTAAAAAAGATTGCTTTTTTTGTATTTATTATTAGTGGTTATTTATTAGTTAAATATGTGCAAAAAAGTGTTTGCAGGTCAACACAACACGACAAGTTTTGACACGAGTTTGTTGCTAACTTAAAAATGGTACAACACATTATGGGGCAATAAAAAGCAGGCCAAATAAAAAGTTTTAGCTCAAAACCTTCTAAATTGTTATTGTACAAAGATCATCTTAGTATTCTAATATATTTGTTTTTGTGATGATCATTGTCGCATTAACATGCCTGTCAACCCAACCCATTATGTTTTCATCCATACAAAAAAACAAGCTTCAGCCCAAAACCATTATCCACTCATGTTACCGCCTCTAGTCTTGGTTTGCCAAGTTTTGGCCTAACATCCTGTAATATATATATATATATATATATCCTTAAATTACAGGATGACTTGACCTCGACGCTTGTACAGCAATGCCGCCAGTCCCAGCTGACTGTTCAGAGAGTAGTGGAGACATGTGGAGACGATGAAGTCATGCTGTTTGAGGCCTTGAGTGTGAATGATGAACTCCAGAAAGTTGTATCAAAGTATGAAGAAATGAACAAGTGTACTCAGGTGCGCTGCAAGACAGAACCGGCTATGATAGCCGTGACTGCAGAGCCTGATGAACCACCACAAGCCAGGAAAGAAGAGTCATTGATCATAAAGGTGGTTGTGTCAGGTGGCAGCAACCACAATGATGAAATGAGGGATGATCTTGATGAGATGGTATTTGGGAAGAAAAGTAGTAGCTCATCTGAACCCAAAAAAGATAAATTATCTAAGTATGATCTTATTAGTTTTTAGGACTTTATAGCACATCAGGTCGTTACTTGGATTGTGATCCGAACATAAATTTTGACACTTTTTGTGTTCTTGTTCTTTTGAGCTTTTTGGGTGTAGGGAGATGATATTTTGGCAAAAAAAGTTTGATATTTTTTATTATTATTATTTTACTGAAGTTGATTAGAAGTACATATTTTGTATGTTTGTGCAACTCCTATTGCCCTTGACATGCGTTTATGATATTTGAATCTTTTATGTGTTTCTTAAATGGAAGCATATAACTTGTATGGATGCAATTGAAAATCTTGAAAAAAAAAAAGGTCAAGAGATTATACCTACATATAGGATGGTTAACACTTAACTGTCTTTTAGCTCGTTTGAGACATTAGTTGCTCAAACCGGCTTAACCATTGACTTCCCATGAACCATTGAAAACGTGTGGCTCATAAGGTTTGACGATTTGCTCGTTTTTCAACATTAACCTTCAAAAATGTAATCAATAGTTTACCTTCTAGAAATGTACTATATATATAGGCTTCGGTTTAAATGAGAACCACCACGAGTGGTGAGAACCATGAAAACTCCTACTTCTCGCGCGAGTTAGACCATAATTTTTTGCACAAACGTAGATGAAAATATTATAAACACGTTTGTAAAAAAAACAAAAATAAATTGTCGAGTCTGCAGTTTTGCCTGATGTAAGTTTACACACTGATGTAAATTTTGGTACGACGATAAAAAAACTTTTACACCTCATGTAAACTTGTGTATGCGCCATTTTAAAAAAAAATGCTGAGACAAGTGACCAGTTAGTAAGAGGGATCTTGAACTAAGAAATAGACCCTAGAAACTAAAAAAGGGAGGAATCCGCCCGAGGAGGGGCTCGCGTCTGATTAGCTAGTTGGTGAGGTAATAGCTTACCAAGGCGATGATCAGTAGCTGGACTTTTTTTAAGTTTTTTGAGAAAATAATTGGAAAACCCTTTTGGATGGCCTAGTTCTCATGGTTCTCACAACTCAAGATGGTTTTCATTTTAACCTAACCCTATATATATATATATAGGATAGGGATCCTAAGAGAAGTCTACCCTATTGAGAAACTTGAGAAGCATTCTGGACCACACATTTCCCTAAGCCTTTCGTAATATACACATATGTATAGTTTAAAATTGACTATATACATATGTGTATAATTCAAGATTTGACAATATACATATATGTATATAGTCAATTTTAAACTATACATATGTGTATATTACGAAAAGCTTATAGAAAATGTGTGGTCCAGAACGCTTCTCAATTAGTCTAGTGCTTCTCACACGATCCTAATCCTATATATATATGTGTATATATATATATATATATATATATATATATATGGATGGATCATCAGAAAACTAGTTTAAATGAGAAAACTAAAAAAACTAACTAAAAAAGCCAAAAAAACATATCAGAAAATTTTTTTTATTAAAATTCGCTATATATATATTATATAAAAAAACTTTAAAAAAATAAAAAAACATATAATGCACGTGTGCAACATAAACATATAATGCACATGTGTAGTATACATATAGTGCACATGTGCACTACAAGTTTTTTTTTTTTTGAAAAAAAGTTTTTATACATAAAATGCAACGATTTTTTATAAAAAAAAATTATAAAAAAAATCGTATGTTTTTTATGCTCTTTTTTGGCTTTTTGAGTTAGTTTTCTAGTTTTCTCATTTATATCAAGTTTTCTCATGATATATATAGGGGAAGGTTCATTTGAGAAGAAAAATAAATTGAGAAGAAAAAGAACAAAGGGTACAATTGTAAAACATTAAATAGTTTTTCTATTTTCTCATTAATTATAATCATTGACTAATTAATTAGTCATAAATACTATCATCTCCACACAAATTTTTTTAACTACACACATCAAAATTTATCCTACACGTTTTGAAATTTATCCTACACATATTGAAATTTATCCTACACAGTTCGTAATTCATCTTACACACCTCGTAATGTATCCTACACTTTAAATTAATATTTTTTTCTTTTTTAAATTTTTTAAAATAAGCTACAAATTTAATGTAGTTAGCTATTTAAAAGGAAGATTACCAATTAATGATCTATTTAAGTTTACCAATATACTCTTATACTAACATTAATTACAAAAATTAAATGAAGTAAAATGAAGCATTCTTATTGTTTGAAAGTTCTTCTTTTTTATTCTTACAAAAATTTTCTTCTCATTTGAACACTCCAATATATATATATATATATATATATATATATATATATATATAATATATATATATATACACGATTATACAAATGCTTTGCTTATTGGGTTAACGCTACAAATGGTATACCAAATCCCATACCTTCTCATATATGACTAGTGACCTTGTAGAGCCGCTAAATTGTTTCTGTCCGTTAAGTTTTGGGTTTCTTTAAATTTATTTTTGAAGTTAAAGGTTTATTTCTCTATCCTCAACTTTCAAAGTTGTTATTTTTGCTCCACTTTCTAAAAACTTACAAAATATAACATTGACATGCTCGACTTTATAAAACATGTCGGTATAAGTTCGAATTTGTTTAGACTTTACGACTGGTCGCGGTATCAGTTTGTGTTTGTCTTTTCCTGCGTTTTACGTCACGTGGCGGCATAAATTCACTTTTTTCTTCAAGATTTTTACCGGTTTTGATCGTTTCTTGCTTACTACTTAGTACGGTTTTACCACCCTGCAACATGGGGGTTAGACTCTATAATACGTGTTGATATAAGTTCGAGTTTGTCTACGCTTTATCCTGGGTCGCGGTAAAAGTTCGCGTTTGTCTTTGCTTGCGTTTTGCGTCACGTGGCGGCATAAATTCGTGTTTTTTTCAGATTTTTACCGGTTTTGATCGTCGTTTGCTTACTAGTTAGAGCATCCACAATAGCTCCATTTTTTCTCATTTTTAAGGTCTATGTGGACCACTTGCCATTTTTATCTATTGTAGTGGTAATTTTTTAGGATCATTTTAAGATCTATTCTTCTAGAAAAACTAGAACAAATGGATGATGGTGGGGCCGGTGGGGATAGGTAAAAAATAAATTCTTTTTATATAAAAATAGTGATGATGTGTCATTTATGTTTAGGTGTTTTTAGATTTTGTTATTGGGTGGGTTTTGAGTGTTTTTTAAGAATGGATGTTTTTATGATGTGACACTGACTAGACACGTTTTTAGATGTTTTTTATGTTTCTTATTGTGGATGCTCTTAGCATGGTTTTACCACCCCGAAAAGCGGGGGTTAATTATAAATAAACCCTGAAAAATCCTTAATTGCAATCAGTTCCAATAAAGAGACTTTTAATCTTATAAATTTACCCTCAAACTTTAAAACCCGACAAACTTGAACCTATTGGGTTGGTTTTGGAAGAATACAAACTAAATCAATTAGATTGGTTAAGTCGGCTGAACTGCCCGACTTTCGCCCTTTATGGTTTGACGATTCAGTTTGGCCCGTTTTGAACAAAAAATATTTTTTAGACATAATTATGTGTTAAATTTTAAAAAATATAAAGATTGTTCATGAATTTAATACATACATATAACTTTATATTCCTATAATATTAATTGTCATTAAATGGTTGATTCGGTTTCAAGTTCCAAATTGTAAACTGGACCATAACTTGTCAAATCGTTAGGTTATGGGGTGTGGGAAAGGGGAAGGGATTGGGATGTCACACCCCAACCATGGCGGAAACATCGGGACGAGACGAAATAGATTGCTCATAGGTCATAACGCTATTTGTGACAATAATGAAATAAAACCGAATTTCATTTCATAGCAAAATTGTCAAATACAACCTGAGTTACAAAGTACAATGAGAAAGACAATACAACAAGTTTTAATATTTAAAGTAACAAAATCTAGCAAATTCAAGCGTGTTTCTAGTGTAGTCCCTACTAGATTTCGTCATATGAGTCCGCATCAACCTGCAACATGTTAACAAAGTATAGTTCAACACAAAAATGCATTGGCGAGCACACAAGTTTAAGTATAAGCATACGTATAAGCATAAAGGTTTAAAACGAATCCACAGGACAACTAGTTTATACAAGAGCATTATCACATGGCATGCAATATTTCTAGTCAACCTTCTGTTTACGCAATAAAGAATGAAATTCAACATGACCTCTCATTCACGGGTGGTGTGTTACTCCTATAGCGCTATACATGTTAAATGGAGGCTCGTATAAAGCTAATGACTATTGTATTACATAAGAATCACCCAAGTATAAGCATCAAGTAATGTATCATAGCATTCATGTATATTGGATTGTTTCGTGCATTTGCATAAAGTATAAAGTTTGTGATTTTTGTTAAGGTTAACATATTGCACCCAAAAGTGACATAAACGAAAATGGGTCATGTGTACTCACGGTTTTGCAACCTTTCCACTTGGTGATTCCGCGAGCTTTGTTGGTTGTTTAGGATGGAGCACCTTGTCCTTCTACACGAAAAACATAGGTATGAGTATGGATGATTTAACGGAGGATTCGAAAATCAGAGCTTAAAGCATAACAAAGTATCTGCATAAGAAAGTAGTCACTTAGGTCTAGCACTCATTTTTGACACTATGATAACCCATAAGGGTAAATATGATTTCATAGGCTTAACACCTATTTGAATCGTAACGAGGAACTAAACACTTAGGTGATTTAACTTAGTGGCTTAACAAATAACCATTTGGTTATCATCAAGGGTTCGGTTTTTAGGTATTTTATATATTTTATGTACATATATTATGTCACACCCCGAAATTACCACTTACGGAGTTTTACCGCGAGGCGTGTGACGTACCAGGATCTAGCCACTAATCACGTTGAACTAACAGTAGATATTATAAACAACTCATCATAACACATCATGAAAAAGTGAAATTTAAATTAATGATTCCCGAAACATATGTTCAGCGGAAGCAATGTAACTGTTTCAACAATTTGAAATCAAAACGTTTTAAAAACATAAATTATTTAATGTTCGCAATCCAACATCTCGACCCATGACACTCCAGCTCCTCAGACTGCAAGCTCCCATACCAAATATCTAACGACCTGCAAGCATGCAGAAAACAAGTGTATCAGCGATAAAGCCGGCGAGTTCATAGTTTTGTTTAACATAGAACCAGTAGGTGTTTAGTTTAAAGACATATTACGACTAATAAACTCAGTACCGATTGACTGTTCTGTTTTTGGTGCCCTCATTAATGTCTATCATCATTGATCAACGTGTTTAAGGTCATTAGTTCACGCCCACCCTCCAACGCATGGTGTGAGGTTTGTCAAGCCTAATAGCGTTATCAACTAATACCCCGTTGCTCTCCAGGAAACTAGTTCGGTATGTAAGTAGGGACTTTCCATGATAGAATTTTAGTTTATTAACTAACATCAAAATTAAACTACAACGTATGTAAAAGTATTCACTCAAGGAATGGTAGTTTGTCCCCTACCGGGACGCATGCTTGTGAAAAAGTAGTGAACTCACATTTGTTTGCTCGGTAAGTGATATCATGTCGTTATGCGTTAATCATTGTTAGGTACGTTACACGCGACCTAGTGCACGTTAAAGGTAAGTACATATATATTCAAGTATGGTTTTCAATACCCTAAGTGTCCAAACAATTTCAGTGATGCTTATATGATCAGGTTAATCAGGTTTAGCATGCAATAACACATAGTGGATTCTGGGCTCTCTAGTTGGTGACATCAGTTGATTCCTTTAAGACAAACATGGACATCACATAACACCTAACCTAATTCGGACCCTTACAATTATATCCGTAAACTCGGAGCCAACACACATAGCACAAAACTCAAACAACATGTATACGATTCCATCTAAACTCGGATCTTGGTAATACTTCACATAAACTCGGACTCTAGGAACCCTTGTGTTAACCCGGATTATATCATGCATGTATATTTTATAAAATCGGAAACCTCATAACATATATATAAACTCGGACTCAAACCTACATCACCCTTAAGTTCAGACCAGCATAACAAGCATTAAACTCGGACTACACACAAACTGACATACAAACTCGGACTACATGCATCTATATAACTCGGACCTTACACAAGTCCGGACATACCTATGTTTATCCTTAAACTCGAAACATATACATAAACCCTGAACATGATGTTTAAATCCGGAACATGATGTTCAAGTTCGGAACATATTCTTAAACCCGGAAAATACATACTTAAACTCTGAACATGATGTTCAAATCCGGAACATGATGTTCAAATCCGAATTTAACTATAGGTTGACAAACTCGGAAAACATGATAACCTCAAGTCTTCGTGACTTCACAAAGCCTGACGATTATCTCTGAACTTGCCAACATTCCAATTGCACGTAGAAAACATAGTTTTTAACGTAACAGCATACGATACAAACCCTAATTTTGATACTGCTATCAATCAACTCATCAGTTCTATCATAGTATTAACGTTTCTAACATCTAACAACATCCTACATTCATCCCAAACTAATAACAAATACATATTCAGCATGCATGATCAATTTAAACACATATGATTGTTTGGATGTCTAGGGTTTGCATGATTCAAAAGGACAAGTTATCAACATATTCATAAACACATACCTTAGATTCAATCTAGTATTATTAAAGGGAAATTGGAATGATCAAGATGAAAGATGAAAAGTTGTGTTGCAAGCCAAAATAATTTGAAAAGAGTAGAGGATAATTAGGAACTGTCGTACAGAGATTATGGGAGGGGTTTAGGGTTATGAAGGAGGTTATTAGAGTTTCACAATTTTGCCATAAAGCATCCCTAACTATGCAACTTCCACATAAGACACATAATAACAAGTATTTACAAAACTCGCACATTTGACAAGTAACGCCTAAATTTCATAACTAAATTAACTATGTTTAGATTAAATTATTAACCTGAAATTGCGGGTTGTCACATCATCCCCAACTTGAAAGAAATTCGTCCCGAAATTTAATAAGCTGTCACGGAGAAGTGTGTGGGTAAGTTATGATGACTGTGGGTTTTCCTCGGGTACCACATCATCCCCAACTTGAAAGGGAATTTCGTCCCAAAATTCACCAGTTACATCAGGATTTGATTCAGTAGTTTTGAACAAGTGAGGATACTTGAGCATTATTTGATCCCCGCATTCCCACGTGAACTCCGGTCCACGTTTTGAGTTCCAACGAATTCTAACGATAGGTATGCGACTGTGTTTACGAACCTTGACTTCCCGGTCCATGATTTCCACAGGTTCCTTGATAAATTGCACCTTATCATCGATCTTTAGTTCCTTGAGAGGAACCACAAGTGTTTCATCCGACAATCACTTTTTCAGATTAGAGATGTGAAAAACGTTATGAACATTACCAAGTTCATCTGGTAACTCAAGTCGATAAGCTACCTTACCGATTCTTTCCAAAATGGCGAACGGCCCAACATAACGTGGATTGAGCTTGCCTCATTTCCCAAAACGAACCATGCCCTTCCAGGGTGAGACTTTAAATAGAACACGATCGCCCACGTCAAACACTAGAGGTTTCCTACGCTTGTCAGCGTAGCTTTTCTGACGATCACGAGCTGCCGCCATACGATTTCTGATTTGAACAATTTTCTCAGAAGTTTCGAGCACGAGCTATGGGCCTGTGATTTGGCTATCACCAACCTCAGCCAACAAAGAGGTGATCGGCACTTCCGCCCGTACAACGCTTCGAACGGGGCTGCCTGGATGCTAGAGTGGTAACTATTGTTGTAGGAGAACTCTACCAAAGGCAAGTGTCTTTCCCAACCTTTACCAAAATCAATCACACATGCTCGCAGCATGTCTTCAAGAGTCTGGATGGTTCGTTCGCTTTGACCATACATTTGAGGATGATAGGCTGTGCTCATATCTAAACGTGAGCTGAATGATTTATGCATAGCTTGCCAAATATCAGACATGAAACGCGGATCGCGATCGGAAATGATGGAAGTCGGCACCCCATGCTTGGAAACTACTTCCTTCAAGTATATGTTGGCAAGTGTAGAAAACTTATCGGTTTCCTTGATCGCAAGGAAATGAGCAGACTTGGTTAAACGGTCGACAATCACCCAAATGGTATCATTTCCGTTTTGAGTTCTTGCGAGACTGGTGACGAAATCCATGGAAATCTGTTCCTATTTCCACATACGCAGTTCTGGTTGCTGGAGCAAACCAGACGGTTTTTGGTATTCCACCTTGACTTTCGCACAAGTCATGCATTTGCTCACATACGTCGCTATGTTAGCTTTCATGCCAGGCCACCGGTACAAGAGTTTTAGATCCTGATACATCTTATCAGAACCCGGATGGATGGAGTATCGAGACTTGTGCGCTTCGTCCAACACAAGTTCTCGTAGGTTTTCGTGGGATGGGACCCATATTCGCTCCATAAAATAGTGAATATCGTCCGACTTAGTTACAAGTTGCTTCTCCATGACCCGCATGGATTCAGCTTGAAGATTTTCATCCTTCAAATCTTCAGTTTGAGCAGGACGCATCTGGTCAGGAAGATTAGAGTGAACGGTAAGCTGTAAAGCTCGTACGCGTTTAGGTTTGGTTTCCTTCCGGCTGAGGGCATCAGCTACAATTTGCCTGGATGATACTTGATTGCACAGTCATAATCGTTTAAGAGTTCCACCCAGCGACGCTGTCGCAGGTTCAACTCTTTCTGGTCAAAGATGTGCTGAAGGCTCTTATGGTCGGTATAAATAGTGCATTTAGTACCGTACAAGTAATGCCTCCAGATTTTTAGTGCAAAGACGACGGCTTCCAACTCTAAGTCGTGAGTCGTGTAATTCTTCTCGTGAACCTTCAACTGTCGAGAAACATAGGCTATCACCTTCTCACGCTGCATCAACACGCAGCCAAGACCTTGAATAGAAGCATCACATTACACCACAAAATCATTCGTACCATCAGGTAAGGATAATATCGGAGCACTGCTGAGTTTTTGTTTCCGAAGCTGAAAAGCACTTTCCTGTTTTGTTCCCCACGAATACACGACACCTTTCTGCGTTAAAGCGGTAAGAGGCTGAGCGAACTTCGAAAATCCCTCGATGAATCTGCGATAGTACCCTGCGAGACCGAGAAATTGTCGCACCTTCGAAGGAGTCTTCGGTACCGCCCAATTCGTGATGGAGTCGATTTTTGCTGGATCTACATGTATTACCAACTCATTGATTACGTAACCAAGAAAGTGTACTTCCATAATCCAGAAATCACACTTCGAAAATTTCGCGTAGAGCTGCTCCTTCCTTAGAAGTTCCAAGATAAGACGCAAGCACCGCTCGTGGTCCTCCTTGCTCTTAGAGTAGATCAGGATGTCATCGATGAAAACAATGACAAAGTCGTCGAGATATGGTTTGCACACATGGTTCATGAGGTCCATGAAAACTGCCGGTGCATTGGTTAATCCGAATGGCATGACCAAAAACTCGTAATGGCCGTACCGTGTTCGAAATGTTGTTTTGGGAACATATCCCTCTCGGACTCTCATCTGATGATAGCCCGATCTTAGGTCGTTTTCGAGTAGAAGCTTGACCCTTGCAACCTGTCAAACAGATCGCCAATACGGGGAAGAGGATAACGATTCTTGATTGTCAAGTTGTTGAGTTCATGATAGTCGATACACATGCGAAAAGACCCGTCTTTTTTTCTTTACATATAAGACAGGGGCTCCCCACGGTGAAGAACTAGGTCGGATAAAACCTCTATCCAATAGTTCTTGAAGTTGGTTGGACAATTCTTGCAATTCCCCAGGTGCAAGACGATAAGGAGCACGAGCAATCGGAGCTGCTCCAGGAGCAAGTTCGATTTGGAATTCCACCTGTCGATGTGGAGGTAATCCTGGAAGTTCCTCGGGAAAAACATCAGAAAAGTCACGAACGACTGGAATGTCTTCGATCTTCTTTTCCTTGAGTTGATTATTAGTAACAAGGGTTAGAATAGTCGAATGGCCCTTCTGTAAGCACTTCTGGGCTTTCATAGCTGAAATGGGGCCAACCATCGCACCGCTTTGATAGCCTCAAACAGATAGAAAATCTCCACTTGGAAGAGGAATGCGAACAATTTTCTCCTTACAGAGAATTCCGGCTCGATGTTTGGTTAACCAATCCATACCGATAACCACATCAAATCTACCGAAAGTGACAGGAAGAAGGTCAATGTCGAACACTTGACCTAAAAGGTCGAGTTTGCACCCAACGTGAACATGTGATGCTTCAATCGATTGTCCGTCAGCCAATTCGACAATGTGTCTAGTGTCGAGAGGGGTTGGAGTCGATCCTAGCATTCTACTGAACTTTAGGGACACGTAACTCCAATCGGCACCGGAATCAAATAAAAGAGAAGCGAAAAGATTGTTCACCGAAAACATACCGGTCACAACGTTGTTATCATTCCTTGCGTCCCCCGCACCAATCGTAAATGCTCTCCCGCGAGCACCATTTCCCGTATTGTTATTATTATTGTCGTTGTTATTCCCAGTGTTGTTGGCATTGTTCCCTACTTTATTAGTGTTCTGATTCAACTGTGGGCAATTCCTCTTGAAATGATTTTCACTTCCGCACTGATAGCAGCTTCTTCGATTTCCCTGCTGCTGTTGTGGCTGCTGCCTTTGTTGCTACTGGCTTGGGAATGGAGCCCGATAATCCTTAGCCATGTGACCTTCCTTGTTGCATCTGTGACATGTTCGAGTGCACTGCCCACGATGATGGTAGTTGCATTTGTTGCACTTTGGCTGTTTGCCAGCATAAAAACTCTGACCTTGGTTGGAACCCTGATTCTGATTTGTAGCAGTAGACTGGTTGAAGTTACGGTTATTGTTGTTGGCCTTTTTCTGTTGCTGGCTCGAGTTAGAGGCTTTGTCTGAATCATTCCACTTGCGTTTGTTGTCGTTCGGAGCATCAGCAACGGTAGTACTTCACTTGGGCAACTTGCCCTGCTCGACTGCTTGATCTGTGCTACGATGAGCTAGACGAATGACTTGCTGAATCATGGGTAGGATAGCTGAAGTTACCAAACTTTGGATCTCCGGAACTAGACCCTTGAGATAGAGCTCGATTCGCTTGTAAGCAGGCTCAGACATGCCAGGACAAAGACCAGCTAAGTCATTGGATCTCTTTGTGTAGGCTTCGATCTCTGACCCTGTCATCTTCAGGTTGTAGTACTCCATTTCCAATTTCTGAATGTCGTCCCTGTGCAGTACTCTTCCCTTATCAGATTTTTGAAATCATTCCACGGGGTAGCATTAGCAGCTGCTAATCGAGCATCTGGACCTGCACATTCCACCACGAGAGCGCGTTGCCTTCCAGCGTCCCAGTCGTGTACTTGACACGATTGTTGGCGGGACACTCACACATCTCAAAAACAGATTAGATCTTCTCAATCCAGTGGAGAAGACCCGTTGCTCCTTCCGTCCCGTTAAAGGAGTGAGGCTTGCAATCCATTAAAGCCTTAAAGGTACAAGCACGAGGTTGAGGAGGTTGTTGTGCTGCTAGAGCTGCAGCCACCCGTTCATTAACTAGAGCCTGAATCTGGGCCTGAGTCATGTTACCACCACGTCCACTCATGATTTTGCATCCACAAGGTACCAACGTGAGAAAAATATGTAACGCATATTATTTCCATATTCAGCACAAGTAGACAAGAAAAGATAGAGTATTGTTCAAGTTTAGGTAGGAGTCCACCATCGCTATGGCTCCTATGTATATCTGAATCCCCAATTATATCGAATAATGGGTTAGAATCTCTTTACACATGATTGGTCTCACTGGGACTCACATGCACACCCAATTATTATTACGTGTGCACCCGCAATGATAATTCGATTTGCATGCTTACCCCAATTACTCCTAACTTGTGTCAAAAGATCCTCTAATTTGAATGTTCAGTGGGTGTTGCCAAGACGGTAGGTATCACAAAAGATCTAGAAGTAAAGCCATGATAATGATCCGTCATAGCATAGGTAAATAACACATGAGTTCATACTATAGTTTTTTGTGTGTGTGTGTCTATATGCAGTGAAATGCATATGTACATGCTAAATGTATAATGTATGCGATAATAAAAGACGAACCTTGCAATCTGGAGCGTAGTGTCATTGTCGCTTTCGGAACTAATTCGGTTATAGTATGGTTTTACAAAAACTTTTTAAAACCTAGTTCACTATAACCAGTGGCTCTGATACGAAACTGTCACACCGCCAAATTACCACTTACGGAGTTTTACCGCGAGGCGTGTAACGTACCAAGATCTAGCCACTAATCACGTTGAACCAACAATAGATATTATAAACAACTCATTATAACACATCATGAAAAAGTGAAATTTAAATTAGACGATTCCTAAAACATATGTTCAGCGGAAGCAATGTAACTGGTTCAACAATTTGAAATCAAAACGTTTTAAAAACATAAATTATTTAATGTTCGCAATCCAACATCTCGACCCATGACACTCCAGCTCCTCAGACTGCAAGCTCCCATACCAAATATCTAACGACCTGCAAGCATGCAGAAAACAAGTGTATCAGCGATAAAGCCGGCGAGTTCACAGTTTTGTTTAACGTAGAACCAGTAGGTGTTTAGTTTAAAGACATATTACGACTAATAAACTCAGTACCGATTGACTGTTCTGTTTTTGGTGCCTTCATCAATGTCTATCATCATTGATCAACGTGTTTAAGGTCATTAGTTCTCGCCCGTCCTCCAAGGTACGGTGTGAGGTTTGTCAAGCCTAATAGCGCTATCAACTAATACTCCATTACCCTCTAGGAAACTAGTTCCGTATGTAAGTATGGACTTTCCATGATAGAGTTTGAGGCTATTAACTAACATCGAAATTAAACTACAACGTATGTAAAAGTATTCCCTCAAGGAATAGTAGTTTGTCCCCTACCGGGATGCATGCTTGTGAAAAAGTAGTGAACTCACATTAGTTTGCTCGGTAAGTGATATCGTGTCGTTAATCAGTGTTAGGTCCGTTACACGCTACCTAGTGTACGTTAAAGGTAAGTACATATATATTCAAGTATGTTTTGCAATACCCTAAGGGTCCAAACTGTCACACCCCAATTTGCAGCGGAAGTAAAACACGAGATGCAACAGACACCTCTGGTACAAGCGCATTGTTTATAAAGACACTACATTTTATTAATTACCAAAATGTGATTACATACTACATGTATGTTAGAAATCCATGTTCCCATGAACCACGTAAGTCTTCTAAGTGGCATGCGTCTATATCAGGATTCACCTATAAACACGTCTTGAACCACATACACGGATCACACTAGTCTCAAGTTACCTGAAATGCATGTTAGTTTTAAAAAGGGTCAGCTGAACATTGCTGGTGAGTTCCACTAGCTTAGTTGTTGTGTAACACGTTGATCAATGATGATAGACATTGATGAAGGCACTGGTCATAGTCACAGTTCACCGATGGAATTTCACGCCGTACAAGTGAAACCTTGACCGTCATAACCGCTCTGTGCCATACAGACACATCATCGCACCGGGTCATGCCACCACCGACACTTCCCACCAACTGCATCACATGCAGTTCAATGTTCCCCTACAGTTATGCCTAACCACATAACCAGGTTAGGACAGTGCCTGGTTGCCTACACACTGTGTCACACTGACACAGCCTGGCGGCACTCGGCTTGTCAGACCTATAGTACTATCCACTGTCCACGGCTTACGCTAATCATTTGTAGAGGGGAGGGTGTTCGTGTGTTAGATAATTCACATCATCACAAGTTGGTGCAATTAACACAATTTGTAACATGCAAATCACCCTAGAAAACAGTAAAACAGTTTAAAAGTGGGGGAGTGAAACTCACAGGGTAGCAGTAGGAGTATATGCAAGCTGGTTCGGCTCTAACAGTAATCATGCAAGTAATTACCAATATCAGTCGCTAAGTTGGTAACGCCTATACTTGGGCCCGAGTGGGTATTTTCAGGCCATATTGTGCATATAGTATCCCAGTGTGATGATGGATGTTAGGGTATGATTAGTTTCACATTTGGTGTCACACCCCAACCGATGGCGGAAACATCGGGGCGCGGCACTAGGCGAATCAGCTTGATCAAGAGATTCCATAACAATTATTTAAAGACAATAATCAACATTCAATATCCCATACTATCAAACTCATAAAATCTTCAAACAATCATTACATAATCCAAAATAATCTCTTAGACATAACATCTGATCCGATCTTCCCTAGATTTATTACAAGATATTCTAAGGCAAAACCTAACACTAAGCATCCAAGCTAAAGTCCTCAACCTGCCACATATGTTAAAATAAAACGTCAATACAATTAAGTAAAAGTGAGCATACGAGTTTTGCATACGTAACAGATATAAAAAGCGTTTAGCATACACCGCATGACATACGTAATAGTTGTGAATGATGTAACTACTTAGATTCATGCAAACCAACAAACCGCGATTGATCGAGGCATGCGAACAAGCATTCACATCCTAAAAGAGAAAATAAATGCGAAATAAAAATGAGAGCCTTCACAACCCCGGGCCTCCGGGTGGCGGGTCAACCTCTAGTATACTATCATGTTAAGGGTGGCGTACAAGCAATTAAGCAAAACATACAATTCAGCAGATTTCACGTATAGTCATGTAATTCAGCGGGTTGCGAATAAGCGTTTGAGAGTTGTGTGATGTGTTTTGATATACGAACATATGTGACACCCAAAAGTGCGTTTAAGCGAAAAAGGCTTCAAGTATACTCATTGTTGGTGCGTTTTTGGGAGATGTTCGGGATCTGCGATGAGTTGCGGAGAGTACCGGATCAGCCTGTAAGCGAACAGAAGTGCATCAGTCTTCTGAAATGCTGAAACGGTTAAGTTTGGATTGGGCAGAGGACAAGTTCAGGCGAACTTTTATGTTTCCATACAAGTTCAGGCGAACTTGTGAAAACCTGTTGAGTTATGAGGCAAGTTCGGGCGAACTTGTATAATTTCCAAAGAAATTATACAAGTTCGAGCGAACTTCTTAGGTTTGCTAACTGGGGAAGACAAGTTCGGGCGAACTTGTCTAATTCTCTTGAGAATTGGACAGAGTTCAGGCGAACTTGTGCCATATTTTGCAGTTTTGACGCGGGAGACAAAGTTCGAGCGAACTTAGTCACCAACCTGGTGACAAGTTCGAGCGAACTTGGTGTATTCCGAGCGAACTTGATGGTTTTGGCATCCAAATCGTGCGTTTTCACGTCGTTTGCTGAGGAAATCGAGTGTTCATCCCTCCAACCTTAAGCCACTAAGTAAAACTTAGGCTGGAGAGGTCTTTTGGAGCGAGTTTAGCCATTTTATAGAAACTCAGGCTAATCCGGGCGAACTTGATGGTTCGTACGGGTTAGTCCAGCTTATGTAAAGTGACGATTTTGTCCTTGTGCTTCCGGATCTGAGATCTTGCTTGACAACGCCTCGTTCCACTCAAAAGTGAACGAAACATACGTCATTAGTCCGAATATTGTGTAGAAATCAATGTTTTTAAAGGTTTTACTCAGATCTAAGCATAGATCTGAGCGAAAAACAGAAGTTTTGTAGAAAAAGATGAAGATTTTCATACACAGAAGAGATTTGATGAAAACGAAGGCAGAGCCTTGTGCAAAATCATTGTAAAACGTTGTTGTAGTTGAAAATGGGTTGAATCTTACTTAGAAAACAAAGGGTTTCGGTTTTGGGGAGCTCCGGGTGAACTTGCAGCAAGTTCAAATGAGAGAATGGAGCTGAGTATTTATAGGTGGAGGTGAAATGAGTGACCAGACAACAAGTTCGGGCGAACATGTATCAAGTTCGGGCGAACTTGTTACAAGTTCGAGCGAACTTGTTAGTTTCTGGTGAGTTTCCAGACAAGTCCGGGTGGACTTGTGGTTTGTGAAGGGTTAGCTGGCTCAGACAAGTTCGGCCGAACTTGTGATGCACAAGTTCGGCCGAACTTGACCTGGTGGCCAAGTTTTGTTTGATTATTTTGCGTTACGAGTTCGTTTAGCGATTCGGTTCGTATTAGATAGTTGTATTAAGCGTTATAATTAATATAATAGTGCGATTTAGCGATTTGTGCGAGTGAGAGTGTTGCGATAGCGATTATAACCATAACATAAATATACATAACACACTTAAAACACAATTCCACATAATTAACTGCTTTTTGCGATGCGATAGCACAAGTGTTTATTAAACAATAACACACTCGGCTCGTTTAATAGCATAATTAGTTGTGATTGCGACTAGATTAGCGATGCGTTTAGTAAGCGTTTAGATGCGATATAACTGTAATTCAACATAATTTCATTAACATAACTTTCTTATAAATGAATCTCGGGATTACAAATGATAGATACAACGATAATTAAAAGGAAAAGATAACAACGAATTTTTGAGTTGTTACAGTCTCCCCTACTTTAGGAAATTTCGTCCCGAAATTGAAGTAGTGTCTGTAACAGAGAGATGCGCATATTTAGCCTTCATGTCACTTTCCAATTCCCAAGTGAACTCGGCACCGCGTTTGCCTTACCATCGGACCTTCACGATAGGGATGCGAGAGCGTCGTAACTTCTTGGTTTCTCGGTCCATGATTTCGACAGGCTTTTCCACAAAATGGAGAGTCTCGTTTATTTGCAAGTCCTCGAGAGGGACGTGGAGATTTTCTTCAGCTAGGCATTTCTTGAGGTTTGAGACGTTGTTGAGTTCTTCCGGTAGTTCAAGACGGTAGGCCACTTTGCCAATTCTTTCGAGAATCTTAAAGGGACCTACGTATCTTGGCGCTAGCTTTCCTTTCTTCCCGAAGTGGATCACTCCCTTCCAAGGTGCAACCTTTAGGAGAACGTGATCTCCCACTTCGAACTGCAGGGGCTTGGGTGTGTTATCGCCATAACTCTTTTGACGACTCCGAGCTTTCAAGAGATTGTCTCTGATCTGGAGGATCTTGTCTGTCGTTTCTTGAATCAGCTCGGGACCGGTGATTTGTGCTTCTCCGATCTCGTGCCATGCAATAGGCGATCGACATTTTGTTCCATACAGCGCCTCAAAAGGAGCCATTTGAATGCTGGTGTGATAACTACTATTGTATGATAATTCAATTAAAGGTAAATGCGTATCCCATTTACCACCAAAATCTATGATGCACGCACAAAGCATGTCTTCAAGGGTGCGGATCGTGCGCTCGGCCTGACCGTCGGTTTGAGGGTGGAAAGTGGTACTGAGATTGAGAGTATACCGAGAGCGGATTGACAAGTCTCCCAGAGACGTGAGGTAAAGCGACCGTCGCGGTCAGAGATGATGTCACGAGGCGTCCCGTGTCGACAAATGACTTTGTCGGTATAGATTCAGGCTAATCGTTCGACCTTAAAGTCTTCTCGTATAGCAATAAAGTGCACAGATTTGGTAAGACGATCAACGATAACCCAAATGCTATCGTGACCAGAGGAAGTGCGGGGAAGTTTCGTAATGAAGTCCATAGCTATGCTCTCCCATTTCCACATCGGGATTTCGGGTTGTTCGAGCAAGCTAGAGGGCCTTTGATGCTCGGCTTTAACCTTCGAACAGGTTAAGCACTTCGAGACGTACACGGCGATATCCTTTTTCATGCCCGGCCACCAGTACTTAGGATGAAGGTCCTGGTACATCTTGTCGGCTCCGGGATGAATGGAGTATCAGGATTTATGAGCTTCGGTCATTAGCAATTCACAGAGATTATCACGGCTGGGAATCCAAATGCGATCGAGATAGTAATAAATACCATTGGGTTTAACAACGAGCTGATTTTCGGCACCACACTTCATTTCTTCTTCCAAAGTATTCTCGTTAAAACAAGCGAATTGGGCAGAGCGAATCATGATTTCGAGATCATTCAAAGCTTGAGAGTCACCAACACTACACACATAGCTTCATCGACTTAGAGCATCGGCGACGACGTTTGCCTTGCCGGGATGGTAGTGTATCTAGCAATCGTAATCGTTGAGAAGTTCAACCCATCTGCGTTGGCGCATGTTTAGTTCCTTTTGGTTGAAGATATGTTGTAAGCTCTTATGGTCGGTGAAGACCATACACTTAGTACCGTAAAGGTAGTGTCGCCATATCTTCAATGCAAAAACAACTGCACCGAGTTCGAGATCGTGGGTTGTGTAGTTTTTCTCGTGGATCTTGAGTTGTCGAGACGCATACGCTATAACCTTGTCTCGTTGCATGAGAACACAACCAAGACCAAGATTTGAGGCATCACAGTAAACAACGAAATCGTCATTTCCGTCGGGAAGAGCGAGTACGGGAGCGTTGCATAACATACGCTTGAGAGTTTGAAAAGCTTCCCTTGTTTCGAATCCCAAACAAAAGGTTTGTCTTTATGAGTTAAAGCGGTAAGCGGAACGACGATTTTCAAAAAGTCGGCGATGAATCGGCGGTAGTAGCCCGCCAATCCAAGAAATGAACGGATTTCGGAAGCATTATTCGGTGTAATGCAACTCTTGACAGCTTCAATCTTCGCAGGGTCGACGTGTAGTACTTGACTATTAACGATGTGGCCAAGAAATTGGACTTCTTCGAGCCAGAATTCACATTTTGAGAACTTAGCATAAAGGCGATTACCTTGAAGAAGTTCGAGAACTAAACGGAGATGACGCGCATGTTCGTCTCTCGACTTCGAATAGATAAGGATATCATCGATGAAAACAATGACGAAACGATCTAAAAACGCTTTACACACACGGTTCATCAAATCCATGAAGACCGCAAGTGCATTGGTAAGGCCAAAAGGCATGACCACGAATTCGAAATGGCCATAACGGATACGAAAGGCGGTTTTCGAAATATCTTCTTCGAGTACACGCAACTGATGATAACCGGAACGAAGATCAATCTTAGAAAAGCAAGTAGCACCTTGAAGCTGATCAAATAAGTCGTCGATTCGAGGAAAAGGATAGCGGTTCTTTATCGTGAGTTCGTTAAGTTCACGATAATCGATGCACATTCGGAATGTCCCATCTTTCTTTTTCACGAAAAGAATGAATGCGCCCCAAGGCGAAGTGCTCGGGCGTATGAAACCTTTATCAAGAAGCTCTTGAAGTTGGCTCGATAGCTCACGCATTTCGGATGGTGCGAGATGATAAGGAGCTTTAGCAACGGAAGTAGCACATGGAACTAAATCGATACGGAATTCAACATCGCGAGTAGGGGGTAAACCGGGTCAATTGTCGGGAAAGACCTTAGGAAATTCACGAACAACAGGAACGTCTTTAAAAGTCTTCTTCTCTTTCTCCGGGTTTACGATGTGGGCTAGAAAAGCAACACATTGCTTTCGCAAACATTTGTGTGCTCGAGTACATGACAAAAGCATCAACTTCTTTAAGGGAGTTTCACCATAAGCATGTAGCTGATCACCGTTTGTGAGAGGGAAGTGAATCATTTTATCGAAGCAAACAACCTCAGCATGATTTTCACGAAGAAAGTCCATGTGTACTATGATATCGAAGCTACCTAACTGCATAGGTATTAGATTGATCGAGAAGACATGGTTGTTGAGATCGAGAGAACAACCACGTAGGACGGAGGTGACGGTGACGGTTTTTCTGGTGGCGACTTCCACATCGAAAGTCTTTGGGAGTTTAGCGCGTTTACATTTTAAAACCTTTTCGAATTCTAACGATACAAAACAATTATCAGCACTAGTATCAAATAAACATGAAGCATAAATACCATTAACGAGGAACGTACCATTGACAACATTGTTGTCGTTCTGAGCCTGGCGATGGTTGAGATTGAAGGCTCGTCCACGTGCATCCTATTGTTGCTGCTGCTGAGGCTGTGGTGGCTGTGGCTGTTGCTGCTGCTGCTGCGGCTCTTGTTTCACAGGCTTGTTTGGGCAGACATTACTGAAATGATTCGGATCACCGCATGTTTAACAGGCACGTGCCCTTGGCGCTGGCGCTTGCTGATTTGCCTGGGGAGGAGCTGGTAAAGCTAGTGCTACTGGGGCCTGAGGAGCTGACTGACGAGGGCCTGAACGGCAACTGACAGTAAAGTGGCCATAGATGTTGCAGTTGGTACAGAAGCGACAGTTGCCTCCAACTGCATGATGATAGGTGCATTTTGAGCACAAAGGATGCGGGCCAGTATACGCACGCTTTGCCTGCGGTGTGTTTGGTGCAGCAGACTGAAGTGGCTGAGGGTTTTGCAGAGCGGTAAGAGCGAAGTTCTTATTCGGGTTTTCCCTTTTGCGACCTCGGCGGCTAGTCTTTGATTCTCGAGACTGATCGGTAGGAGCTGCTGATTCGGTGATGGCCTGATTTGCGACCTTGCTGTGGTTCTTAAAGTAACCAGACTAAAAACATTTGTCATTGATCTCTGCGGCTAGCTGGCAGGTCTCCTCGATAGTAGCAGGGCGTGCTGCTTGAACAAAGCCAGCGACGCAATCAGGCTGAGCCGTTGAGGTACTTCTTGATTGCTTTCTCGGTCATGTCCACTTGACCAAGACACAAATGTTTGAATCGAGCCGTTAAACCAGCATTGTCGGGTCCGTCTTGCTTAATTCCCCAAAATTCGTTTTCCAACTTCTGGATCTCATGAGGTGGGCATAACTCTTTGATCATTAGTTCCTTAAGTTCTTCCCATGCAAGTCCGTAGGCTTCATTATTTCCCCTCCTGTTACGCTCCGCAGTCCACCAGTCGAGACCCTGGACTGGAAAACGCCGGTAGCGTTAATAGTGCGAAGGGGTTCGGGACACCCACTCTGGCGAAATGTGACCTCTATAGCATCAAACCAGTGGAACATGGCACTTGGTCCTTCAGTGCCTGAGAAAGTAAGGGGTCCACAAGCTTTGAACTGCTTAAAACTGAAGGATGTCTTGGGCGGGTCGGCTTTGGAGTCCACAGAAGTGTTGAAGGATTCTACATTGAAGGATTCGATTGGATGAGATTCGATTATAATAGGTTTATGTTTAAAGTATTTATTATTATTATTCATACAAGGCACAAAATCACATAAACACGTAGACAAGTAAACACGTAAGCTGGCAAACACGTAGGCACATAAGCACGTAAGCGCATAATTCACGTAAGCATTTACTTTGCACGTATTCACCTTCTGATAAGTAAAGCGTAGCGCGTTCGAGATGCGAATTGTATAAGCGAGATAAGCGAGTAATACCGCGTGTGAGACACGCATGGACTCATGAGCGTATGCGGGTTAAGCGTTTAGTTTTGTTGGTGAATTAATTAGTGCTTTAGATTACAAGAGTTGTGCGAGTTGTGCATATATCGGTGGAGCGTAAAAGCGATAAATCGAGAAATCGATTAAGCGAGAAATCGAATAAGCTAAAATTCTCAAAATTTAAACACATAAATAATAGATAAACTCGATGATGCGTAAAATCGACGATTATAGGCTTAAATCAATTGGGAGCGTCCTGGGTTTTGAGACATTGACTACCCAAAGTGATTCGAAAATTCTCTGAGTTCGGACACACGATTTGGCCTAATAAACAAATGCTCTCGCCGTACAACGGTTAACGCCATTTATCCTTCCAGTTACGTCGTGGTCCGAGTCATTGAAATAATCGAGGCTTTGGTGAGATTGAAAATCGAGGAGTGGAACTAGTTATTAAGATGCGGGTTTCACCCTAACTTAACAACATCATTCCTAGTTGTGGTTATGCTTACCGATCAAGTCGGGAGTTCCACTAGATAGATATGGAGATCTTCGTAGAGGTTTGATATCACTCCTAACTTAACGAAGGTATCTCATGTGAGAGAGAATGCGCAGAGTGAACGGTCTCATCGAGAGTTGTTGGTTTTCACACCTATTCTTGACTTGATCATTCGTTTTGTGTGATTCGAGCGTTCTTCAGTGTGTGTTGTGGTTGCTTTAGGAAAAGCAATGTTTAGAAGTTCGTATCGAAGGATTCTGGTCAAGTTCGGGCGAACTTGGCATCAACCTGATGGCAAGTTCGGGCGAACTTGGCATCAACCTGATGTCAAGTTCGGGAGAACTTCGCATCACCCAGGCGAACTTGTTGTTTGATGTTGAGAGGACAGGCAAGTTCGAGCGAACTTGGTCAAGTTCGGGCGAACTTGATCAATTTCGAGGGAACTTGTCCACCAAGTTCGGGCGGAATTGTCTGTTCGTATTCGTTTCGGCATTTATCGATGCGTAACAGTCTGATTTGGTATCCTAACTATAGTCTAAGGCAAACATGGCAATTCTACCTAAATTTTCCTATAGTTATGGTCTGATACCAATCTGTCATACCCCAACCGATGGCGGAAACATCGGGGCGCGGCACTAGGCGAATCAGATTGATCAAGAATTCCATAACAATTATTTAAAGACAATAATCAACATTCAATATCCCATACTATAAAACTCATAAAATCTTCAAACGAACATTACATAATCCAAAATAATCTCTTAAACATAACATCTGATCCGATCTTCCCTAGATTTATTACAAGATATTCTAAGGCAAAACCTGACACTAAGCATCCAAGATAAAGTCCTCAACCTGCCACATATGTTAAAATAAAACGTCAATACAATTAAGCAAAGGTGAGCATACGAGTTTTGCATACGTAATAGATAAAAAAAGTGTTTAGCATACACCACATGACATACGTAATAGCTGTGAATGATGTAACTACTTAGATTCATGCAAACCAACAAACCACGATTGAACGAGGCATGCAAACAAGCGTTCACGTCCTAAAAGAGAAAATAAATGCGAAATAAAAATGCGAGCCTTAACAACCTCGAGCCTCCGGGTGGCGGGTTAACTCTAGTATACTATCATGTTAAGGGTGGCGTACAAGCAATCAAGCAAAACATACAATTCAGCAGATTTCACGTATAGTCATGTAATTCAGCGGGTTGCGAATAAGCGTTTGAGAGTTGTGTGATGTGTTTTGATATACGAACATATGTGACACCCAAAAGTGTGTTTAAGCGAAAAAGGGTTCAAGTATACTCACTGTTGGTGCGTTTTTTGGAGATGTTCGGGATCTGCGAGGAGTTGTGGAGGGTACCGGATCAGCCTGTAAGTGAACAGAAGTGCATCAGCCTTCCGAAATGCTAAAACGGTTAAGTTTGGATTGGGCAAAGGATAAGTTCAGGCGAACTTGTATGTTTCCATACAAGTTCAGGCGAACTGAGGAAATCGAGTGTTCATCCCTCCAACCTTAAGCCACTGAGTAAAACTTATGCTGGAGAGGTCTTTTGGAGCGAGTTTAGCCATTTTACAGAAACTCGGGCTAATCCGGGCGAACTTGATGGTTTGTACGGATTAGCCCAGCTTGTGTAAAGTGACGATTTCGTCCTTGTGCTTCCGGATCTGAGATCTTGCTTGACAACGCCTCATTCCACTCAAAAGTGACCGAAACATACGTCACTAGTCCGAATATTGTGTAGAAATCAATGTTTTTAAAGGTTTTACTCAGATCTAAGCATATATCTGAGTGAAAAACAGAAGTTTTGTAGAAAAAGATGAAGATTTTCATAAACAGAAGAGATTTGATGAAAACAAAGGCAGAGCCTTGTGCAAAATCGTTGTAAAACGTTATTGAACGTTGTAGAAGTTGAAAACAGGTTGAATCTTACTTAGAAAACAAAGGGTTTCGGTTTTAGGGAGCTCCGGGCAAACTTGCAGCAAGTTCAAATGAGATAATGGAGCTGAGTATTTATAGGTGGAGGTGAAATGAGTGACCAGACAGCAAGTTCGGGCGAACTTGTAGCAAGTTCGGGCGAACTTGTTATGTTCTGGTGAGTTTCCAGACAAGTCCGGGCGGACTTGTGGTTTGTGAAGGGTTAGTTGGCTCAGACAAGTTAGGGCAAACTTGTGATGCACAAGTTCGGCCGAACTTAACCTGGTGGCCAAGTTTTGTTTGGTTATCTCGCGTTACAAGTTTGTTTGGCGATTCGGTTCGTATTAGATAGTTGTATTAAGCGTTTTAATTAATATAATAGTGCGATTTAGGGATTTGTGCGAGTGAGAGCGTTGCGATAGCGATTATAACCATAACATAAATATACATAACACACATAAAACATAATTCTACATAATTAACTGCTTTTTGCGATGCGATGGCACAAGTGTTTATTAAACAATAACACACTCGGCTCGTATAATAGCATAATTAGTTGTGATTGCGACTAGATTAGCGATGCGATATAACTGTAATTCAACTTAATTTCATTAACATAACTTTCTTATAAATGAATCTCGGGATTACAATGATAGATACAACGATAAATAAAAGGAAAAGATAACAACGAATTTTCGAGTTGTTACATTTGGCTCCCGGGCACTGGTTCGTTCCCAGTTCCGGCAGGTTCGTTGTCCGGTAAACTGCCGAAATTAATTAAAAGAAGCGTTTTAAAAGCCGAAAATCCCATTTATTCTTCATTTGTTATAAAATTCTGGAAATTTTTGTAGTAATCAGTAATAATATATAGATTCAAGTAAAAATATTTTGGAAATTTATAAAGTTTTTTTTATAACTTAAATAATTTATTTGTAAAACAGTATTTAACTGAATAATTTACATCGCTTATCATCCGATGTCCAAAAATTCTCAGAGCGTTTTCGGCTACCGAAAACTCTCAAAAACGCGGATTTTTAGTCCGAATCAAAATTCACTAAATGGACTCCCAAACTAACCAGAACCTTATTTGTATGTCCCTTAGTGTTTCTGTAAAGTTTGGTGATTTATTGCTTCCATTTGGTATTTTTTCCGAAATTCTTTCGGTGAAACAGTCAAAAATTCACCGAAATTCGTAGAAAATTCCAAAAATTCTAAAATTTAGGTGGACATTCAGGTCAATACCCTACATCACCACACCAAATTTCAGCTCAATCCAATACCCACGGACCAAGTTATGGTCAAAAAAATATTTTGCCTATTCTAGATTCGAGTTTCGGATGATATACCTAGCGATTCCTTCGATTCCGAGTGTTTTTCTTGAGTCCAGAAGTGGGTGTGAGCCATATTCAGTACCTATATACCAAGAACAATCCAAACATGCCATAATCCATGTCAATAAACCTTTTTTCATTGTTTTTGGGTTAATCGATTGGTTATGCGATTTTGGTCGATTAGGTGTTGATTAGGGTATCAAAACCAGAATTTTTGTAGCCTTGGCTACCATATAACACCAGGGAATTCACAAGATGTTCTTATTCAGCCAAGAAACTTGTTTAAACCCTCCAAAATCACGAATTAAAAAGGGGTTTTGTATACTAGATCATGTTTAATCAAGAAAACCTTATCAAAACCACATGAAACATGGAGTATACCTTGAATTTAATGGTGTTATGAAGGTAATCAGCTGATATGAAGAAGAAGGAGAGCAGAATTTTGGAGAAAAAATAACTAAAAATGAAAAAATAATATTATATAAAGGGGGTGGCGGTTTGGGTGTGGGGTGCCCCTACCCCCACTTGCACTTTGTCGTGCTTCGTTTTACGTGTTAAAAGATTATGTATATCTTTGGTTTTGCGTTTAGGTTCATTTTCGGGTCCCACACGTGTCCCCGAGTTGCGAAACAGACTCCGTTTTTTCGCGTTTTTAGTGTCAAAAGACTCGATTTTAAAAATGATGCATAACCGTCTTAAAATCCGAACCCAGTTACGTTTTAATCATAAAAGCCTTGTAGTAGGGTAGTTTAAGTGTTTTTAAGATTGATTGACCATTCCTTGCATGTTTGGTTGCCTTTTGCTATATTAAAAACGAAGGCGTTTCCCTAACCGGGAAGCTGCTTCGTTTTGCGTGCCTGAGCGTTGATTAGCTTCCAGTCTTATGTCATGGTCTAAGGCGCATAACTAAGATGTTTCATGAATTCAGAATCCTGAATAGCCCTACCAAAGGCTTAACCATCATTGTCAAATGTTTAGTGCGTTGTTAAACGGAAAGCTCCCGTTTAACACGTTGTTACAAGCTCAGGACACCAACCTCACACCGTTGGCCCTTAATAGTGTCATGTTAACCATGACGTGCTCGGGGATTCCTCCAAGACATAACAGATATCGCTTAGCATAGCACACAAGTCATGCGTGTTTACTAATACATATTCCCAGAGTCGTCAATCCATTCACGAATTTGTCTTGCCATGTAGGTGACGCATAGCGTCATCGTAATGTTTTTGGTAATTACCTTGCATATACTCCTGTTATAGTCGGTGTAACATGTTCCAGAATTCGTATCATCACACATAATCACCATAAATATCATGATATACATATCACGTCCGGTTACCACGGACTTGTACTGATCAAAGTTTACTGAGATTTTTCACAATTGTCACAATCTCCCCGGGTTAAAAGAATTTCGTCCTCGAAATTCCGTTTAGTAATTCGTTGGAAAGCTCGGTCAGTCATCTGACCGACAAGTATGTTTTTGCTTTTCGTTTAGTATCATCATCGTACGGGGATGATAATTGTGCTACATAGTAGCGATGTAATTTGTCCATCCACAATTCCTACGTATTGTTAAAAGTAACGTTTGTCATCACTTCCAATCTGAAAGTGAGAGTGTGGTTGGGCTCATAGTAACACAAGAGTCACGTATTAAGCTTATAGCTGACTGCAATTATTACGTTTTCTTCACATTCATTATCTTCACCATTCATACACCATAAGTTTCATTTACGATTTCGTTCAATAGTTCCTGAGCACCCTTTATAGAGGAGGGGTATGGATATCTTCTCAGGGTTTTTTACGAACACCGCAATAGTGAGCACCATGCTCTGCATGTTTGTCTAAAGAGAATAAATTTGGTTTCACCGAGTTGCGAGTAACAATCTTCCCTTGTTGTTGTGTGCATGGTTATCTTTGGTTACTACAAAACCGACCACGAGAGTCCCTATTCTATGGTAGGGAATAAGGAAGAGAAATGCTTTTGAGAGCCTAAGGTTGCCATAAGGCGAGCATGTACACGAGTACCAACGAATCTGCACACTTGCATCAATGGTGTGCTCGAGCTACTCACCAGTAGTCGGATTACGTCGTAAAGATATAAAATTTATACAATAATAATTCCAGTTTGTGTTAAGTTTTGGGAACTTGGCTTTAGCTGTTATACAACTATTTATGTCTTTTCCAGAAGGAAATAACTTAGTAACTTCGATAACATCGATGTGATTCTCCGGGAGATAATCGTATACAATTTTCCATATACTGGGAATGGTGGAGTGTGTACCCAACGCGGTTTTAATTCTAGTAATACCACGTCGTGATGCGTGTCTAACGATCACAAGTGTCACCATGATGCTCCTAATTATGGATTCAAAATTGACCGTAGACGTGCAGGTAATTCTGTAAAAGATGACTAAGTAACGAGTCATCGAATCAAGATTCCCCATTAACGGAGTATCCCTCGTAGGGTTAGAACATAGCCACGCTCTACTACTATTTCATAAGGATAACGTTAATGGAAACAACGAGAAGTAATCATTTCCCATTCTAGTGAACTTTTGTGAACCAGTTGATATTTAGTCTGATAAAATGTGGCATCGTTTAAATCTCCAACGTTTGAACTTTATAGCTTATGTTAATGAAATAAATGTTTTTGTTTAATGGGGGTACCAATTATGTACTTTTTATCCTTATCGGGTTGAGGTGGCACAGTTCACAAGATGGTTTGTCACCACTTGCCTGTCTCGGTCTCGTGGTTTTTCGAGTCCCACTCGGACTTGGTATGATCTGCACCGTATATGAGTATTGAAAGATATAATACTTTCCTACATTGGCACCTCTGCCATCTAAATCACCAATTAAACGTAAGGGTCTCGTCGAGTTTTCTCACTTCAACCCGTCTCGGTTTAGATTGGGAAAATCGTGTGGTTTTATGAAACCATGGACACTCGACCCTTTGTCTTAGGATTAGCCCGTTCTACTTCCTAATAAGCCAGAGAAGGAATACGTGTTGCCGAAAAATGTAGTAACATGGATCCACAATCGCCCGGCCACCTCTTGAAATAACAGAAGCAGCTTTAAGAAAAGCTAAATGAAGACCATAATCAATCGAGGTAAGCCTAGCACTCTGCCGGCTAGGATACAAATAGAGGCTATTAATGCCATTTCGCAGCTAGTTGGTGCACCCAACCAAGCACCGATTTACACTTTGGTCATTTGGTTTGACTTGGTATCGCAAATCGGGGTATTTACAATTCGTATCGTATGTTAAGTGACTCTTCAAGTTTGAAGAGAATTAGTTGTAATGTCGAAGTTTTATTCTTATTTTAGGCATATAATACATGCTTATCAAAGGAATTCCCCCTCCGGATGGACATGATATCCGAGGGGCGTATTCGGAAGATTCACTAGTCCCTTCATCTGGAATGATCGGGACTACTAGGTTTGTGGTTTAGCTTTCCTCAGGTGGGTTCAGTGCGCAAAAGACACCAATTACGACATTCGGACGACTCATGACTACTCTTTTTCAATGCGAGTTTAGTTTTGACCGTGTTACTTCATGCGGGGTGGTTCTTAATTCTTAGCATTAGGTGGTACAAATACACATGTATATATATATAGTACCATACTTGATATTTCTCCCGTTCTTGTTTCCTTGGGTAGCATAAGAATTTTCGTGACTCGAAAATAACGAAAAATCAGGTCTTGGTAACATCGTATTTCGTGATTTCTTATTTAAATCGATTAAAATGAAACTCAATTGAAGGTACCAACCTGTCGAAAGAAGATGAGGGGTGTTTTAACAATATTCCCCTGACCTAAAGAATTTACTCCTCGTATACTCACGAGGACAAGCAACACCATTTAACGTATAACTCTTGGTTATGAGAGTAGGGTATCGTTCACTTTGTATCTAATCGACGAATGAAAGTCAGGGTCTCTCATGCATCATTCTCCTACACATGTAGGAGACCGTTACCACGTAACACCTTTACAACGGCCCGAAGGGAATTTCGATCGTCCCCTATGTATCGTGAACAACATCGTGTACAAATATTTGGATTCCTTGAATGTTTCCAGGAAGAGGAGGAGACATATGGTTTTTTCGGGTATTATTATTATCGTAGAGTTGGGGAATCAATATGTTTTATAGACATATAAGTATCTGAGTTGGTCCCCACTCAGGACCAATCACATGGTCGTCGTAGGTATCATGACGAGAAAAGCCTTAATCAAAAGGAATCAAAGACCCATGTATCCCCTTACGCGATAGCCCTCATACGGGTAATATTGATTCAAGACCATGTAATTAGAGTTGACACATAGGTTAGTCATCGGATTACTATACTCGAATACTACTCAAATGCGACCTCATCTTTCACTGGAACATTTTTACGAAGTTATGCGAGGCTTAAAACAAAGGGTCGTTGGATATATAAAAATTTTATAGGATTCTTTTAAATACCGTCCTTTGAGCCAAATCATTGGGTGACGAAAAACTTGCTTTGTATCATTTTGTTTATTAAATATGTAATAAGAGGTAGCCTCGTTACGGGTCCTTCGTATCGCTCATTCATTATTACTTCGAATTACTAGGGATTTACCTTGTATTAATTTGAACTAAATCGATAGGATTCAAGGTCGTATGCCACTTGGTTCTATTACTGAAATACCTGCCGTAATTCCATAGGAAGCTAACGTACCGCAGCATAGCTGAACATTGATTAAAAGGATAGGGAGTATCAAATTAGTAATTACATGTATCGGAGCTTAACGCTTTTCATCAGTGTTAGTAAGGAGAATCGAATTTATTTGAAAAAATGAATCGGATTACTTTATGATTATAGTTTTCTTACTTCGCACTGGGGTTACATCACCCTTAACCGAGATTTACTAAATTGACTCGTGGATTGGATCGCGGATTATGTTCTATGTTTATACGTAAACATATACATATAAGTGTTCGGTTAATACGAAGTATTGACGGTTACGAGGAATATGGATAAAATGTTTTCGCCTCCACGCGTCTTATTACAATCAGATCCGCATCCACACAACTCCTTGCCGAACTTTGATTATATCAGATAAGTTTTCCATTTATGTGTTACCCCTAAATTTCCTTGGGATACCGATGCTAAATACGTGTCCTTACTAAGAATTAGGGATTGCATCACTAGCGAACAACAGCTAGTAAAGGAAATATACGCTTCAACCGAATAGCTTCATCAACGCCGGTCGGTGGACATAAGTATAGTTGTTTGTCGTAACGTAATGATTTCGAATATTTGACTGTACGTTCTAGCAATTTCCGCCAAAAGAAATAAACTACACTGAATTGTCTTACCAAAGATAAAAACATTGTTACCTTTCATGAAGCAAACATAGGGTAAATCGATGTGGGTAAGCTATCACCGGCTATACCAGGTGTAGTATCCCTAGAAAGTCGTATTACGAATTCGAAAAAAAAAACTTCCCCAGGGTTAACCCATAGGTTGTTATATGGCGACCCAACTACCTTTTATTTAAAATCACCGCACATGTGTATAAATATCGTAGTTACGACAATTGTGACCTCATTTATCGCATCAAATAGGGCCGAAGACTCAACACTGCATTGCCCAAAACATAATCGAACGAATCGCAACATGAAGCCCATCTGCCCTGAGTAACGGTACCTTGATAATGTAGTCGGTGCTTATATACAAGAAGTACCGCAGCATATCCACCACACCCATATATATGATCAATGTTCCGTTCACCAAGATATTCGGGTCTCATATTACTTTCCGTGAATAACCAACTGAAATCCGAAACAATCATTAATCGTAAAGAACGCAATGTAACCGACGGTCACACGAAACGAGGGTTCACAATGCAAAGCGTTTCAAAGGAATCTGTATACAAAAAATTATACCCAGTGGAGTCGAATGACAACAGGAAGGGTAACTTATTCACGCATTCCATGCCATCTCCATAACCCAGAGATCATCGAACTCACACATAACATATATCGGGACATCTGCTAAGGAGTACCACTAAGTATCATAATATCATATGACATGAGGGCTAAAGCCAATATTGTAAGCAGATTAGGAATCCAACGGACAATCAAATGAATCGTTGATCCAAAGACGAGAAAGTTTCGTAAAATGTTTAAATTCTTTGAGTGTATAACAATCAAATGTGAAACAACGAGAAGCGGAATAAGGATCCGTACACGTCCTCCCAGTCTATCAGAACGACCCACACGTTCTTTATGTATCTATTTTCTTTTTGAGATACCATTCTGTTATGCAATCGTTGATATAATAATTATAAGGATAGACTTGGTGAGATCGTATAGTAATAAAGACTTAAGTTTTCACATCATAACGTGTATATAACAATTGTATGAGTGATAGGAATCCAATTCGAGTGGGTATTAGTTATGTGAGCAGTAGGAGTGTGGAATGGACTGTAGTACTAGTTTTCTGCATATCCCAAAGGCATATGTAGTAAGGTATTATCCCCTCATCCCAATTCATGTATCAATCCACACACAAACCTCCACACACTATCACCTTGGTACACGTATGTATCACTCCACGTATTTAAGTGTGTTTCTTACCGCGACTTTCCCAACACTGCCCCGTATGAGCAAGTCTGTTATTACGTTCCGGACCATAATAACTCACTTTCCCCACAAGGCCATCCTGGTACTTGCCAATAGGATACTTTACAGTGTTCACTAAGTACTTTTAGTTGAGGTTAATTTTTCCAATGATGTCCACTAAAGTCCGAGCCTGTAGTTATAGTCTAGGTTTCCTTAAAGGCACCTAATTCTCTATAACCAATGGCTCAGATACCATCTTCAGTCACACCCCAATTTGCAGCGAAAGTAAAACACGGGATGCAACAGACACCTCTGGTAAAAGCGCATTGTTTATAAAGACACTACATTTTATTAATTACCAAAATGTTGATTACATACTACATGTATGTTAGAAATCCATGTTCCCATGAACCACATAAGGCTTCTAAGCGGCATGCGTCTATATCAGAATTCACCTATAAACACGTCTTGAACCACATACACAGATCACACCAGTCTCAAGTTACCTGAAATGCATGTTAGTTTTAAAAAGGGTCAGCTAAACGCTGCTGGTGAGTTCCACTGGTTTAGTTGTTGTATAACAATATGTGTTAACAAGTTCAATTACATTGGTCATAGTCACAATTCACCGATGGAATTTCACGCACGTACAAGTGAAACCTTGACCGTCATAACCGCTCTGTGTCATACAGACACATCATCGCGCCGGGTCGTATCACCACCGATACTTCCCACCAACTACATCACATGCAGTTCAATGTTCCCCTACAGTTATGCCGAACCACATAACCAGGTTAGGACACGTGCAGTGCATGGTTGCCTACACACTATGTCACACCGACACAGCCTGGCGGCACTGGGCTTGTCAGACCAATAGTACTATCCACTGTCCACGGCTTACGCTAATCACTTGTAGAGGGGAGGGTGTTCGTGTGTTAGATAATTCACATCATCACAAGTTGGTGCAATTACCACAGTTTGTAACATGCAAATCACCCAGAAAACAGTAAAACAGTTTAAAAGTGGGGGAGTGAAACTCACAGGATAGCAGTATCATAGGTAGAAATAGGAGTATATGCAAGCTGGTCCGGCTCTAACAGTAATCATGCAAGTAATTACCAATATCAGTCGCTAAGTCGGTAACGCCTATACTTGGGCTCGAGTGGGTATTTTCACGCCATATTGTGCATATAGTATCCCGGTGTGATGATGGATGTTAGGGTATGATTAGTTTCACATTTGGCTCCCATGCACCGGTTCGCATGTCAGCCAAAGTCGGTTGTTTGACACATTCGGATAATGGTGCGGGACTACCAATAGTGCCAACGTGTTGTGATTTAAGAAAGATTAACTTTTCATTAAGGGAGTTTGGGGGTTTGGGGAGTCTAGTTTGCCCAAAATTGGGTGTCCGTTTTCACCGTCGGGGATTCTCACGAACAGTGGTGGAACACACCCAGAGTGTCTAGCTTACCCTACAACTTCCCGGAATACCCCCGGTGTTCCACTTATAGTCACAATAGGGTTTGGTTCGTTCCCAGTTCCGGTAGGTTCGTCGTCCAGTAAACTGCCGAAGTTAATTAAAACAAGCGTTTTAAAAGCCGAAAAATCCCATTCATTCTTCATTTGTTATAAAATTCTTTAAAATTTTGTAGTAATCAGTAATAATATATAGATTCAAGGAAAAATATTTGGGAATTTATAAAGTTATTTTATAACTTAAATAATTTATTTGAAAAACAATATTTAACCGAATAATTTACATCGCTTATCATCCGATGTCTAAAAATTCTCAAAATATTCCAATAGACTCCTATATGTCCAGAAACTCCCTGCAAAAAAATGGGATTTTTCTGATTTCGTTTCAGTGCGTTTCCGGCTACCGAAAACTCCAAAAAACGCGGATTTTTAATTTGAATCAAAATTCAGTAAATGGACTCACAAACTTCCCAGAACCTTATTTGTATGTTCCTTAGTGTTTCTGTAAAGTTTGATGATTTATTGATTCCATTTGGTATTTTTTTTTCCGAATTTCTTTCGGTGAAACAGTAAAAAATTCACCAAAAATCGTAGAAAATTCAAAATTCTAAAATTTTACGTGGACATTCTTGTCAATATCCTACATCACCACACCAAATTTTAGCTCAATCCAACACCCACGGACCAAGTTATGGTCCAAACAATATTCTGCCTATTCTAGATTCGAGTTTCGGATGATATACCTAGCGATTCCTTCGATTCCGAGTGTTTTTCTTGAGTCCAGAAGTGGGTGTAAGCCATATTCAGTACCTATATACCAAGAACAATCCAAACATGCCATAACCCATGTCAATCAAGCTTTGTTTCATTGTTTTTCGGTTAATCGATTGGTTATGGGATTTTGGTCGATTAGGTGTTGATTAGGTTATCAAAACCTGAATTTTTGTAGTCTTGGCTACCATATAACACCAGGGAATTCACAAGGTGTTCTTATTCAGCCAAGAAACTTGTTTAAACACTCCAAAATCACGGATTAAAAAGGGTTTTTGTATACTAGATCATGTTTAATCAAGAAAACCTTATCAAAACCACATGAAACATGGAGTATACCTTGAATTTAATGGTGTTATGAAGGTGATCAGCTGATATGAAGAAGAAGGAGAGCAGAATTTGTGGAGAAAATTAACTAAAAATTAAAAAATAATATTATATAAAGGGGGTGGCGGTTTGGGTGTGGGGTGCCCCTACCCCCACTTGCGCTTTGTCGTGATTCGTTTTACGTGTTAAAAGATGATGTATATCTTTGGTTTTGCGTTTAGGTTCATTTTCGGGTCCCACACGCGTCCCCAAGTTGCGAAACGGACTCCGTTTTTTTCGCGTTTTTAGTGTCAAAAGACTCGGTTTTAAAAATGATGCATAACCGTCTTGAAATCCGAACCCAGTTACGTTTTAATCATAAAAGCCTTGTATTAGGGTAGTTTAAGTGTTTTTAAGCTTGATTGACCGTTCCTTGCATGTTTGGTTGCCTTTTGCTATATTCAAAATGAAGGCGTTTCCCTAACTAGGAAGCTGTTTCATTTTGCGTTCCCGAGCTTCGATTAGCTTCCAGTCTTATGTCATGGTCTAAGGCGCATAACTAAGATGTTTCATGAATTCAGAATCCTGAATAGCCCTACCAAAGGCTTAACAATCATTATCAAATGTTTAGTGCGCTGTTAAATGGAAAGCTCCCGTTTAATACGTTGTTACAAGCTAAGGACACGAACCTCACACCCTTGGTCCTTAATAGTGTCATGTTAACCATGACGTGCTCTGAGATTTCTCCGAGACATAATAGATATCGCTTAGCATAGCACACAAGTCATGCGTGTTTACTAATACATATTCCCAGAGTCGTCAATCCATTCACGACTTTTTCTTGCCATGTAGGTGACGCATAGCGTCAACGTAATGTTTTTGGTAATTACCTTGCATTACTCCTGTTATAGTCAGGGTAACATGTTCCATAATTCGTATCATCACACATAATCACCACAAATATCATGATATACATATCACGTCCTGTTACCAAGGACTTGTACCGATCAATGTTTACCGGGATTTTTCACAGTTGTCACACAAACAATTCAATGATGCTTATATGATCAGGTTAATTAGGTTTAGCATGCAATAACACATAGTGGATTCTGGGCTCTCTAGTTTGTGACATCAGTTGATTCCTTTAAGACAAACATGGACATCACATAACACCTAACCTAATTCGGACCCTTACAATTATATCCATAAACTCGGAGCCAACACACATAGCACAAAACTCAAACAACATGCATACGATTCCATCTAAACTCGGGCCTTGGCAATACTTCACATAAACTCGGACTCTAGGAATCCTTGTGTTAACCCGGATTATATCATGCATGTATATTTTATAAACTCAGAAACCTCATAACATATATATAACTCGGACTCAAACCTATCATCACCCTTAAGTTCGAACCAGCATAACATGCATTAAACTCGGACTACACACAAACTGACATACAAACTCGGACTACATGCATCTATATAACTCGGACCTTACACAAGTCCGGACATACCTATGTTTATCCTTAAACTCGAAACATATACATAAACCCTGAACATGATGTTCAAATCCGGAACATGATGTTCAAGTTAGGAACATATTCTTAAACCCGGAAAATACATACTTAAACTCTGAACATGATGTTCAAATCTGGAACATGATGTTCAAATCCGGATTTAACTATAGGTTGACCAACTCGGAAAACATGATAACCTCAAGTCTTCGTGACTTCACAAAGCCTGAAGATAATCTCCGAACTTGCCAACATTCCAATTGCACGTAGAAAACATAGTTTTTAACGTAACAACATACGATACAAACCCTAATTCGATACTGCTATCAATCAACTCATCAATTCATCAGTTCTATCACAGTATTAACGTTTCTAACATCTAACAACATCCTACATTCATCCCAACTAATAAAAAATACATATTCAGCAGGCATGATCAATTTAAACACAGATGATTGTTTAGATGTCTAGGGTTTGCATGATTCAAAAGGACAAGTTATCAACATATTCCTAAACACATACCTTAGATTCAATCTAGTATTATTCTAAGGAAATTGGAATGATCAAGATGAAAGATGAAAAGTTGTGTTGCAAGCCAAAAATGATTTGAGAATAGTAGAGGATGATTAGGAATTGCCGTAAAGAGATTATGGGATGGGTTTAGGGTTATATAGGAGGTTATTAGAGTTTCACAATTTTGCCATAAAGCATCCCTAACTATGCAACTTCCACATAAGACATATAATAACAAGTATTTACAATTAAACGCCTAACTCACACATTTGACAAGTAACGCCTAAATTTCATATCTAAATTAACTATGTTTAGATCAAAGTATTAACCTGAAATTGTGGGTTGTCACATATTATGCCATAAGTCCATCAATAATATCATGGAAGTCATATAGGAGGTAGGAGGTGTAACCATCCATTTTAAACCTCATGTTAATTCACCACTACACATGTTGTCATAGACAACAAAGAGGGTCATGAACATATACAAGAATGAAATAATACCACTAATCTAAGCAAAACACCAAGTGATGTGTGGACTTGTATGTAGGATAACCCAAGCTAACCAAGTAGTCACACAAACTTCAAGTTCAAGACTTGACACCACTTGTGAGTTAGAAGTCATGCAAAAATAGAAAGTTTGTGAGGATTAATCCTCTGATTTTGAATGTCACACCCTTGTTTTTAAGCCTAACTAGCCATACAATTGATTATGAGCATTAGGACATAGGAATGTGTATGAGATAACTCAAGTTCAAGCAAGTTTAAAGATGTTTTAATCAAAACAGAAAGTTCAGTCCAGTTTGGAGCCTTTTTGGTGGAGTTCCAGGTCTGGATTTTTCAAGGAAAACCCGTGGAATCATACCTAAGGTTCATCCAAGTGTTTAGAAAGAGAATCAAAGAAAAAGAAATGAGAAAGTTATGCTCACTTTAGCAAAATATGACGAATCTACCAAGTTCTATGATTTCCAGCAAATTCTGATGTTGTTTGAGAGTGTTTGAGGGAGTGGGAAAGTGGAAGTTTGGAGAAGTGTTGGGTTTTATAGGGGATGAATTAGGGTTAGTGGGAGGTGTTTTAATGGTGATTAGAGGCCATTGGTGGAGAAAGAAATGTGTGGATTCGTGCAAATTCGCGGCTACCAAACATTTTCCCCCGCCAGAGTCCCATACGGACCGTAAGGGGGGAGCCTTGCGGTCCGCAAGGCTGGTCAGGAACAAACATTTTCATTTTTGATTTTTGTTATTAGGTTATTATCCAATTATTCTATATTTTTAGGGTTCTAAGTGTTTTTGGACCAACTTAGGGATGTTATAAGCATAGGAGGCATACTCTAAGTAATTTAATCATGATAATAAGTATAAGTATGTATGATCAAGCATAAGAGTCAAGGATTAATATCGTATAATGCAAGTATGTCACGTATTTGTAAGTTTATCAAACGTTTTTCCAAGAATTAAGTATCATATGTATAATGGTTTCAAATGTATGAATGTGTGAAGCATGAATTGTAAGAAATACGAATTTTATTATGATCCAAGTCTCGGATTTTACAACGATTACAACGAAAGTACGATTACAACGAAAGTACGATTACAAGAATACAAAGCTTCCAAAAATAGAATTAGAAGCGATGCTTTCTAATTATGGAAGTATGGAAAAGCAGGGCGTTACACGGGAAAGCCCATGTGGCATTGACCCTTAAGGAGAATACCACCCCCTCCTTTCAGCAATTGTGGGAATCGGTGAAATCTCCCCGAGCTTTGTGTGATGAAATGCATGATGACGATTGGATGGAATGGGAGGAAAAGGGAAGGGGGAACACCCCCCTCTTGATGGGGATGAAATGAAGTGAGATGATGTGGATCCTACGTGGAGAGCGGGAGAAGGGGATCCACCCCTTAGCCTTAAAACTAAACAATAAACTCGACCGTGCATGTTTCAAACATGTGAAACCAACAATCAGATTGAAGTAACCTTCAAATAATCAGAGTACCAAGTAAACCACAGTCTTTGAACTACAAGATCAATTTCAATATCTGTTCCTCAGATCTCTACAACTCCACTTTCATTATTTAACATCATCTTTAATAGGGAAAACAGCTATTGCAAGACAATCCTCATCTTCCTTAATGAACCCTAATTTCAAAACCCCAATAATCAAATCTTCATTTCTCCTTCTCTTCATCTCCCTTACCTGCCTCATCCTCATCTTCTACACATTCTCCCATTCTTCCCCAAATCTCAAATCAAATCAACCTATTCCAAACCCTAACCACAACCCTAACATACACTATTCATTCATCAATTCACTTGAACACTTCTTAAAAACAATAGATCTCGTAACATTCACGATTATACAGTCGCTGATTCGGCGGTTGAAAGATTCGTCAACTGTTTTATCCTTTTCGCTTATTGGGTTAACGCTACAAATGGTATACGAAATCCCATACCTTCTAACATATGTCTGACCGCTAAATTGCTACTACTGCCTAGATAATTTTATTAATTATAAACAAACCCCTAAAAAATCCTTTAACTGCATTTACATATAGTTTGTCCATAATCAATTCCTAACAACAAAAAAAGACTTAATCTTGCAACTTTACCCTCAAACTTTTAATGCCCAACAAACTTGTAAAAATCAAACAATTAATGGTCAAAGGGTTTACATTTTTATTTGTTTAAATTATTGCTTGTAAAATGACCCAATTTATAATCAAAGAATCATAAATGTTTTGTTGTATCGGTTTTAGCACTTATTATTTCAAACAAGCGAGATACTACATGCCCTTCTTTACTAATGAATAATATATTGATTTAGGGGGTAAAAAAACACATAAACAAAATAGATTCCTACTATGTAGTAGGGTATGACATAAGGGGAAATTTTACTTTTATCCTATACAACAATAATATGTTGATTAAAGGGGTAACAAAGACACAACAAAGTAAATTCATGCATGTAGTAGGGTATGACTGTCACACCCCAACCGATGACGGAAACATCAGAGTGAGATGAAAACGAGATTGCAAGAGACTTCATAACACTAATTGCGAAAAGTATTTAATAATTACTTTTTACGTTGCTAGAACTAGGAACACCACAAGTTTAAAATCAATAATGTATAATAAGTATTCAAATAAATAATTTCATTTCATTAAAATGATTTTTGTACAAGAACTGGAATCGAGATAAAACAGGATCGAAAATAAATTACAATACAACGAACATTAAAATTTAAATGCGTTTCTAGGCAATCCTACTAGATTCATCTGTCACAATCCTGCAACATGTAATAAAAGCATGGATAAGTACAAAAGCACTGGTGAGCATACAAGTTTGAATATAAGTATACGTATAAAAGTTTGTCTCAAATCCACATGGCATTTTATATTCAAGATGAACGAGCATATATAAACAACTTACGTATAGCAAATAGTATATAATTAAAATCCTTAACTAGCATGCATAACAATCTAAGCATATCAATATCATGAGATTACAAGTTGAAACTAACAAGCATAAACAATCTAAGCATAATAATGAATGCATTCGATGCTTTGAGCATTTAATTATAATCGATTGCGTAAAGTGGATTTTGTGTACATGTTGCACCCAAAAATGAGTTAAAGCGTAAAAAGGGTCGAGTATGCTCACAGTTTTGCAAAGTTTCCTTTTGGTGATTCCGTGAAGAGTTGGAGGTTGGAGCTTCAAAGCTTCCTTTAAAACACTTAGTGTTTTCTTTTAGAACTCTTAGAGTTCTCTTCCTTGCTTGGAAGATCTGAAAGAAGTAGAGAGGTTGAGAGAGAATGGTTGGAATACTTAGTGTCCTTTTAGAATTCTTAAAATTCTTGATTTAGAGAGATTGAGAGAATTAGAGAGATGAAGAGAAGAATAGTGTGTAGAAAATGGTAGAAGGATGTTGGTATTTATAGGTAGAGAAGGTGGAAAATAGTGAAATATGATTGGTTATAAAAGGTGGAAGAGAATTGAAAAGATGATTGGTGGAGAAAGGAGGTGAAAAAGGGTGAAATATAATTGGCTAAAGAAGGTGGAAGAGGATTGAAAAGATGATTGGTGGAGAAAGGAGGTGGAAAAGGGTGAAATATGATTGGTTAAAGAAGGTGAAAGAGGATTGATGAGGTGGAAAGATGATTGGTATATTTCTTGGTATTTTTTGAGTATATATTATGTAACTGAGTATATAAAAAGTATAAAAGTATAATTCAAGTATTGAGGATGTGCGTATAAGTATTTATACGTATAATTGTGTTGGTTTGCGTATAAAATACGTATTTAAATGATCGGTTGTGTGAATAATAAAAAAATATATATAAAAAATATGAATTTTATTATGATTAACGCCTCGAATTGTGAGATTGAAATTAAAATACGAATGTAAGGTTTTTAAAATTAGAATACGAATACGAACGTTTTTAAAATAGAGATACAAAGATACGAGTCGTTACAATCTCCCCTACTTAAGGAAATTTCGTCCCGAAATTTATTCGAGAAGAAGACTTTAGAAAAAAATTGGCATTTCGTAGTATGTGTGTGTATAACCGACAATAGATTGCGAGTGATCAAAGCTTGTATTCGATAAGGTCTAAGGAGACATCGAATTTCTCATGGCACGTTTTACGAAACCTTGGTAATATGGTAGTAACACTTATATATAGGAAGTACCAGCGGCGTATCCGCCATGTTCAAACCATATTACGTCTGTTTCGCTAATCGGTATCATGTTACGTTCTGTTTCATGATCAGGGTTTATTAATGTATTACAAGGGAGAATGATAGCGTATAGAATTATAAGTATGCATGCACGATTGTATTAAGTATGAGAGTATAGAGTACGTTTATGAGTATATGTAAAATCTTTGAGCAATACACATGACACACTTTAGTTAACCAAGATTAACGCATTACTGGCATATGGATAAATAGGTCAAACCATCGTGTACCGCAATGTTGACTACCCAGCATCGTCGCAACGACAGGGTGTAATGTTGTTAAGTTAACATGACCTCAAGAATACGGGCGGTGCGCTATTCCTATAGCGCTACACAAGCGCTATACATGTTAAGGTGTGGCTTCTTACGAAGTAAATGACAAATTTATCACATAAGAATGTTCCAGAAATCTCGAATCAAGTATAACGTATTAGTGTGCATGTGCATAAACACGTCAAACCATCGTGTACTGCAATGTTGACTACCCAGCATCGTCGCAACGACAAGGTGTCATGTTGTTAACTTAACATGACCTCAAGAATACGGGCGGTGGTTACTCCTATAGCGCTACATAAGCGCTGTACATGTTAAGGTGTGGCTTCTTACGAAGTTAATGACGAGTTTATCACGTAAGAATGTTCCAGAAATCTGGAATCAAGTATAATGTATAGTATACATCTATTGAATTGTTGTGTAATAAATTTTGAATTTTGGAAAAATAAATGAGAAGTTAGTTGTGCATAAAATCGATTCTAGTAAAATGTTGATTTTGAAATGAACGAGGTAACAAGTACTAAATTGCCTAGGAATTGATGCAACATAAAGGATAGGCTTGATAAGATATTTGGAGTGTTTCGGGTTTAGAAACTTTGACTATTCCAAAGTGAATCGTAAGTTCTTTCGAGTTAGGGAGACATGCTTTGGCCTAATAGGTATAATACTCTCGTCGAGAAGCGATTAATGGTATTTTACCCTTCCAGTTACCACATGTCCCTAGTCGATCGAAAGTTTGAGACTTTGGCGAGATTGAAAATCGAGGAATGGGACTAGTTGACAAGGTGCGGGTTTCATCCCTAACTTGATAACACCGTACCCTAAATGTAGTTGGTACTTACCAAACAAGGAACAAATTCTGACTCGATGGTAAGGGTCCACTAGAGTTTGAAATGGAAGTTCTCCATCTAGATGTTGATATCACTCCTAACTTGATAGTGTAATGTAAAATCGAATACGCAGAGTGAGAGTGATCACCAAATTGCGGGTTTCACCCCTATTTTGGCGAGATCGTCTCGTTTGTAACATGAGTGTCTTCAAGTCTTCAATGTGTATTTTTGTGCGAATGTCTTAGGAAAAGACATGTTGTATATTTAAGACAAAAGAAGAGATAGACGCAAATAGGAAGAATTTACATTTTAAGCAAGAATCAAGAATGGTCAAAGTTGGACACTTAAACTATAGACTAGGTCGAACATGGCAGTTCTACCTAATTCCCTATCGTTATGGCTCTGATACCAATTTGTCACACCCCAACCGGTGGCGGAAACATCAGAGTGAGACGAAAACGAGATTGCAAGAGACTTCATAACACTAATTGTGAAAAGTATTTAATAATTGCTGTTTACGTTGCTTGAACTAGGAACACCACAAGTTTAAAATGAAGAATGTATAATAAGTATTCAAATAAATAATTTCATTTCATTAAAATGATTTTTTGTACAAGAACTGGAATCGAGATACAACGAGATCGAAAATAAATTACAATACAACGAACATTAAAATTTAAATGCGTTTCTAGGCAATCCTACTAGATTCATCTGTCACAATCCTACAACATGTAATAAAAGCATGGATTAGTATAAAAGCACTGGCGAGCATACAAGTTTGAATATAAGTATACGTATAAAAGTTTGTCTCAAATCCACATGGCATTTTATATTCAAGATGAACGAGCATACATAAATAACTAACGCATAGCAAATAGTATATAATTAAAATCCTTAACTAGCATGCATAACAATCTAAGCATAACAATATCATGAGATTACAAGTTGAAACTAACAAGCATAAACAACCTAAGCATAACAATGAACGCATTCGATGGTTTGAGTATTTAATTATAATCGATTGCGTAAAGTGGATTTTGTATACATGTTGCACCCAAAAATGCGTTAAAGCGTAAAAAGGTCGAGTATGCTCACAGCTTTGCAAAGTTTCCTTTGGTGATTCTGTGAAGAGTTGGAGGTTGGAGCTTCAAAGCTTCCTTTAAAACACTTAGTGTTTTCTTTTAGAACTCTTAGAGTTCTCTTCCTTGCTTGGAAGATTTGAAAGAAGTAGAGAGGTTGAGAGAAGAATGGTTGGAACACTTAGTGTCCTTTTAGAACTCTTAAAATTCTTGATTCAGAGAGAATGAGAGAATTAGAGAGATGAAGAAAAGAATAGTGTGTAGAAAATGGTAGAAGGATGTTGGTATTTATAGGTAGAGAAGGTGGAAAAGGGTAAAATGTTATTGGTTAAAGAAGGTGGATGAGGATTGAAAAGATAATTGGTAGAGAAAGGAGGTGAAAAGGGTGAAATATGATTGGTTAAAGAAGGTTGAAGAGGATTGAAAAGATGATTGGTGGAGAAAGAATGTGGAAAAGGGTGAAATATGATTGGTTAAAGAAGGTGGAAGAGGATTGATGAGGTGGAAAGATGATTGGTATATTTCTTGGTATTTTTTGAGCATATATTATGTAACTGAGTATATAAAAAGTATAAAAGTATAATTCAAATATTGAGGATGTGCGTATAAGTATTTATATGTATAATTGTGTCAGTTTACGTATAAATACGTATTTAAATGATCGGTTGTGTGAATAATAAAAAAATATATGTATAAAATATGAATTTTATTATGATTAATGCCTCGAATTGTGAGATTGAAATTAAAATACGAATGTAAGGTTTTTAAAATTAGAATACGAATAAGAACGTTTTTAAAATAGAGATCCGAATATACAAGGCGTTACAATGACATTAGGGCAAATTTTACTTTTATCCTATGCAAGAAAGAGATTTATCTAAAATATTGATTAAGGACTAATGCTCGTATATCAAAGGTGTACCTCCATATAGAACGAGGTATAGAGATGAGCAAATGGTATCAGGTACTGGTTTGGAACCGATACCGATTTGTTTCAATTCAGTATTGACATTTTGCGTTTTCGGTATTGGTCCGATACGGTACCGTCACACCCCAACCGATGGCGGAAACATTGAAGTGAGACAAAAACGAGATTGCAAGAGACTTCATAACGACTAATTGTGACAAGTATTTAAAATAACGATTTTCATTTCATGCTAAGGGTAATACATCATTCAAAGGAAAATACAACATTTATGACATACAACTTAAACAACAAAAACATGAATTTAAACTAAGTGTGTATCTAGTCCATCCTACTAGATTTCTTTTCAACGCATCAACATCAAGCTCCTGCAATATATATTAAAATAACATATCAATACAAAAGCATTGGTGAGCATACAAGTTTAGTGTACTAGCATATGTATAAAAGAGTTTTAATGAAATCCACATAGCAAAAACGTATACTAAGGCATAACATTTCATGAACTAGCATGCATGACATACTTGTCAACCCAAAGATTCCACTAGTGTAATCTTGCCGTCCCAACGATAAGGCCGTTTGTATAATTAATAAATATAGACCCAACAAGGGCGGTGTGTTACTCCTATAGCGCTATACATGTTAAGGTAGACTCGTACGAAGTTAATAACAAAGTATAGTGCAAGAATGGCTTCTAGCATGCATGTATATCTAAAGTATAAACGTATAAAGCATGTATAACGGATTCGTTTGTATGAATTTAGTGTTTGCGGAAGTGGGTTTGTATGAGTTTTTAATATGGTAATATATATTGCACCTAAAAGTTTGAAAACAAAAAAAAAGATCATGTATACTCACGGTTTGCGAAGTAATTCCACTTAGTGAGTTTGATGAGTCGTGAGTTTTGAAACACCGAAGTTACCCTAATAGGGAAATGAAGGTGTGTGAGTTGCAGTTTTGTTTAACGGATTGGATTCGGAATTTAAAAGTTAACGTATACGATTGTAGATTAAGGAACGATGAGAATGGTCATGCAATGAGGTTGGATGAATTACATCTATTTAACCTCATTATATGATTCACCAAAACACAAAATCATTAACTTTGTTAATGATTTCGGTTGGTCATGAATATGAAAATAATAAGACTAAAACCTACTAAATCTAAAAACAACCAAGTGAGCTAGCTAGATGCGTGCATCCTAAACATGGAAACTGTTTGGGGACGTGATGTAGCCTTGTCCCTTTGTTGGAAATTATTTGAGATTTAGGGGTATGAAGATAACAAATCAACAAGTAAGGTAGTGGACCAAAGTTGGAGACCCAAAGCTTCCATGGTTCACACATTCACCAAAACACAAATCTCACCGTATTGAAGATGGTGAGCTTGGATGGTCTCAATATTTGTAGGTTGTTTGAAACCTTGTCAAAATAGAATGGTGTTTGAACCTCTAAACTTATAGTAATCAACCATACTCAATTTCCATATCCATAGGTTTGGTTAGAAGCAAGGTAGGTGCAAGATTGTACAAGTTAAACATGTTTAAAGAAAGTGTAAGTAAGAGTACTATCAAAACAGACTTTTAACACCAGTTTAGACCTCAAATGTGGTGAGGTTCCACCTTAGTTTGCCATGGCAAACTTGTGGAAACCTTCCTAGAGGTTGTCCAAGTAGTTTGGAAGAAGATTTGAAGAAGAAAGTGAGTGAAAACTCACTTAGAACACTTGAATGTTTCTGCCCAAGACAAGAATTCTTGAGAGTGTTTGGATGTTTGGAGTGAAGTGTGTAAAGGTGTTAGGAAGGTGTGGGAGGCAGGGGATTAGGGTTTAGGTTTAAAGAAGGTTGGAAGGTGATTGGGGGGGGGGGGGTGAAAAGAGGTGGAAAAATGGACCAACCCGTAAGATGAAAAGAGCTGGCTGCAGATCAACCTCCACGTGCGTCGCGACGGGTGCCCGGGTATCTCCCGCATGGCACGAGGTAGTGAAGTTTGAAAAAGTTTTGTTTTGTTTCACTTTTGGCCCTTGTACTTTGTAATTACGTTATTTTTTGTCGTAAACTTGTATTTTAGCTTGTTTTTAGGTATTCAAAGTGTATCAAAGTATTATGAGGACAATGCGTGTATGATTAATATTTCCAAGTATTTCGAATCTCGGTTTTGCGTATAAACATGTAGTCCATGATTGATTGCATGTAACACAAGTACATAACACGTATATGTATAAAAATGAATTTTCATTATGATCAAAGACTCGGATTAAAAGATTGGGAAGAAAATTTGAATACGATACTATTACAAGTTTCTAAAAATAGAAGTATGATTACAACTTTCTAAATAAAGAAAGTAAAAAATGCGTAGCGTTACAGGTACCATTTCAGTACTGGTTTTTACCTTGAAATACCGGTCCGTACCGGTACCAAACCGTAGGTAGCTTCGGCACTGGTTGATACCGAACTCATCCCTAAAAAAGTGTGCAAAACCATATACGTTCATATATGAGGAGCATAGGCCCATATACCAAGGTTATACATTGGAATACCAATTGGAATGAATGGAAGAGTAGGGGTGTGGTTGTTGATGGTGTGATTCAAGAGGTGATTGATGAAAAATACTAAATCAGATAAAAGAAAATTTTATTGTATTTAATTTAAGTATTTTATTGCTAGATTTTTTTTAACTTAAAACAATATTAACATATTAAATGATTACAAGATAATATTAAGATGTTAAGTGATTAGAAAATGTTTGTGTTTCTCTAAGTGATTACAAAATGTTTATGTTTCTCGTTACATCCCCTGGTAAGGTAATACATATTTTTATAATCCTGAAAGAAACTTAAATAATAATAGATGTTAAATCGTAAATCCGAAACCGACATTCTAAATGAATGAAGTACAAGGGTGAGTAACCAAGTAAATCACAAGATCCACTTGAACATCTGTTGATGGGCAAAACTGCTACTACAAGACAATACTACTCATCTTCCTCGATGAACCCTAATTTCAAAACACCATTAACCAGATTTCCATTGCTCCTCCTATTCATCATCTCCCTCGCCTGCATTATTCTCCTCTTCTACACCTTCGCCTCTTCTCCCCCACATCAACTCATTCCAAACCCTAACCCTAACCCTAACCCTAACCCTAACATTCACTATTCATTCGTCAGTTCACTCCAACAGTTGTTGAAAAACACTGGATCTCCTAACATTCACGACGATACTGTTGCGGTTCAAGATCCGGAGAAAGTGAGGAAGCTGGATGATCTTGTGTGGAGAACTGAGAGTGCGAGGCTGTATGAGCAAGTGTTTGTGAATTCGCCTGTTAGGGTTTACGTTTATGAGATGCCAGATAAGTTTACTTATGATATGCTCTGGTTGTTCCAGAATACGTATAGAGAAACGCTCAATCTCACATCCAATGGCAGCCCTGTTCACCGGCTTATTCAACAGGTGTTGATTTTTGGTGATCTTAAATTACGAATGCTTCTTGAAGGTTTAGTCATTAGTTAGGGTTAACCTCAGACAGCATAAGCACATCCAAACACTATTTATTTATTTTGTTACAATTGATTGTCTGGTTTTGATTATATTATATCAAATAGGCACTTTGAAAACGCAATTACTATATTTTTCTCTCTTTTAATTGGAATAAAAAACACTATCCTGTGTGTTATCTGACAAATTGATTTATTTTATTTTTCTTGCAGCATTCAGTTGACTACTGGCTGTGGGCAGATTTGATTGCTCCAGAATCGGAAAGACTTGTGAAAAGTGTTGTTCGTGTTCATCGGCAAGAGGAGGCTGACCTTTTCTATGTTCCCTTTTTCACAGCGATTAGTTTCTTCTTGCTGGAGAAACAACAATGCAAGGCGCTTTACAGGGTGTGAGTGGATACCAATGTTTACTTTCTATAAAATTTCTTGTGGGCATGCAAAACCTTATTTCATTCAAATAATGTTTTTTTGCACCAAAATGACAAGAATACATGTATTCAAAATTGAGGTATATATATTACATACAATGAAAAGGAAGTTGCATTTTGGTATAACTATCCCCATTACATATAGTTAAAAAAGTTACGCATACACATTCATTCGTTGAATACGTATTTACATAGATAATGGGACTGCAAGTTGTATTACCTAGTAAAATCAACAATAGAATGACCTGCATCTAATTATAGGACCAACTCTACATAAACTGTCAGTTTCTTAAGACATTTTTTCTGTGTGATTTCAGGAAGCATTGAAATGGGTTACTGATCAGCCCGCATGGAAGCGGTCTGAAGGAAGAGATCATATATTTCCAATTCATCATCCGTGGTCTTTCAAAACTGTCCGTAAGTTTGTGAAAAACGCAATATGGTTGTTACCAGATATGGACTCCACAGGAAACTGGTATCTTTTTCAATCTTAACAACTTCCAAAATGCCATTTAACCTGTCCCTTTACATATTCTATCTTTAACTATGTTAATAATTTCAGGTACAAGCCGGGCCAAGTTTCACTTGAAAAAGATTTGATACTTCCTTATGTTCCAAATCTTGATTTATGTGACGCCAAATGCTTATCAGAAAGTGCTTCAAAAAGAACTACACTGCTGTACTTTCGTGGGAGGCTTAAAAGAAACGCTGTATGTTTTTTAACAAAATTTTAAAAGGCGTTACTTTTAACAGTCTGTTTCAGTCATGAACGAATATGAAAACAATGTTATTACCGTGATTTGTCTCAGCGCATTATGTTCTCTTCGTTTATCGAGTGTAGCAGGCTGTTACAAGTAATGGGTCTTATGTTATTCGTTTATTAATTTGGAATGCGTAAATATGATAATTTTAGTGTTCTAAAAGGAATGTGATATTATAAAAGTTGAAGGAAGGATTGGAAGACTATATATGAAATTGTCCATTTTTAATTGCGAAAAGGTTTACATGTGAAGTTCGAATATAATATCCTAATTTCAGGGAGGAAAAATACGTACTAAACTTGGGGCCGAACTTGGTAATGCTGATGATGTCATCATCGAAGAGGGGAGTGCTGGAGAGGCAGGGAAAATAGCAGCACAAACCGGCATGCGCAAGTACATTTTTATTTCTGAATCATTTACACGATGTTTGGATTTGTGTTTTGAAACTGATAATCTGATATTGTGACTGATTATCTATTACAAATCCAAGCAACAAACAGAGCCAAAACACTATCTTCACAGACTCGTTTTATCTGATTTTTACTATTCAATATTACATGAATTACTTCCAAATTGCACATCACTTTCGCGACCCCGTTTTTTAAGTTTGTTTTTCTTTGACAAGCAGGTCTGTGTTTTGCCTGAGTCCAGCTGGCGATACACCATCATCTGCTAGACTGTTTGATGCCATTGTTAGTGGCTGCATACCCGTTATAGTTAGTGATGAACTCGAGCTTCCTTTTGAAGGAATACTTGATTACCGTAAGGTAACATAGATTTCAAGATTAATGTAAATTAAGTGCAATAGCTTTGGTAATACTATAAATTTACATTTTGATTCATCATCATTGGGTCTTAAATTTGATATGAATATGAATTACTGATGCTTCAATCCAATCATATGTTGCAGATTGCTTTATTTGTTTCTTCAAGTGATGCTGTGCAGCCAGGTTGGCTTTTGACATACCTGAGAAGCATTAAACCTACGCAGATAAGAGAAATGCAAGATAATTTAGCCAAGGTTTGTATGGTTGTGCCAGTGTCATCTTATAATTACAAAATAGATTTCAGGCCATTATTTGTTAAGAAAAAGAAAACCCATTTTTGAACATATGTATATATGTTTCCATGTTCCTGAATCTTGATGCGTGTATATTTGTGTGTATGTGACAGTACGTTCAGCATTTCTTGTACTCCCATCCTGCTCAACCGTTGGGGCCAGAAGACTTAGTTTGGAGAATGGTGTGCCTCTCTCTCTCTCTCTCTCTCTCTCTTATATATATATATATATATATATATATATATATATCTTAGTGACACTAGATCTAAACTTTTATACTTAGGTAGTGTTCGTTTCACAGAATGGAATGGAATCCTGAGGGAATGGAATGTTGATTTCACTACTTATTTTGTTGGTTTCATCAAAATAATGAATTCGAATTGGAAAACAACGTACGGAAGGTAATTTACATTCTAATTTCATCGAAATTTCATTAAATTTTGCAAAACAAACACATCTAAATTACAAATCAATTTTCAATTTCGGCGCGAATTTCCATTCCAATTCCATTACAATCCATGAAATGAACACTACCTTAGTGTTGGCAAAATGGGTGGGTTAGTGGGTGTGAAACAAGATAAACGGTTCGGGTTGGGCTTACTTGAAGTTTTAGATTTTTGAATGAATAACTAGTGTGTTGAATATGATCACAGAATCTATATTTATTTTATAGTACTCTTTTTTTAAAACTTTTGAGAGGTTTTTATGCATAAAAGAATACTACAAGACATTTTCGTGTATGAAGTAAGTTTTGAAGGTGTGAAAGGGAGCAAATTACACCTCTACTTTTATAATTCTATTGATTTGCAACTCTGATTTTTTTTTTTGGTGGCGTGCTAGCAGATGGCGGGTAAATTAATAAACATCAAACTTCACACACGAAGATCACAACGGGTCGTGAAAGAGTCAAGAAGCATCTGTCTCTGTGACTGCAGGCGTCCCAATACTACTTTTCCGGTGAATCCCTAATAAGGTTGTCTAGAAATTCTTCACATTGTTGTTCCATATCGAAACATCAAAACATTTGTTTATTTTGTGTTTTTTCAAATCATAGAGGTGTTTGTACAAGAATTTGTTTGTTTCTAAGTATTGTAATAGGAGAGTTACAAGAATCATAGAAATGATGATGATGCTGAATTTGTGGGAAATAAGAATCACATGATATATCAAAGAGGGGTGTGAAGAAGGATCATGGGACGTGCAACCCATATGCATTCCATGATTGAAAACATGACTTTCATACTTCCTTTATAATAAATATAAATAAATATTATTATAAAAGGAAATTATAATTATTCTAAGATTTTATTTTACACAATCCTTTCTATGAATAAAATATTATTTGGATACTTAACAATTTGTTTATCGTAATTAGGAAAATTCTTTTGGATGATTGATTTATTATTAATTTTTCCATATCACTCATACGAAGTCTTAAGCTTTTGAGCAAAAACAAACTTGTTTGATATTAATTAAATTATTGGTTATGATCCATGAACATACATAACACGTCAATACATGATCAATATCAAGTAAATTATTACTTAAATCTATATTGCAATTGTACATGATATTCCGTATATATATAAAAAATAGAAAACAAGTGTCATAAACCTTTATATAACCGTTTTTTTTTCTTTTGAACAACAAAAATGATTTGATTTAGAAGACAGAACTAGCAATAAGCTAGAAAATGACAAAACCACCACCAATCCGATCTCAAACTTTGAACAACAAAAATGATTTGATTTAAAAGACAGAACAAGCAAGAAGCTAGAAAATGTCAAAACCACCAATACAAAATGACTTTGAGTTCAGATCTCAAACTTTAAAGTTACACCACAAGGCATTTTTAAACAAAAAAACTAACAGTATTTATTGTCATTTCAAACGTAACATCAACCCAATAGATAGATAGATAGAAGAAAAATGATAAAATTGATTGATAATTAAATTAAAATAGAAAAAAAGATGTATTGTTTAGTGGCATTTGAATAAAGAAAGAAATATGGCGGTGATCGTGGGATGAAAGAAGGAAAAATACACGTTCACATGTCATGTCGGAGCCAGCCAGCTTGACTTCAACTCATTAGATCTACTACTCCTCCTCCACTACTACAACTATAATTGCCTCCCTTGAAACCCAACACCTTATTCATCAATATCCTTCTTCTAAGGTATCATCTCATCTATCCTTTCTAATCGTTACATCTAATTCTACTGTTTGTATTTCATTCTATCTACTTCTACTCCAACAAATCTCTTCTGTGTGTTAACGCTCCCCCCCTTTACTCTCTAATCCTTCCTTACAGATCTTCTACTGAATTTTGAATATTCATCACCATCTCCATCTCCATCTCCATCTCCATCTGCATGCATCCTTCATCCATGTGCCACTAACAGGTATCATCAATCATCCTTCATCCATGTGCCACTAACAGGTATCATCAATCCAATCCAATCCATTCAATGATTCATTCTACTGTTTCCACTTATAATCTCTGTCTTAACACTCTGTTTACTGTCCAATTGTTAGTGAAATATGGCGTCGTTTAAAGCTACTCGATCTAATCTGTCTATAAGCTCTGATGCAACGGACTCACAGCATAACAAACCTCCTTTACCGCCAACTGTCACCTTCGCTCGTCGAACTTCGTCAGGGAGATATGTTAATTATTCGCGGGATGATCTCGATAGTGAGCTTAGTAGTCAGGATTTCATGAACTACACGGTTCACCTACCACCCACTCCGGATAATCAGCCAATGGATGCAATCTCACAGAAGGTTGAGGAGCAGTATGTTTCCAGTTCGCTTTTCACTGGTGGATTTAACGCGGTCACTCGAGCTCATCTCATGGATAAGGTGATTGATTCTGAGATTAATCACCCTCAGATGGCCGGAGCCAAAGGATCTTCGTGTTCTGTTCCTGGATGTGATGCTAAAGTTATGAGTGATGAAAGGGGAGTAGATATTCTTCCTTGTGAATGTGATTTTAAGATTTGTAGGGATTGTTATCTGGATGCTATCAAGACAGGTGATGGCATCTGTCCAGGTTGTAAGGAGCCATATAAGACGACTGATGTGGATGAATTGGAGAATAACGGTGGCGGCAGGCCGCTTCCATTGCCGCCACCTGCTGGAATGTCGAAAATGGAGAGGAGGTTGTCCTTGATGAAATCAACCAAGTCGCTTATAAGAAGTCAAACTGGAGACTTTGATCATAACAGATGGCTGTTTGAAACCAGTGGGACTTATGGCTATGGTAATGCGATTTGGCCAAAAGAGGGAGTGATGGAGAACAGTAAAGATAATGATCATGTTGAATCTTTGGAGATGATGAACAAACCTTGGAGACCGCTGACCCGCAAGTTAAGGATCCCGGCTGCTGTTCTGAGCCCATATAGGTACATACATCTATTTCTTCTATCTTTGTTTTGATGTTTCTTATTTGTCCGTTGTTTAAGATTCATGACTATTTGATATTAGAAATTAGTAAATCATATGCTATGCTAGCTAGAAGATTTTAATGTAATCTGTTAGTACTTTGGATAAACACATCTGACATGGTCAAATAATTAGTTAGTACCCTGTTAAGGACAAATAAACTGATTATCAAACGGGGAGACTTAATGACCCGTTCTTTTAAACACATTTTCTAACTTGTTAATTCGGTGACACAAGTCAAACCCACATCGCCTCCATCGCCCCATGCCTAAGGCGTGCGCCAAGATTGTATGCATTGATTGCTAAAACAATTTGAATTTGCCAAACACTTAAACTCATTACAAATTCAATCTGCAAAACCACATCCAAACAAGTATATTATAGCTCATTATCTGATTTTGATTATAGAATATCACAATCCGTTCAAAACAGATATTGTTTTGTCATCCTCTATTTCGTAATATCCAAAACTATTCTTTTGTGGTATGTGTCTTCATGCATGTTAACGAGTCGTAATATTCTGTTTATTTGATATGCAGGCTTCTTATTCTTATTCGAATGGTTGTTCTTGTACTATTCTTGGCTTGGAGAATCAACCATCCAAACAATGACGCAATCTGGCTATGGGGAGTGTCAATCGTATGTGAACTGTGGTTCGCCTTTTCTTGGATCCTTGACCAATTACCCAAAGTCAACCCAGTCAACCGTGCCACCGATCTCAACGTTCTAAAAGAAAAATTCGAGTTACCAACCTTAAACAACCCGACCGGAAAATCCGATTTACCAGGAATCGATATTTTTGTTTCAACGGCAGATCCAGAAAAAGAACCTGTACTTGTTACAGCAAACACCATTCTATCAATTTTAGCTGCTGATTATCCTGTCGAAAAGCTTGCATGTTACGTTTCTGATGATGGTGGTGCACTTTTAACCTTTGAAGCCATAGCAGAAGCTGCAAGTTTCGCTAACATGTGGGTCCCGTTTTGTAGAAAACATAATATTGAACCGAGGAACCCGGAATCTTATTTTAATCTAAAGAGGGATCCTTATAAAAATAAGGTGAAGTCGGACTTTGTGAAGGACCGTAGAAGGGTAAAACGGGAATTTGATGAGTTTAAGGTTAGGATTAACGGTCTTCCGGATTCGATACGTAGACGCTCTGATGCGTATCATGCACGCGAGGAAATCAAGGCTATGAAACAACAGAGACAAAAGACAGATGATGAACCGATAGAGATGGTCAAGGTTCAGAAAGCTACATGGATGGCTGATGGGACCCATTGGCCAGGAACTTGGTTAACTCCCGCACCCGAACACTCAAAAGGAGATCATTCTGGTATTATTCAGGTAAGCACTTAATTTACTAACGTCTAATTTTGTTGTTAATCAATGAACTTTGAAAGATTCGTTAATCATGTATTTATGACTAATACAGGTGATGTTAAAACCTCCAAGTGAAGATCCATTACACGGCACAGAAGATGATTCCGGAATGCTTGATTTTACTGATGTCGACATTCGTCTACCGATGCTCGTATATGTATCGCGTGAAAAGCGACCCGGTTATGATCACAACAAAAAGGCAGGAGCCATGAACGCACTGGTTCGGGCCTCAGCGATCATGTCAAATGGGCCATTCATTCTCAATCTCGACTGTGATCATTACATCTACAACTCACAAGCCATGAGGGAAGGCATGTGTTTCATGATGGATAGAGGCGGTGACCGAATTTGTTATGTCCAGTTTCCTCAAAGGTTCGAGGGTATTGACCCGTCTGACCGTTACGCCAACCACAACACAGTTTTCTTCGACGGAAACATGCGGGCACTTGACGGGCTCCAAGGGCCTGTTTACGTCGGAACGGGTTGTCTATTCAGAAGAATCGCGCTTTACGGGTTCGACCCGCCACGAACCAAAGAACGCCACCCAAGCTTCTGCAGCTGCTGCTTTACTGGCCGAAACAAGGCCAAATTTAGCACACCGGAAGAAAACCGGGCGTTAAGAATGGGCGATTCCGACGACGAAGACATGAATCTTTCTCTTGCACCTAAAAAGTTTGGAAACTCGACTCTTCTAATCGATTCTATCCCCATAGCGGAGTTTCAAGGGCGCCCGCTAGCCGACCATCCAGCGGTCAAAAACGGACGACCCCCAGGCGCTCTAACCATTCCTCGCGAGCTTCTCGACGCATCCACTGTAGCAGAAGCCATAAGCGTCATCTCATGCTGGTACGAGGACAAAACCGAGTGGGGCCAACGGGTCGGGTGGATTTACGGGTCAGTCACGGAAGACGTGGTAACCGGATACCGTATGCACAACCGAGGCTGGAAATCCGTCTACTGCGTAACAAAACGAGACGCTTTCCGCGGAACAGCTCCAATCAATCTAACAGACAGACTTCATCAAGTCCTCCGGTGGGCCACGGGATCAGTGGAAATCTTCTTTTCGCGTAACAATGCACTGTTAGCAAGCTCAAGAATGAAACTGTTACAGCGAATCGCGTACTTGAACGTGGGAATCTACCCATTCACTTCAATCTTCCTGATCGTTTACTGTTTTCTCCCTGCACTCTCCCTCTTCTCGGGGCAGTTCATCGTACAAACGTTAAACGTGACATTTCTAGTCTACTTACTAATCATAACGGTGACAATCGTGATGCTAGCAGTTCTGGAAGTAAAATGGTCGGGAATAGAACTAGAAGAATGGTGGAGAAACGAACAGTTTTGGTTAATAGGAGGAACAAGTGCACATTTAGCAGCAGTACTTCAAGGACTGTTAAAAGTGGTTGCGGGTATCGAAATCTCATTCACATTAACATCAAAATCCGGGGGTGAAGATGAAGATGATGAGTTTGCTGATCTGTATGTGGTGAAATGGACTTCACTCATGATCCCACCGTTGACTATAATGATGCTGAATTTGATTGCGATAGCTGTTGGGTTTAGCAGGACGATTTACAGTACAATCCCTCAGTGGAGTCGTCTGCTTGGAGGGGTGTTTTTTAGTTTTTGGGTTTTGGCCCATTTGTACCCGTTTGCTAAAGGCTTGATGGGGAGAAGAGGGAGGACGCCCACTATTGTCTTTGTCTGGTCTGGGCTTATTGCGATTACCATTTCGCTGCTGTGGGTTGCGATTAATCCTCCACAGGGTCAGAACCAGATTGGGGGCTCCTTTCAGTTCCCTTGATCACTCTTTATTTTATTTTATTCTTTTTTTTACTTGTATTATTATTATTATTATTATTATTCTACTTTTGGACAACAGAACAGCTTCTTTTTCTAGTTATTATTATTATTATTATTATTAAATACAACTACGGTACAAAATATTTCTATTTCTAACTTGAACTGGCTTAGGCATTCATTCGACAACCTAACGCCCAAACCTTGTTTCAATACCCTGAAAGGGGGTTTATACAACAATTACTGAATACTTAACTATTGGAGGTTGGTCCATGTGGTTTGTAAAAATTGCAGAGTTTGTCTCGAGACTTCAGTAATTACACGGGCTTGCAATTTTTACACTCAAGTGATCCTTATTACTAACCAATATTAAATTTCTTAATTAAGTGTGTGAACCGACTAGATTACTAAGGTTAAAAATAAAACCAAATAAAAAAAGTAAAAAAATGAAACAGGACACTTTATTTAACTCCTCCACCATCAAACCACCGGTACATCTTATCACACCCCAACCGATGGCGGAAACATCGGAGTGAGACGTAAACGAGATTGCAAGAGACTTCATAACGCTATTAGCGACAATATTTAAACAAAACCCATATTTCATTCATTCAACGATAACATTGTCAAATTACATCATTAAGTCAATTACATCAATTTGGAAATTTATACAACATAAGCATAACAACAAAATAATACAACATTTTAGCCTAACGTCTAAATGTGTATCTAGAGCATCATCACTACTCCAATTTCATGGCAAAATCTTCATCAACCTGTAACATGTTAAAAATACGAGTTCAATGCAAAAGCAAAGGCGAGTACACAAGTTTGGTGATACATAGCATAAGTATAAAAATGTAACTCGAATCCACATGGTAATTGTAAGCAAAGTTCATTCTACTCATGCAATACTAGATCAGACCCCGAGTTTCCACAAAAGTTTCAACGAGATCGAGTTTCCCTTGTCACAAAAGCAACAAGACTAAAATGAGAATGAATATCTTAACATAACCGGGTGGCGTGCTACTCCTATAGCGCTATATATGATAAGTTGGGCTAGCTAAGTAATGATCAAGCATGTATAATTGAGCATGTATCTAGGCATAACAAGTATTCATGTATAAGGATTGAACATGTAAAAGCATGAGTTTGTGATATGTGTATTTTGATAGGTAAACATGTTACAACCCAAAAGTGGTTAAAACGGTAAATGGGTCGAGTGTACTCACGGTTTTGCTAAGTGTTCCACTTAAGTAATCTCGAGAGCTTGTTGTGTTGTTTAGAGTATGGCACCTTGTCCTTCTACAAGAAGAACTTAGGTATTAGTTATGAGTGTAACGGTAGATTTGGATTATTCGAGTGAGATTACGGAAATAAGAATTAAAGTATTATGTATGAAAATATTCACTAAGACATTGCACTTGTTCTTGACACTATGGTAGCCCGGAAAGGGGTTTATATGGTTTCATAGGTCCGAGACCTATTAGAATCGTGACAAGGAACTATGTACTTTAGTGATAAACTTAGTAACTTGATAGTGATTATTTAGTCATTATCAAGGTTTCGGTTTTAGGATTATATTCTAGTCCATAATATATACATAATATTAAGATCATGTAGGAGGTGGGAGGATGAACCATCCACTTTGGTATATCTAAGTATTCAAGTAAGTCAAGCATGGAGGTAGGATGATGAACATCCATTTAACCTCGTTATATGATTCACCACGCCAAGTGAATACAACCCGGAGAGCACAGGAGGACACATGTCAACGGCTTGGCGGGGTTGTGACACTTTAGGACTAGCAAACTACTTGAGATGATGATGAAAATCATCAAGTGATGTGTGGTCTCAATGTTTAGGATAGCCAAAGCTAACCTTGGTGGACACACATGAACAAGTCTATGAACTTGCATCACTTGTGAGCTAAATGCTCTATGAAAACAGAATTATTGTGAGGTTTAAACCTCTTGGTTGAATGTCTCAACCTTGTTTTTAAGCCTAACCAACCACAATAAGTGTTGTAAGCATTCGGACATAGGTTTGAGATGAGTTTGACTCAAGTTTGATGAACATAAACAAAGTTTGAAAGAGTTTGAAAACAAACAGAAAGTTTTGGACAATTTAGGGGCATTTCCAGGTCTGAATTCTCCAAGGAGAGACCATGAAACCATGCCCAAAGGAAAACCAAGCATGTAGGAAAAAGAATAGGGCAATTTCGTTGAGTATTGAGTGAGTTATGCTCACTTTAGTGTAGAGGTACAAATCTGCCTGAAAATTGGATTCAGCTACGAACTTGGAGTGTTTTGGGAGGCTTGGAGGCTTTGTAAAGTGGAAAAATGACTGGAATATATGAGGTACTTATAGGGAAAGGATTAGGGTTTAAGTGGATTGGGTTTTGAATAGAATTAGTTGGTCATTAGACTTGAAACAAGCCCAAAAACATACCCAAACAAGGGCTAATTGCAAGGCTGATTTTCAGTCTTTATATTCTTTTTTTTGTTGTTTAAATGTAATAAAAGGTGTATTTGAGATGCACTTTATATAAATAAGATGTTACATGATGTTCCGTGTATTATTCATAGGTTATCAAGGTCTAAAGTGCATATTAAACATATTTTAAAGTGGCAAAATGTGTGATAAAAATACATGTATGTGACATATCAAAAGTAACAAGTATGTTTGATTTATGGTTAGGTATAATCAAGTGAAAATATATAACTTAATCTTAAAATCGAATAACCAAGTATTTGAATGTATGGAGATTTGAGAATTACAAATACACGATCAATGTTTACGAGTTAAACTTACGTTTAAGCGAATTATGAATCATGTATCAACCGAATGCATGTATTAATGTATAGACATGTATAAACAATGTATAAAAGATTCATTTTATTACGATCAAAGTCTCGGATTTACAAGGATTTGAAAACGAGATACGATTACAAGGGAAACAAGTTTCCGAAAAATAGAATTACGATACATTCTTGCTAAAAAAGGAAAGCTGCGAAAAGCGAGGCATTACAGTCTCCCCTCCTTTAGGAAATTTCGTCCCGAAATTTAGGAAGATGCAACGAAGAGATGCGGATACTTAGTCTTCATATCACTCTCGAGTTCCCAAGTAAACTCGGCGCCACGTTTCCCTTCCCAACGAACTTGTACAATAGGGATCCGAGTGCGTCGTAGCTGCTTGACTCCTCGGTCCATGATTTCGACCGGTTTTTCCACAAAATGCAACGTCTCATTGATTTGAAGATCTTCGAGCGGAACTTGAAGTCTTTCTTCGGCTAGACATTTCTTGAGATTTGAAACATGAAAAACGGGATGAACATTGTTGAGCGTTTGAGGTAGGTCCAGTCGATATGCTACCTTGCCAATCCTTTCTAAGATCTTGAAAGGACCTACGTAGCGAGGATCGAGTTTGCCTTCCTTACCAAAACGGATAACGTCTTTCCAAGGGGATACCTTGAGAAGTACATGATCACCCACATTAAATTCCAAGGGCTTGCGTCTTTTGTCAGCGTAGCTCTTTTTAAGGCTTCGTGCTTTGAGGAGATTATCACGTATTTGTAAGATCTTGTCCGTTGTCTCTTGTATTAGCTCGGGACCGGTGATTTGTACGTCTCCAATCTCGTGCCAACAAATAGGCGAACGGCACTTATGACCATACAATGCTTCAAATGGAGCCATTTGAATACTAGTGTGATAACTATTGTTGTACGAGAATTCAACCAAGGGTAAGTGCGAATCCCAATTGCCGCCAAAATCGATTACGCATGACCGAAGCATATCCTCCAAGGTTTGGATAGTACGATCGGTTTGACCATCAGACTGAGGATGAAAAGCGGTGCTAAGATTAAGCTGAGTGCCAAGGGCGGATTGAAAAGTTTGCCAAAGGCGAGAGGTGAAACGAGCATCGCGATCCGAGATAATATCAAGAGGAGTACCATGACGACTAATGATTTCATCCGTGTAGATACGAGCCAATTTCTCGACTTTATAATCTTCACGAATGGCGAGGAAATGCGCGGATTTGGTCAGACGATCGATGATAACCCAAATGTTGTCATGACCAGACGAAGTACGAGACAATTTCGTAATGAAATCCATGGCTATGCTCTCCCATTTCCAGACAGGAATTTCTGGTTGTTCGAGCAAACCAGAGGGACGTTGATGTTCTGCCTTGACTTTGGAACACTTAAGACATCTGGATACGTAAAGAGCAGTATAACGTTTCATTCCAGGCCACCAATAGGATGCACGCAAATCGTGGTACATTTATCAGCTCCAGGATGAACGGAGTATCGGGATTTGTGGGCTTCATCCATCAAGGTAGACCGAAGATTGAGACGATCGGGAATCCAAATACGACTATGCTAGTAAAGAATACCATCAGGTTTAGCTTCAAGTGGGTTTTCGACTCCATAATTCAATTCGTTATCGAGGTTACCCTCGTTAATGACGGTAAATTGTGCTTGTCGAATCAACTTGTTGAGTTTTCCCACGATTTGGTAGCAACGAACACTCTTAACATGAGTTTTACGACTAAGTGCACCGGCCACGACATTCGCTTTGCCAGTGTGGTAGCGAATATCACAGTCGTAGTCGTTTAACAATTCTGCCCAACGACGTTGACGCATGTTGAGTTCCTTTTGATCAAAGATATGTTGGAGGCTCTTATGGACAGTGAAGACGGTACACTTTGTACCATAAAGGTAGTGTCGCCAAATCATTAATACAAAGACAACTGCACCAAGTTCAAGGTCGTGAGTAGGATAGTTTTTATCATGAATTTTGAGTTGTCTCGACGCGTAAGCGATTACTTTGTCTCGTTGCATGAGTACGCAACCAAGACCCTGGTTAGAGGCATCGCAATACACGACGAAATCGTCGTTCCCATCGGGGAGAGTGAGGATAGGAGCATTACAAAGCATGTCCTTGAGCGTTTGGAAAGATTCCTCTTGTTCGGGACCCCAAACAAAAGGTTTATCTTTTTGAGTCAACGAAGTCAAAGGAACAGCAATCTTAGAGAAGTTCGAGATGAAACAGCGATAATACCAAGCTAGGCCAAGAAACGAACGAATTTCATAGGGCGACTTAGGTGCAATCCAATTCTTCACAGCTTCTATCTTTGCAGGGTTAACATGAATACCTAGTTCATTGACGGTGTGACCTAAGAATTGAACCTCTTTTAGCCAAAATTCACATTTGGAGAATTTGGCGTAAAGACGTTCGGTTTGCAAAAGCTGAAGAATGAGACGCAAATGTCGTCCATGTTCTTTTCTCGTCTTGGAGTACATTAGGATATCGTCGATGAATACAATGACGAAGTGATCGAGAAAAGGCTTACACACGCGGTTCATGAGATCCATAAACACTGCAGGTGGTTGGTCAAACCAAAAGGCATGACCACGAACTCGTAGTGTCCATAACGTGTGCGAAAGGCGGTTTTGGGTACATCTTACTCGGAAACCCGAAGTTGATGATAGCTAGAACGGAGATCAATCTTTGAAAAGCACTTCATGCCTTGTAATTGATCGAAGAGATCATCAATACGAGGAAGTGGGTATTGATTTTTGACCGTAAGTTTATTGAGTTCATGATAATCAATGCACATCTGAAAAGACCCATTTTTCTTTTTGACGAACAAAATGGGAGCGCCCCAAGGGGAAGTACTAGGGCGTATAAAGCCTTTATCAAGAAGCTCTTGAAGTTGGCTTGATAGCTCTTGCATCTCCGAGGGTGGTAAACGATAGGGAGCTTTCGCAACAGGAGTTGCGCCAGGGATAAGATCAATACGAGCTCGAGGAGGCGGAGGACCAGGAAGATCCTCAGGGAAAACAGAAGGAAACTCACAAACAACTGGAACATCACTTATGCTAGGACCTTTGTCTTTCTTTTCCACAACATGGGCGAGAAAGGCAAAGTACTCCTTACGCAAGTACTTGTTTGCTTTGATGCACGACGTAAGCTTGAGACCTTTAGAAGGTTTCTCGCCATAGACGTGTAGAGAATCACCTCGAGGAAGAGGGAGGCGAATAAATTTCTTGGAACAAACAACCTCGGCACGAACTCGCCATAAGCCAATCCATACCTACTATGATGTTGAAACTACCATTTGCATGGGAATGAGGTCAATGGAGAACGAATGATCGTTAAGAATCAAAGAGCAACCAGAAAGAACAGAATCAACGGAGATGGTTTTACCATTAGCGACTTCGACAGCGAAAGGATTAGGCATTTTAGATCGTTCGCACTTAAGCAAGGGTTCAAATTCTAGCGACACAAAACTCCTATCGGCGCCAGTTTCAAATAGACATGTAGCATAAATATGCTTCACAAGGAACGTACCAGTGATGACATCATTAGAGCTCTGGGCTTGAGTGGAGTTAGCATGAAAGCTCGCCCCTTTGCAGGCTCAGGCTGCTGCTGCTACTGGTGCTGATGCTGCTGGTTGAGAAGAGGACAGACATTGGCGAGATGATTGGGATCGCCACATTTGTAACATGCTCGCACAGGAGCATTATGACGTTGAGGTTGAGTCTGGTTTGGGTTAGGGTTAGGGACAGTGGCTTGGTTGCTTTGGGGTTGGCGACATTGGCTAGAAAGATGCCCCATCCGGTTACAGTTGGCGCACTTTCGACACGGGGTATTAGAGAGATGGTGGTAGGTACAACGATCACACCTAGGCCAAGAGCCTCTGTAGCTTCGTTTGGGTGGATCGTTGTTTTGGGTGGAGGAGATGACATTTAAAGGTGTAGGGGCAGGCGGAGTGACAACCGCGTTGTTTTGAATTGAAGCCTTCCGCTTCTTGTTCTTGAGGTTGTTCTTTTTGGTTTGAGGGGGAGGCGACTCGGTAGCGGTGGTATTAGCGGTGGCTTGGTGCGCATGCTTCGTAGGAACCTTGTCGTAGGCCCCCTGAAGGATGCAGTTGTGGTTTAGCTGGATGGTTATGCTAAAGGCTTCTTCGAGGGTTCTTGGGTTTGTGGTGGCTATGTGATTCATGATCACAGGCCAAGCCCAACAACCCTTGCTTCTACCACCTACACAACTCACAGCCCAATCTCACTACCAACCCAACTACCCCATGATGCAATCCATGCGAGCCTGTTTCAATTGTGGGGACCCAAACCACTTCAGGAACACTTGCCCACGCCTGGTGAACATCATCCATGCCCAAGCTCAAGCAAACCCGGTAAACCAAGCTAACCAAAGCTCCTCCACCTGCTAGAGGAAGAGCTTTCAATATCAACGCCAACCAAGCCAGGGCTGACAACAATGTGGTCAACGGTACGTTTCTCGTAAATGGTAGTTATGCATCCATATTATTCGATACTGGTGCGGATAAGAGCTTTGTGTCTTTAGAGTTCGAATCTATCCTCGACCAACCTCGTGATAATCTCGTTGAATCTCTGACAGTGGAAGTTGCTGACGGAAAACCCACTTCATTAAATTCTATTATACGCGATTGTACTCTCACCCTAAATGATCACGATTTTTCAATTGATCTCATTCCTATGAAATTGGAAGTTTCGATGTTATCATCGGCATGGACTGGCTTAGCCAGCATCACGCTGAAGTGGTGTGCCATGAAAAGTTCATTCGTATTCCTCTCGCCGACGGTCAGACCCTACGTATCTTTGGGGAAACTCCTTCGAAAGGGCTCAAATTGATGTCCTGCCTTCAAGCCCGAAGTTATCTTTGCAAGAATTACGTCGCATTTCTAGCTCACGTCGTCAAGAAGGAAGGCAAGGAGAGGAAGCTCTAAGATATTCAAATTGTGAAAGAATTCCCGCAAGTTTTTCCCGACGACATTTCAGGACTTCCTCCTGTGAGAGAAGTCGAATTTCGAATCGATCTTGTGCCTGGCGCTACACTGGTCGGAAAATCTCCTTATAGGTTAGCCCCATCCGAGATGCAAGAGTTGGCTAGTCAACTGCAAGAGCTGACTGACAAAGGATTCATACGTCCTAGCTCATCGCCTTGGGGTGCGCCTGTTCTTTATGAAGAAGAAAGATGGAACGTTTCGCATGTGCATTGATTATAGAGAACTCAACAAGTTGACGGTTAAGAATCGCTATCCACTGCCTCGTATTGATGACCTTCTAGACCAACTTCAAGGCGCCACCTGTTTTTCCAAAATCGACCTTCGTTCTGGTTATCATCAGCTTAGAGTGCGCGAAGAAGATATTCCAAAAACTGCCTTCCGAACTCGTTATGGTCATTTCGAGTTCATGGTTATGCCCTTCGGTTTAACCAACGCCCCCGCTGTCTTCATGGATTTAATGAATAGGGTATGCAAACCCTATCTCGACCGTTTCGTCATAGTCTTCATCGACGATATCCTTATCTACTCAAAGTCAAAATCCGATCATGAGCGACATCTTCGACTCATTCTTACACTCTTGAGGACTGAAAAGCTTTACGCTAAGTTCTCAAAATGCGAGTTCTGGTTAAGAGAGGTACAATTCCTTGGTCAAGTCGTCAATGACAAAGGGATTCATGTCGATCCTTCAACAATCAAGGCAGTACAAGAATGGCAAGCGGCCACGTACCCCTACCGAAGTTAGGTCATTTCTTGGCTTGGCTGGTTACTATTGACGCTTCATTGCCAATTTTTCCCGTATCGCCGTTCCGCTCACGGCCTTGACCCACAAGGGAAAACCCTTCATTTGGTGACCTAAGAAAGAGGAGGCCTTCCAAACTTTAAAGCAAAGGCTTTGTGACGCACCTATCCTTACACTCCCTGAGGGTTGCGATGACTTTGTGGTTTATTGCGACGCATCATGGCAAGGTATAGGTTGTGTTTTGATGCAAAGTGGAAAGGTGATAGCCTAAGCCTCTAGGCAACTCAAAATCCATGAGAAAAATTACACCACCCACGACCTGGAACTTGGAGCCGTTGTGTTCGCTCTCAAGATATGGAGACATTATCTTTATGGTACCAAGTGTGAAATATACACTGACCACATGAGTCTCTAGCATATCTTCAATCAAAAAGAGTTGAATATGAGGCAACGAAGATGGGTCGAACTGCTCAACGATTACGACTGTGAGATTCGGTATCATCCTGGTAAGGCAAACGTGGTGGCTGATGCGCTCAGTCGAAAGGGATATGCGAACTCTATTCGTCTTCTATGTTCACAAATAATAAGCGATATCAAGGATCGAATCCGGGCAGCTCAACATATCTCGGTAACGGAAAATGACGTACGCGATGAGCTGTCATGTGGAGCTGAACTCAAAATTGAAACCAAATCCGACGGTATTCTATATTATTTAAACCGCATATGGATTCCCGATCGCGACAACCTTCGTGATTTCCTCATGAATGAGGCACACAAAACACGATACTCTGTACACCCAGGAGCCGATAAGATGTATCAAGACCTACAATACACCTACTGGTGGCCTGGCATGAAAAAGGATATCGTTGTTTTTGTTTCCAAGTGCCTTACATGTTCCAAAGTGAAAGCTGAACATCAAAGACCTTCAGGACTTCTAGTCCAACCCGAAATACCAGTATGGAAGTGGGAAAACATAACCATGGACTTCATTACCGGGTTACCTCGCACCTCCAGTGGGTATGACACCATATGGGTAATCATTGATCGTCTTACAAAATCAGCTCACTTCATTCCGATTCGTGAGGACTTCAAGAATGAGAAGTTAGCACGTATCTACATCAGCGAGATCGTAAGCCGTCATGGTGTACCGTTAAGCATCATTTCAGACCGTGATGGCCGTTTCACTTCACGCACATGGCGAGCCGTACAAACTGCTTTGGGTACACGCTTAGACCTTAGCACCGCCTTTCACCCTCAAACTGATGGTCAATCTAAGCGCACCATCCAAACCCTTGAAGACATGCTTCGAGCATGTGTCATAGACTTCAAAGGGAACTGGGACGCTCATCTACCGTTAGTCGAGTTTTCGTACAACAATAGCTATCATTCAAGTATCGGCATGGCTCCTTTCGAAGCTTTATATGGTCGTAAATGCCAATCTCCAGTATGTTGGCACGAAATTGGTGAAGCGCAAATCACCGGACCTGAATTGATTCAAGAAACAACCGACAAAATCCTTCAAATTTGAAACAATCTTCTAGCGGCTCAAAGTCGTCAAAAGAGTTATGCTGACAAACGATGAAAGCCCTTGGAGTTTTGTGTTGGGGATCAAGTACTTTTGAAAGTATCACCATGGAAGGGAGTGGTTCGTTTTGGCCAAAAGGGCAAGCTAGCACCACGCTGCGTAGCACCTTTCAAGATACTCAAAAGAGTAGGACCTGTAGCCTACAAGCTTGACCTACCAGAAGAACTCAACAGAATACATCCCACGTTCCACGTATCAAACTTGAAAAAGTGTCTCGCCGACGAAAACCTCCATATCCCTCTGGAAGATATTCAAGTCGATGAATCAATGCATTTCGTTGAAAGACCAGTAGAAATCATGGATATCGGTGAGAAGCGCTTGAGGCGAAGTCGTATTCCAATCGTCAGGGTACGTTGAGAGTCAAACGCGGACCCGAGTTTACTTGGGAACGTGAAGACTCAATGCGCGAAAAGTACCCGCATCTTTTTCCGGTCGCAACTACTACTTAAATTTCGGGGCGAAATTTCTAAAAGTAGGGGATATTGTAACATTTGTGTAAATCGGGTTTCGAAAACCCGCCCCAAATTATCAATTAAGTGTATTTATTTATGTCGTTCAGTTATATTTTTTTTTGTTTAAAATATTAGAATATTACATAATAATAACCAATGTTTAAATAATCTTAATACAATAATAAATAATCAATTAGGTATTAAATATTTATATTAATAAATGATTTAAGAGGTAATAAAAATAAAAAAAAGTAAAATAGGGACCAAAAAGGGTAAACCGGGATCGAACCCGGGTCCCTCCGGTAAACACACACCACAACCACCACTGAGGCACGCACACTAATTGATTAGAAATCTAGATCAATTTATTTATAATCGAACTTGGAAGAATGCCGGCAAGTTCAAACCAGCGAACCCGCCTGACTAGTCCCTGTTCTGGAATCCGGCTGGCAATCCGCGTAAAAGCTTTCCAAACCTGTATCAATCCACCTTAATTGTGCGAAATCAATCAGTTTTGTTTCGAAAACCGAAATCAATCACTTTACTTGGTTTCTAAAACAAAAAACCGAGCACCCTGTTTCAAATCTATAAATACTGATCAAATCCCACAATCAAAACTCGCTCATTCTGCTCGCATTATTCCTCTGCTCACACCCCCTGTTCGCCGGAAAAAAACACAGTCAGCTGCCGGAATTCAACCGCCGGAAATCGTGATCCTCCACTTTTGTTCTACGGTAGACTCCTGCTCTTTTCCTTTGAATATTACTCAATTAACATCGCATACTGATGGTAATCAGAAGTGAATCAGATTTAAACGGGCGGGTACAGATTTGGTTCGAATTCAAAATGAAGAAGATGAAGTGAAAACTCGGTTTTATGTAATTAAATCAGTTGTTTCAAAGGGTTAGACACACAGTCCAGTGATGGACTGTGTGCAAACACACGTACACGTCCCAGGTTCGAACCTGATTCACTATCGTACCTCTGTTATATAAACAGTTTTGCTTTTGTTACATCTTGTCGAGCCATAGTATGTATATAAATATAACTGAAAAGCAAGTTTTGACGGGTTAGACACCCAACCCAGTTGGCCGGGCTGGGTGCAAAACCGGCTCCGGGTCGCGGGTTCGAAACCCACTCTTCACGCAAACCGACTGGCTTTTAAAAACCTTTTTAATTAAATTAAATCAGGATATACTTAATAAGTATATAAATATAATGAAAATCCAGTATCTAACGGATTAGACACGTAGCTCAGTTGGAAGAGCTGCGTGCACGCAACCGCGAGGTCTCGAGTTCGAATCCTGTCACACTCATCCAATTTCACACAAAAACTCGGCCAGATCTAACTGTCAGATCTGACAGTTTTTTTAAATATTAATTTATCTGTCATATATCCTTATATTTTAGCAAAAATTAAATAAAAAAAGAGAGAGAGATACATCAAAATATAACTTTGAATATCATAAAATCTCAACAAAATACCACAAAAATAACCTAAAAACCTAACCAAAAAGTATTAAGTCCAAATATTAATTTGTTTATATTTTTGTTATCATAATATTATCTTTGGTTAGTATTCGTTTGTCGATCAAATCCTTTCCTCGTGCGCACTCATCATCAGCCAAGATTACGCACCCACTGTAAGTGAATCTCTAAAATTCCCCGTTTTAATCACGTTTTGGGGTGTATCATGTGTTGTTTCATTTCTTTATATTATTTAACACTTGTGCTTGTATCATTGCGTGATCAAATGTGTATTGCTTGTAGTGTGGTTTATATGTGGATTCATTTTATCATTTCAGTGCATCTATTTCATTAGGCCCATCAGTTCCTCTTGGGATACGGGTTGAGCATCAGGTGCCTCATTAGATCGGCTTCGTTTGATTGAGCTTTGATCTCAGATACATCATCATTCATGTCATATATTCATTCAATGTGGTTCGTAATTGGTTACATATATATATATATATATATATATATATATATTTGTTCACATGTGATTTATGCACAATTTTCTTTAATAAACATAATAAGCAATTATTTAAATGTTTTATTAAGGTTCACTCGTCAACTTTTGTTGACCCAAAATTTTCTCTGTTTTACACATGATACATGTGATCAAGTTGAGGAAAGAAACACTTAGGATGGCCTAGAAGAATAAACAAGTTATTTCGTTGGAACAAACATTTAGATTTTTATTGTGTTTGTAAGAAATTTTTGTTGGATATTTAAATTTTAATTTGAATTTAATAAATATGAAACTTCTTAGTAAAAATCATGAGCTTTGGTGATAACCCAATCATGGCCCGACTTTTATTCCGCTGTGGGTTGGGGTGTGACAACTACAAGGGAAACAAGTTTCCGAAAAATAGAATTACGATACAATCTTGCTAAAAAAGGAAAGCTGCGAAAAGCGAGGCGTTACACATCTCACCGGCCACTGTCGCCCCTTTCATCTCTTTCTCTCTCTCTCTTTTGAATAACAAACCAATCACACCCGAAAGACAAATCCGATCATACTAGAACAAAAAACAATCTGATCACACCTAAAAGGCAAAAATTAAACCATTATAAAACTGTTGCATTTCTGATGCCAAAAGTGTAGAAATCTTGCAAATTGTCACATGTAAACAACAAGATTGGTGTTTGCCTTTTGAACATTGATCACAAAAAGGCCCAATTTTGATTCTTAAATTCAATAATGATCACAAAAAGGAATAATCAGTAAGTACCAAACAATAACAAAACTTGAGGTTCAAATCTAATATTAAACCTTACTTGAAACACAAGCATGCTTTTAAAACATATTAATTATTAATCAATCACGGGTCAGATAAAAACCACTGTAATTAATGTTCTTGATCTTCAAAACCGAAAGTATTTATTTTCACGAAAATTAGACACCACTGTTCATTCTCTGCTTTAAACAAAAACCCACCACCCTCCATCTCTAAATAACGTTCTTGGTCTTCAAGAATGAAGAAACAAACACGAGTTAGTAGCTATGTTGTTGCCCAAAGTGGATATGGGTTTGAAAGAAGTGTTTAATTTGATTTGACATCTCGGGGTTTATTATAATTTGGATATCGGCGGTCGAATTGTCGGAGATGGTGGCGAACACTAGTGGTGGTGGAGATGATGGTCTCTCTGTAATAGAAGATGGCTCTGTAATAGAAGACGGGTAGTGTTTTAAAGAATAGGTGGTGGGCCCCATTTATAAAATAGTTGTTTAATAAACAATACATATTATTAAAATATTTTTTATTGTTAACCTTAAGGGTAATCTAGTCATTTCACACACACTTAACTGAGAAATCTAACATGGTTTATATCACCTGAGTGCAAAAATTGCACTGGGACCACGGCACCAACACAGAGACCAACCAGGCATTTAACTCTAATTGTTGAAAACTGAAATATTACAAGATAGAATACCTAATTCAAGATGAGTTAATCTCCAAGTACAAAGTTATATAATCCTAATTTATATAAAACATCAACAAAACTCAAACCTAAAACAAGAGATTAATAAACATAAATAAAGATAACTTCAGTTATACTCGGATCTGACAAGCATCGGTGGTTTGAACATGGAACGAGTGTTATGAGGATCTTGTGTGTTTTGAGACATTCTGATTGTTTACAAACAAGTTTTGTTTTTTAAACGTAAATGAATTTTTCACTATGTTTTCAATACAAACGAACAAACAAATTAGTAGTGAGAGTTGATCAATTTATATTAAATTGATTGTTAAATCAAATTTGAACGACCAAGCTCTGATACAATTTGTTAGGATCTGAGTTTGAATTCTTGTGAAAGTTAAGATGAAATCAATGTAAGAAGATAAACAAATATGAAAATTATGCAGCAGAATAAAATAACTTTGATTCACAACAACTGAGAGTATGTTTTCATTGAAATGCTTTTGTAAATCTAATGTTTACGTATGCATGCAATTACATAAACTCCCCCTCAGCCTGATCACTCTAATTTGCTCGTACAGATTGTCAAGTGATGAAAAGTGATAAATAGAATAGTACCAGCAATAAATAGAACAGTACAAGCAATGTTCTATTTATAGTACAAATGTAACTTCTGAGGAATCTAAGCTGACGTCACCATGAAAGTGACATATAACAAATCTAACGAACTATTTTTCTTGTGACAAAGTTAAAATATTTTTCTTTAAAAGAGACTAGTGGTTTCGAAAACCATCATCACCAATGTTAGATGCATAAGGGTGGTTGGGGCGTTCCCCAATTTGTGATCAGGTACCCACTACCTGAATGTGAACACCGCCACTGGTGTACTGGGTAGTGGGTTTTGGGTAGGGAAATCGGGAGGAGGTAACCGATCTGGGTAGGTGATGACTTTTTGTGTGTGCGCGCGTAAGCGTCTGGGAAACAACACATAGAGGGGTTGTTATTAGTAACTAACGTCGACAAAGGTTGTTGTGTGCAAGTAGTCCAGACGGCACTTTTACATTGATTGAATTTGGGTATCGTCGGATGTTCCCTCGGCCTCCCTAAGGCTAGTGGATATGGGGAGGGTAATCCCTATGGGGATGGGTCGCCTCGTAGGACGCCACATCCCCATCCTCCAAAGGATGAAGGATGCCCCTTCTAGCTTTTTCAAGGGGGTGGAGGACGAGCCTACCCCACTTTAGTTTATTTTTTATTTTTTTTAATTTTATTTTATTTATTTATTTTTCTTTAATTTAATTTTATTTATTTATTTTTCTTTAATTTTATTATCTAATCTATAAAATGATTTTAAATAACATGTTCTATTAAACTAAAAAAAAATAAAAAAAATTACATTAGTAAAGTTGGCTTTAATAAAAAAAAATGAAAAAAGAAATCCGAAACCCTACATAAACCCCTAACAATATTCCGCCAGCGGTTTGTAAAAAGAACCCTCCATCAACATTTCTTCTTCTTCAAGGTTCAATCTACCCTTAAAACCCATTCGCTTAAACAAAACCACACATACACAGCAATGGCAAAAACCTCTACAGCAGGCCTCTTTAACATCCCCTACTTCTCTTCTTCACCTTCACCGTCACCGTCGTCAGCCGTTGATCCTAAATCATCTCCGCCGCATAATGATTCACCGGCAGAGGCAGCGGCAGCACCGCGTGTTCGTAACGACAATCCGAGAACAACTTCGGCCGGGTTTGATCCGGAGGCGTTGGAAAGAGGTGCCGCAGCTGTTAAAACAATTGCCGCATCTAAGGATGCCAAAAAGGTATATTTCATGACCTAATTTTGAAATTCTTATTGTTTTGATCTGTTTGCACAATGTTTAATAGTGATTGAGCTTCTTATATGATGATTTTAGATTAGCTTTTGTAGTAATATGTGGTTGGTGGTGGTTTTTAGGTTTTTGAATTGATGAAGAAGCAGGAAGAGACAAGACAGGCGGATTTAGCCACCAAGATGGCCGAGTTTAAAGCGATGCAAGCTCAGTCAGAAACTGTAAGTTATGATACATGAATGTGAAGTATAATCTAATATTTTATACAGTTTTTGTAATTCGAATATTTATATGCACTGTGGATGTTACATAAAGTGTGTATGTTAATAGTTTTTTCCCCTTTCTTGAATCTAATATAAGAATCTTTAATACTAACGTGAGACAGAATACATGCTTGAGGATATCTTATAGGTAACACTTATCCAGCTTTGGAGTTTGTCCCGTAAGAAGCTGAGATGCTCTAAGGATGGTTGTAAAAATCCTGATTAATCGCTAGTCCCCACCCCACCGGCTGACTAACGATTTCTACAACCATGGCTCTAAGGATCTTGCTTAGGACTAGGACCATGGCAAATAGCTTTGGTGATGATTTATGAAATTGTTTCTTTGTTTGTTGATTTGGTAAACATTTAAGATATATTTATGAACTTTTAATGTAATTTTAGGTCGTTTACAAACTTGATTTTGGAATTGGTTTTTTAGTGATTCTATAACATGTATAACAATGGTCATTTATAGCAATCTAGTTACAAATAACAACTTAAAGGTTGATCATTTTTTGTTATATTTTCATCTTTGACATGTTACACATAAGTTTTCATGTAAACACTTTGTTTTGAATGATTATTTGTCAATTATCGTTTGCTAGGAGAGACAAAAGGTAATATATGATGAACAGAAAAAGCTTGCTCAGCAACAAGCACAAATAAAATCACAGATGGCTCGCTATGAGGATGAGCTGGCAAGGAAAAGAATGCAGGCACGTTGCCTTTGTGATATTTTAGTTTATTTTCAAGTAACTCACACATATTACTATATTAGCACGGAATAACTGACAGTTAACCTGCAGACAGAAAACGAGCATCACAGAACAAGAAATCAAGAGCTGGTAAAAATGCAAGAAGAATCATCAGTTAGGCAAGAACAAGCCAGACGAGCAACAGAAGAGCAAATCCAAGCACAAAAAAGACAAACAGAAAGAGAGAAAGCTGAAATTGAGAGAGAAACAATTAGAATCAGGGCTATAGCTGAAGCCGAAGGAAGAGCTCATGAAGCTAAATTGGCAGAAGACGTCAACAAACGGATGCTGGTAGAACGTGCAAATGCAGAAAGAGAGAAATGGGTCTCTGCAATTAACACTACATTTGAGCACATTGGAGGTACTGTTTTTATTCTTTAAAAAGAACCGGCTTCATGTATTGATGCATTAAAAGGATTTAAAAAGGATGAAGCGGTGACATTTTAACCCGTTTTCTTATGAATGATGTCAAACGGGTCAAAACCAAATAATTGGCTCAAAATGAAGCAGTTTATGGGTCGATAGTCCTTCAAAGTGTATTTGTTTTCATGCATAAACACTTATAAATCATTTTGTTCAAAAAAATGATTATTATTGATAGTATGTAGTTATTTTTATTTTATTTACTAGGTAATTGTTTTTAAAAAAAGAGTAAAATGCCATTTTCGTCCTTGAGGTTTGGGCACTTTTGTGACTTTCGTTCAAAGGTTTGTTTTTCCGCATCTGGATCCAAAAGGTTTAAAATTTTGCCATTATCATCCGACCCATTTTTTACGTTAAGTTAGGGGCATTTTCGTCATTTTAGCTATTTGTTTTGTTTATTTAAATCAAAATGGCAAGATTAAATGACGGAAATACCCCTGACTTGCCGTTAAAAATGGATGGAGTTAACTAGTTGGATGAAAATGGCAAGATTTCAAACCTTTTGGATTCAGATGCGAAAAACAAGCCTTGGACGGAAGTTACAAAAACGGCCAAACCTCCGGGACCAAAAATGGCATTTTACTCTTAAAAAAAGTAGATGACAAAAATGTTTCTGCCTGGCCTCTGGTTAGAACTCTATATTTATTGATTGTCTGCTTATCGATTAATGAGGCAAGTAAATAATTTGTTTTTTAGGAGGGTTGCGTGCAATATTAACTGATCAAAACAAGCTGGTAGTAGCTGTTGGTGGTGTCACAGCTCTTGCTGCAGGGATCTACACAACAAGGTATACACTCCGATATATTCATGGTTCAAATTAATTTCATTATATGCACTGTTGGTCTAATTTCATATAAGTATTATTTTTTTATAATGCAGAGAAGGTGCTAGGGTGGTGTGGAGCTACGTAGACAGAATATTGGGACAACCATCACTGATTAGGGAATCTTCTAGAGGGAGATATCCATGGTCCGGCATTTTTTCACGTGGGTTGAGCACTCTATCACATGGTGGACAAAACGGGTCAAATTCCCAAAATGCATTTGGTGATGTGATTCTTAATCCGTCTCTGCAGAAGCGAATTCAACAGTTGGCTGGTGCAACCGCCAATACAAAAGCTCATCAGGCACCATTCAGAAATATGCTCTTTTATGGCCCCCCAGGAACCGGAAAAACAATGGCAGCCCGAGAATTAGCAAAAAAATCTGTCTGAATTTTCATCCTTTTCTGCATCTATTATTTTTGTTCTTCTATATATCTTATAAGATACGATTTTGAAATGTCTTAGGGGCTTGATTATGCACTGATGACTGGTGGAGATGTGGCACCGTTAGGTTCTCAAGCTGTTACAAAAATACATCAATTATTTGATTGGGCCAAAAAATCTAATAGGGGACTGTTGCTTTTTATCGATGAAGCAGATGCATTTTTGTGCGAGTAAGTAATTTAGTCATATTAAATTCTAATATCTGTTAACTTGCTGTCTGAGAGCATCTCAGATGTATACATCAAAATTCACACTATTTTGGTGTAAAGAGGAGCATCTTTTTGGAGTATGTTTATCCCAACTTATTACGTAGTTCTTTTATACTTGGTAGTTATTGATTTACACATTAGTTGGTTTCACTTTCAACTAAAGTATTTTATTTTTATGGTTAAAGACAGCAAGTTAACTTAAATGGTTTATCTCAAATATAAAGTTCAATATATATATAGGGGTTGGTTAACGTACAATGTGGCTTAACGTACATTGCTACGCCGGGTTTTTTTGAACGTGCGAATTTGTTTACATCCATGCGATTTCATCAAGTTCACATCATTCCATGCGATTTCATATACTTTTTACAACATGCGATTTGTACACTTCCATTTTTATAACGTGCGAAATCACCCTAGTGTACCAATGTACGTTAAGCCCAATTGTACAATATACTTTATCTCTATATATAGAGAGAGAGAAAGTATATTGTACAAAATGGCTTAACGTACATTACGTACGACATGTGATTTCGCACCCTTTAGTGATGAATTCGCATGGAGTAGAGTGAATTCGCACACTAATTTCGCATGAGAGGAGATGAATTCGCATGGGATCGGGCGGCTGAGATTATTGCGTACATTTTGTAGGATAAGGCATTTTGTACAATTATATTGTACAAAATGGCTTAACGTACATTACGTACGACATGTGTTTCGCACCCTTTAGTGATGAATTCGCATGGAGTAGAGTGAATTCGCACACTAATTTCGCATGAGAGGAGATGAATTCGCATGGAATAGAGTGATTTCGCATGGGATCAGGCGGCTGAGATTGTTGCGTACATTTTGTAGGATAAGGCATTTTGTACAATAACCAGCCCCTATATATATACCCCCTTGATAGTGAACTGTGTGAACTAATCCTAGCCCTTGATTATCAATACACAAGTGTAAATCAATGGTCAGGATTCGATCAGGATTTGATGATGAGAATACACTAGTGTATTTTACGATTTGATGATGTAAATCAATGGCCAGGATTTGTTCATTCAGTTCACAAATACACTAGTGTTCACTTTAGAACCTCACCATATATATATATATATAAAACAAAAATTTCAATCTAACATGTTAAAAATTAATTTTTCAAAAAAAAGTCAGATCTTTTGCATATAAATACATGTAGAAGCCTTTTTAATAAAAAATCAAAAACTAAAAAAAAATGCTTAAAAACAGTTAAAAAGGTTTTAAAAAGTTTACAAAAATGATTTTTTTTATTGGAATAGCGTTTACATCTTTATATGCAAAAGCTTTGAATAATGTTCTGAATTTTTTTTCCACGTTTTAAATTGAATTATTATGATATATTTAACATGTTAAATGCATTGTTCCCTGGTTCCCCACTCCTTTAATGTTCCCCATTGAACCTCACACTAGTGTGTGTGTGTGTGTATCAAAACAAAAATAATGAAGATTGCTTATATAATACCATACTCTATGAATAACTCCATTGGTACCTTTAAAGTTAGTCCAATATAGAGTATGGTATTACAAAAAAGTTTTTTAAAGGTACCAATGGAGTTATTCAAAAAGTTTACAAATAATATATTATTATTTTTTTATTTTTCTGTAATTAAATAATTATGTGAATTAATCAATATATGAAAAAGTTTATATTATAAAATGGCATGAAGCAAAAAAGTTAAAATGGAAATATGTATATTTGGTATGACGAATAATGTTGCAGCAAATTCTACACCATGTTGGTGTTTTGGTGTGTACATTGGAGAATGGCTACCACTAACACAATTTTTTCATCTATTTTGTATTCAAGGCGGAACAAGACTTATATGAGTGAAGCTCAAAGGAGTGCCCTAAACGCCCTCCTGTTTCGAACCGGTGATCAATCAAAAGACATAGTCTTGGCTTTAGCCACAAACCGGCCCGGTGATCTTGACTCAGCGGTTGCAGATCGTATCGATGAAGTTTTAGAATTCCCATTACCTGGTGAAGAAGAAAGATTTAAACTTCTGAAATTATATTTAGATAAATACATTGCTAAAGCTGGTGCGAGAAAACCAGGTGTATTTTCGAAGTTTTTTCAAAAGCAACAGCAGCAAATAGAGATCAAGGGTTTGAATAATGATATGATTAAAGAAGCTGCTGCGAAGACCAATGGATTTTCAGGCAGAGAGATTGCTAAACTTATGGCAAGTGTACAGGCGGCTGTCTATGGGAGTGAAGATTGTGTTCTTGATCCCGTTTTGTTTCTTGAAGTTGTTGATTATAAAGTTGCAGAACATCAGCAGAGGCGGACGCTGGCAGGTGTTGATGGCAGTGGTGACAATTAGTTAGTGTTTGGGTGGCATTTTGGTAGTCAACCCATTTGGTCAAACTAGGATGAATGTATTGGTGCATCTGAGAGGTTTATTGATATACAAACAGGGAGTGTTATTCATTGGTTATCAACCTTTGAAGAATTGATGTTATGTCGAGGAAGATGCATCTTTGGTTTGCAGGCAAAGATTTATTGCAATAAGATGAGTTTTTTTCATCTGTTTTTTCTCTGACAATGGATGTTACCGGCAAAATTTTAATTAAAAATACATGGAGATTACGACTTGGTTACATGCTTAGAGAAATAATAATGTGGCAGGTAGCCTATTGATAATGTTGACTTTTTAAGCAATGATCACGTTTGACTCTTTTATCATGTTTTGACCAGTTTTTTACTTTTCACGCTAACAATGACTAATGTGATGATGACATAGCAACTTGGAAACCAACGAAAGATTAGAAAATAACATTTTAACTATCGGAAAAAATATATTATCAAAATAGCTATTGACGTTTTAAAAATCATAAAATTTTATCAATTAACCGTTACAAAATCTATTGCCTAATCAATGATGACTATCGACTCTTAGGGCGTTTGGTTCGCATGAATTCAATGGAATTTAAGGGAATTGGAATCTGAATTCCATCTCTTAAGATGTTTGGTTCACAGAATTGGATGGATTGGGATCTCAATTCCAATCTTCATGTGTTCGGTTAACAATGGAATTTGAATTGGAATTAGGCATGAATTCCTTTAAATTCCTTTAACCAAAGGAATTCAAAATCCTTCCTATATGTCAAGGAATTAGAGTAAATTGGAATCTTCGACGGTTTCGACCCGAACGGTTTCGACCCGCACCGTTTCAACTCGTATAGTTTCGATCCGAATCATTTCGACCCGTACCTTTTCGACGCGCACCGTTTCGACCCGTACCGTTTCAACGCGCACCGTTTCGACCCGCACCGTTTCGACGTGCACCGTTTCGACCCGCACCGTTTCGACGCGCACCGTTTCGACCTGAACCGGCGTTTCGACCCGTACCGTTTCGACCCGCACCGTTCGACAAGCGTTTCGACGCGAACCGTTTCGACCCGAAGCGTTTCGACACAAACCGTTTCGACGCGAAGCGTTTCGACCCGTACCGTTTTGAATCGAACGGTTTCGACCCGTAACGTTTCGATGTTAACCGTTCCACCCGTACCGTTTCGACGCGTGCCGTTTCGACCCGTGCCGTTTCGACCCGAACCGGGGGTTGTGGGTACCGAGGTGATGGATTCCAATTCATTGGACAACCAAACGCAACAAAAATGGAATTGAGATTCCAATTCCAACAATTTTCAATTCCAATTGGAATGTTTGAATTCCACCAATGCCTTCAAATTCTAATTCCTATACAAATTCCAATTCCAATTCCAAAACATTCCGTTAACCAAACGCCCCCTTAGGGTATGTTTGGTATGGGGTAATGGAATGGGCCGGGGAATGGAATGGACAAGGTAATGGAATTGATCATTACCATTCCATGTCTTGTTTGGTTACCATGTTAGAATAGAATGAACTAATACCTTTTGTTGTTTGGTATGCGGGAAAAGACGAAAATATAAAAATCGGATGGCGGTGGTCAATGATAGACGGTGATGGTGGGTGGCAGTGATGGGTGGCAGTTGTAGCGGCATCGGTGGTAGTGGGTGGAGACGGCCGCGGGTGGTGATAGCGGTGGTGGTGGTGGGTGATGGTGAAGGTGGGTAGCGGCGCTGGTCAGATGTGGTAGCGATAGAGACGGTTTGTGGAAGGTGGTAGCGGCGGTGACGGTGGGTGGTGGCGGTTGATAGCGGTGGAGGAGGTGGGTGGCGACGACGAAGGTGATCGGAGGTGGCAGCGGCGGCGGCGGTGGCGGCGGACGGCGGAGGCGGGTGGCGGGTGACGGCGGAGGCGGGTGGCGGCAATGGTAGTGGGCTGTGGTGTTGTTAACGAAGGGTGTAGAGGGAAAGGAATGGAAAAAACAGGGGGATGTATGGAATGATTTTGAGGGAATGAAATGCATTTTGGAATGGGCGATTCCATTCAATTGACCAACCAAACACTCTTTTCTTTATTCCATCGGAATAGTCCTTCCACCTCTCATTCTTGCATGCCAAACGCTACCTTAGGTTCGATTCCTGCCCTCCCCATTACTTTTTGCGACACCTAGTGATGATGGGAGACTAGGCGTAGGTCTCTAGTAGAACACCTCACTGTCGTGCCTTCGGGCAAGTATTCACAGGCTTCGGCCCTGGGCGAGGGTTTTCCCCGGTTTGGAGGCGGGTGTATCCCGATGTGATGAATTTCGCTTGTAGCGCCCATTTGAAGGATTCGTTGGCCGTTCAAAAAAATTTAACGGTGACTCCCAGGCTATCTTACGCCCAAAGCGAATCACTTTGGTGCCTATTGGACACGCCGATTAGACTAGCAACTAGTAAAACATTGACAGATGTTGTAATTGACATAAAATTGCTACAAGACTAGATATAAATAGCATATTTTGTTTAAATGTAATCATTTATAAGGGTTAAGTTGCATATATATTTTTAAAGAGTTAATTACGTTTTGTCGTCCATGTGGTTTGTCATAAATCACTATTCCAGTCCATTAGTTTAAAAATTGTGATTTCAGTCCTTGTGGTTTCACTTCCATAACCATTTCAGTCCACCTCTGTTAATTCCATCCAATTATCCTGTTAGTTCTATATGAAATGACTATAATGCCCCTGATACTAAAGTTAAAACACAAATAAATAAAGGGCTAAATTATCAATGAATTAAAGTGAAGGGCTAAATTGTTAAAATGCTGTTGAAGCTAAATATTTCAACTCTCTCTCCCTCTGCATAACAACACAAGCACTGCCACCACCTACCTCTACTCTTACCACCCACCACAACCATCCACCTCCACCACGCCATCCACCTCCGCCGCACACCGCCCACCTCTGCCACACAACACACCACGCCACCCACCTCTGCCACATGCCGCCCAACTCTGCCACACGACGCCACCCACCTCCGCCACATGCCGCCCACCTCTACCACACAACACCACCACGCCACACCTCCGCCGCACGCCACCCACCTCTGCCACATACCACCACCATCCCCGTCACAGCACTGCCATCATCTCACCTCTAAGGATGATGATGAAGATTGTTGTTGAATGGTGGGTTAGGAGTGAAGACCTAGGGTTCCGGTGAACCACTGGTCAATGTAGCAAATGGTGGTTTGAAAAACATCGATGATACAAACCCCAAATCTGATTGAAATTACAAATGAAAACAAGATGAAAAATTAGGATGAGGATGTTGTAGATGGTTCCGTCCAGATTTGAAACCCAAACAAGTTGAGGAGGTTGTGGGTGTGGTTCAAGATTTGTCCAAATTTGGTTAAACAATGGTATTAGAGTGCGAGTTGCCGGAGAAGTAGGTCGGGGATGTGGTGCTGATCGTTGAAGCCGACGGCGGAGAGAGAGGAGGTGGAGGATGATTTGTTGACCGGAGATGGCAACAATTGTGTGGTGGTGGTCCGGTGTGGTCTAGTGGTGGTGGCTCTGTTGTCTGTGATTGATTATGATTCAGAGCATGTGATTGGTTATATTTAGAGAGCAGAAGATAAGTGGGTATACATTCAAAAAAGACTGGGTTGTGTTTAATTGTAAGGGGGTAGTATGGTAATTTCACATGAAACTAACAACACAAATGGATGAGGTTAACGAAGGTGGACTGGAATTGTTACGGAAGTGAAACCACAGGGACTGAAATCACAATTTTTAAACTAATAGACTGAAATAGTGATTTTTGACAAACCACGGGGACGAAAAACGTAATTAACTCATTTTTAAAAGAAAAGACAATGACTATTATCGTAACATGTTTGTCAAAATGGCTAATCAAGTGATTGTAGCTGAAGGAAAACTTTGAAGTAAAATTCCTAAAACAGAAATCACTATTAGCCAAATGATACACTTTTCACGCAACATGCCCCACCTACATTTAGCAACATGACAAGTAGGATGGAACAGAATGTCAAATTGATATCAAAATATTACACCAACAGTATCTTTATTTGCAAGCATGTCAAGAAACATTATAAAGGTTTAGAAAAACATGTTTGCTAACATTGAAAATGGAACACAAAAGGCTGGACTTGAAAAGAACCACGTCAGCACTGAAATTCCAAGATAAATTCAGTGAGGATGATCTTGAACATATCGTAAACCACAGTACTTGCAAACGGCAGGTTCACTTTTGTCAAGGCATATGAATTCTATAGGATGGCCAAGTGCAGGATTGGTGTCTGCAATTATCAAATTAAACAAGTGTTATATTTTGGTGCAATAAAGAATCAACTGTGCTAGTTTATTAATAAAATAGGAAACAACATTAGTTGGTCCAAGACGTTTCAACGTGTATTGTATGTTATTTGTCGCAAGCCTTAACCCGTCACCCATCATGCCGCCTCTAATGCTACATAACAGTTGTGTGTGTGTGTGTGTGTGAGAGAGAGAGAGAGACCTCCTTCACAAGCTGCAATCCTTCCCTCAACTTTAATGGGTGGGACTTCATTGATTAATTCCATGGGAGATTTCTTACTTGTGTCCTGTCATAAATTACATATTAGTAGACCGGAGTGATAATTAAAAATTTTCCCATTCATGTGTGATTCCAGAAAGCAAACTTAGAATCACAAGGACCGGGTTATTTGACTGTTCAACAGATTACATATTAAAAGGTAAAGCTGCTTATTAATTTATTATTTGCAAATTCAACTGCCTGTTGAAACAGACAAGCAGTATCTATGGATAAGAAATCACAAAGATTCAAAACAGATTGTTGCATCAGAACGGAAAAAGCAGTCCCATTCGACGTGCTCTAAACTTATAACAGCATATCATATTAAGCATACAAATTCCCCTTAGCTCGTCTAGAGAATGCAACCCATTTACTTGTGTATGGAGCGATTTGTATTATGGTTTATCTTAGATAATTGTTGAAATGATAGCATTTTTGTAACCAGAATTAACCCATTCATTGTATATTAAAAAAAACTTTGAAAAAGGAAAACTGAGCGTTTATAATCCAATCTGAACCAGTTATCCAACCCGCTCGTCTTGTCACCTCTGCTGGAGATAAACAAAATTGAGTTAAAAGCCATCTGTACTTGCAAGACACCCTGTTTTAGGAAGTTATTTAGCGAGATAGCAGATGGCTCTCGTTCCAAAAGTTTGTTCTGATATTTCATGTTAGAATTCGTAATTTCACAAATAAACAAGTGTGGTAGACTAAGTTTAAAATTTTAATGGTGTTTGAACTTTAAAGTTCATGCACACACACACACACACATATATGTACATGTATAGATGTGCGTCAAATGGTGATTAGTGGATATATAATCTCCATCTACAGTTTTCAAATTGTGAAGGAAGTCTATTCCATTATAGGCTAGCAGCAATTACCTTTCCATAAATCAAATGGTAGAAAAGTGCAGTCTGAGTTGGACACCGAAGCATAAAATACAACCCCACCCCCCCCCCCCCCCCATTCGACGTGCTCTGAACTTATAACAGCATATCATATTAAGCATACAAATTCCCCTTAGCTCGTCTAGAGAATGCAACCCATTTACTTGTGTATGGAGCGATTTGTATTATGGTTTATCTTAGATAATTGTTGAAATGATAGCATTTTTGTAACCAGAATTAACCCATTCATTGTATATTAAAAAAAACTTTGAAAAAGGAAAACTGAGCGTTTATAATCCAATCTGAACCAGTTATCCAACCCGCTCGTCTTGTCACCTCTGCTGGAGATAAACAAAATTGAGTTAAAAGCCATCTGTACTTGCAAGACACCCTGTTTTAGGAAGTTATTTAGCGAGATAGCAGATGGCTCTCGTTCCAAAAGTTTGTTCTGATATTTCATGTTAGAATTCGTAATTTCACAAATAAACAAGTGTGGTAGACTAAGTTTAAAATTTTAATGGTGTTTGAACTTTAAAGTTCATGCACACACACACACACACATATATGTACATGTATAGATGTGCGTCAAATGGTGATTAGTGGATATATAATCTCCATCTACAGTTTTCAAATTGTGAAGGAAGTCTATTCCATTATAGGCTAGCAGCAATTACCTTTCCATAAATCAAATGGTAGAAAAGTGCAGTCTGAGTTGGACACCGAAGCATAAAATACAACCCCACCCCCCCCCCCCCCCCCCCCCATTCGACGTGCTCTGAACTTATAACAGCATATCATATTAAGCATACAAATTCCCCTTAGCTCGTCTAGAGAATGCAACCCATTTACTTGTGTATGGAGCGATTTGTATTATGGTTTATCTTAGATAATTGTTGAAATGATAGCATTTTTGTAACCAGAATTAACCCATTCATTGTATATTAAAAAAAACTTTGAAAAAGGAAAACTGAGCGTTTATAATCCAATCTGAACCAGTTATCCAACCCGCTCGTCTTGTCACCTCTGCTGGAGATAAACAAAATTGAGTTAAAAGCCATCTGTACTTGCAAGACACCCTGTTTTAGGAAGTTATTTAGCGAGATAGCAGATGGCTCTCGTTCCAAAAGTTTGTTCTGATATTTCATGTTAGAATTCGTAATTTCACAAATAAACAAGTGTGGTAGACTAAGTTTAAAATTTTAATGGTGTTTGAACTTTAAAGTTCATGCACACACACACACACATATATGTACATGTATAGATGTGCGTCAAATGGTGATTATTGGATATATAATCTCCATCTACAGTTTTCAAATTGTGAAGGAAGTCTATTCCATTATAGGCTAGCAGCAATTACCTTTCCATAAATCAAATGGTAGAAAAGTGCAGTCTGAGTTGGACACCGAAGCATAAAATACAACCCCACCCCCCCCCCCCCCCCCCCCCCCACCCCCCCAACACAACAACAACAAAGATAAAAAAAAGCCCAACTACGTATACACTTCAAGTACACAAAACAGAAATCTCTAACTGACTGCACTACAAATAAAAAAACTCAAATGATGGTTATCAAAATTCAGAACTTTTGATTGCAGATAAAGTAAACAATACCATAACAACAATCAACAAACATAATTCTACAAATAAACGTTCCAAAACCATTCAAGCCTCAAAAAACGAAAGACAAAACGGTTATAAAGAAATCATATGTTCGTATATTATACGCATAAGCACATCCAATCAATATATGTGATCTTAGATCTAACAAATCAGTATACACAAAGTCCCCAAAACTTATAAAAAGTCAAATTAGCCAATTAGGTCACTTAAAACCCTAATCTGCTCACTTCTAACAAACCAAAAGGAACATTCATCAATGTTAACTAACTAACCTGCATCCATTTAGCTGTGTGAGAGGTAGTGATTTCGCTGTTAACGAGGCCGCTTAAAGGTCTGAAGGACGTTGAGGACAAGGATGGTGATGAATTTAGGGCTTTCAGAAGATTTGAAGCCAATCGTTTTGCCCCAATTGTTGCCATTGAATTCGATTGCAAAATTAGGGTTCGAGCCTCTGTGATTGTGTTTGTAGCATCCGATCTGATTGAAACATTTTGCAGGTTATAATCCCTTAAGTTTAAAAATGTGTCACTAAAGTGCCTTCAGTTAAAACGAATGTTACCATCATCACCCACGACTATTTAGTTGTCTTTGCCCTTATTGAAAACACCACCACCACTCGCAATTTGATATGTGTAAATTGTGTGTGCGTTTTGGTCGTTTTCTTGTATGAATTTTGGAAATAAGTCGTTTATTTGTATACTTTTGATTTTCGTAAACTGACAAAATGAGCAAAATCACAACGAAAAACAAAACTTTTACAATAAATCAGAGGGGTCACACGCCATCATGTTTCATTCCCTCAGCAAAGATAAAAGATGGCCCTGGAGTCCTTGACACGGAGTCGTGCTTGATCAAACGCGCCTCTGTGTCGCCTTGAAGAGGATAGACAAAATAGGTCACAACACACAGGGTCATGCCTCCATAGGCACGACCCGTGGCATATACTCATTATAAGATTTGCAAATCTAAGGATGATGGAACCCACAAAGTTGATTTTGGTCGTGCCTCCCCCCGAACTCTGACATAATAGACAAATGAATGCAGAGACAATTACACGAGTCATGCCTCTCCCCCTGTTTCTGCATATAAATAGAGTGCTTGAGTTGTCATTCTCTCCATCCTTTGGCATCTACTCTCTCTCAACACCACCACTTTCCACCATATTTCCGTCTTGTTTAGAGTTTGGTTTGTCTTAGTGTAACACTACGTGTTTTTATGTCCAATAAATTTCTGACACGTGTCCCGGTAATCTTCGTGTGACGTATGGTGAAGCAGGAGGGACCAAAGTCGTTGAAACGATAAATAATATTTGTATTTATGCTAAGAAATAAAGTTGAAGGACTTAAATAAAAATTTGGATTTTTTCAAGTTCTGGAGACCCCTTGCGGACCGCAAGGCTCAAGCCATACGGTCCGCAAGGAAAACAAAATCTATGGGCGCCTAAGGTCCTTACGGACCGTAAGGCAAAACCCATACGGTCCGCAAGGACCTGCCAGCGAGCAGAAAATGTCAGAACTCAGTTTGCCACCTCTTGTCATTTTTGCCATCTTTCTTGCATGCTTGCCACGTCCATGGACACTTGTTGACGTCCTATAACCTCTGGCAACCTCTTCTCTCTCCTCCATGGCTTTAAGATGAGTAGTTTGTAAGTTGCAACAAACTTACATGCACACTAAACTCACAAAGCCCATCAAGAGAAGCTCCTGGCCATTTGAAGGCATTCCTTTGTGTTATTAGCATCATCTAGACCCTATGTAAGTGTTCAAATTCGTGCTAAGTCCTTTTTATTAAGATTTTAGCTAAGGTCAAAGTTCCGTCGTAAAAACGCCTTGACTTTGATCTAGGACCATGATGGTCCAGCCATTGATCTTATCGAAAGTGGCTACGTGATCATAATAATGTAGGTGTTAATCTCTCAAGAGGTCACCTCCTGATTACCACGAATTCATGACCAATTAGCGAGTCAAAGTAAAAGTCAACAAAAGTCAAACTGGCCAGATTTAATAAAATGTAAAACTAAGTATATAGATGTTATAAAATATGTTTTGAAGCATAAACAACATAAAAATAAGTATTGAAATATGTATAAACTAATTTGACTCGTCAAGTCTCGGTCTAGAGTCGATTCGCAACCGAAAGTCGCAAGATTTGACTTCTGCTTTGACTTTCAATTCTGACCCGATTTAGAGGTTTAGACTACTGAATTTAAGTTGTTTTTTTAGGACCATGTTATAGTGTAGAATAACCTCTTAAATTTATACTACATGGTCCCTTTATAAATCTGCGTTTATACAAGTTTCCGCTTAAATGCCTAAACTTTGCAAAAAGGTCCTTTTCGGTATAAATCAAGATTTTAAACACTAAACACCATACAAATGAATTATGGACTGATTTATAAATTTTATTAAGTTATTTTGATGTCAAGAATCTGACCATAAAGTGCATTTCTATCGAATATGATTTATAAAGCATTAAATAGACTAAAATGCCCTTTTCGGCATTTTAGAAAGTTTAAACATAATCTCTTCCACGAAATATTTTATATACTGATGTAATATCATAAGTAGGTTATGTTGGGATATTAAAACAGTTTATAACCGGAGTTGATGCTATAGATTCGTAAAATGCCGTTAAATGACTAAACTACCCTTTTTACGACAAATTGGTTTTAACTAGATTTTTGGGTACGAAAACTTATACCTACTGTTGTAACATGATAAATAATATATTTTGGTAATTTAAAACTGATCATAACCTCAGTTTACATTAAACATCGAATTAAACGACATTTATCGACTTTATCGCACTTTCGGCACATAGTATGGTTTAAAACCTAACTATGAGCTAAGACTTAATACCTACTAGTTTATAAAATCATTTTCAATATTTTTTACAGTAAGTACAAATCCCAAATTCAGAATCTCAATTATGACTTCAAAGCAATGTGTGAAATTATCAAAATGCCCCTACGGCACATAGTTTGGTTTAAAACTATCAAAAACACATAGACTTGATATCCTACTGAAATAACATCACAAAATATATGTTTTTACTGAATAATTATGGTCTCGACATCAATTATGTTTTAAAATCCTTTTCTAAGCCTTAAAATGACCAAAATGCCCTTGTGTGGCGGAATTCGGATTTAAAATCTTTTCGGACCGATTTATTGATATCCTACTGATATCATAACATATTTTTAACATATAGGCATATGGAACTTGTATATGACTCTATCGGTTACCCGGTTTTACTTAGATGCTTACGCTTAAGCATACATAACTAGTTTGCGTAAAATAACCGAAACGGGTGTAACTTCGTCACTTTCCTATCAAAATCCAGAATGTTATTGGTATACCCATATTATACAAGTCTTAATACTTGATGGGTCCAATTAACCTTCTATTCCGGTCACCGCTTAATCTAGCGCATCATATCGTATTTATTTTAACGTAAGACTAGCCGGTTCAAGTCTAAGACTTAACTAAGGACCCGTTAGCATTCTAATTTGGTTATTAACACCATCATTCCAGACTAAACGCCTTCCGGTAAATTGTGCCTGTACTTATCTTGGATTTGCGGCTGAGTTTTTGGACTTCTCGAAGACTTAAGCTCAGGTAAATACTTTTAACCTATTTTCCCCATACGGGGTTGGGATACGGTATATTATTACCGCTTGGTCGGGTATGGAAGTTATGTTTTGTCCACTTATGATAATTAATTAAATTGCATAACCCGGTTTTGATATGTATTGTTTGAAACTAAACATTGGGGGTGGGCTTGACCGTGTCTGGGATATCCTTGGCTCACTAAAGTGCTAGTGGCCACGACTTAAGCAAGGTGTAGGCATACACCGGTAATTGCTATTGTTAATTAATGTCTGCTTTCTGTGTGAAAGTTCAGTAGTGGTGTGTCAGTCGATCATGTCTGGTTTCTGTACTGGGCCCCATATGTAAAAGACAAACATGTAAATCTGTATACAAGGTCTTGTACTATCCTGAGTTATTTATGAAAATGTGCCTTGTGCACCTAAAACCATTTTAAAATGGATTTTCAAAATTTGTCGGTTAATTGTATTTACCAGTGTAAACTAACGTATTTTCAAAAGATTAAAGTTACAAGTACAAGCACGAAATAGGCCGGAAGCTGCGGGGCATTTACGATAAGGAGTTGCGACCTCATAGTTGTGCATGTAGAGTCTGTTATCCTTTTATGTGTACATTTTATTATGATCCGCCTGTGGATCTTATTACGAACCTTTTGTATATTTGTGCCGAATTCTCTGGACACTATGGTTTGTAATAGTTTATATTTTTACTCCAAGCCTTCCGCTGTGTTGCTCTGTGTTGTAATTGGTTATGATGATATCAACTGTACGTCACGATATTCCCCACCGGGCCCACCGGAATACACGTGGAAATCTGGGTGTGACAGGTTGGTATCAGAGCCAAGGTTTGAGGGAATTCAACACTAGTCTTTAGAGTTTGATCTCAAACGACCCAGTAACACATTCCTTAGACTCTCGAGTCTGGGCTATGACCTAGGATTGTTCATTACCTTATTTTGATATTATTACTCTGCCTTGTTTTGTGTTTTGACTTATTTTTGAAGCAGGACAATGCCGCCTAAGTTTTCACGAGGAGTGAAAGGAAACGGAATAATGAGGAGTGGATCATCGAAGCAAGGGCCTTCCAACGCCCCTGTTTACAACCCTTATGAAGGATCGGATGACTCTTCGTCACCATGGGAACCTTACCCTCACCCACTACCTCACAAATACTAACCACCTTCTGACTCAGACCACACCCAACAACCCCAACATTCACACCATTCCCAACATTCCAATCACTCACAACACTCCCAATCTTATCAAGGAGAACTTAACCCCCACTTCTACCTAGATCACTCTCTGAAACCCCTCCTGAAGATTCCCCTGAACCAATGGAGGTAGACTCTGACCCCGAGATGCCTCAAACAGGGTCAATGGGGCACCCGATTGAAATATCCAGCGGATCAAACTCATATGCTGGAACCCCTTAACATTACCCTGATGACTTTATGGAAAGATGGGGACAATATGTCTTCGTCAACACCCCATCATACCACAGCACACCCTCATACCATACTCCTCAACTGGAACTACCTCCACTTGAGGAGGCACCAATGCAACAGGTGGAGCAACCTCAACCACCACCTGTACCCCAACCACCAAGAAGACGTGGGGCGCGCATGTCAGTGCGCCTAGGACCAAGAGTATGGTCACTCTCACCTAACCCTTACCCTACTATTCCCGAGGACCCACAAATGGGTGGACCCTCCCATACTTCACCATTTGTGGAACACCAACCACAACCAACCGTTGAGCCTTTGCCTCAACCACCACAATCCACTATTGAGCCTTCGACCCAACTACCACCATTGCCTCAGGGTTTTGAAAACTCAATTCCTACTTATCCAGATCCGTCTGGATACCATCACGTTGACACCTCCAACTGGCCCAATTACATTCATGATGCACCTTCCAACGACCCATACTTGGAGGTAGCCGCGTTTAACGCTCTTTATCCTAACCCTTATCAACTTCCACCTCACCAAGCTAGTGGATATCCTTATCATGGGTACCATCCTTCTGGTGCACCTCCACCCTATGTATACAAACATCCGGGTGCACTGCAGCCACAACTTCCACCCCAACCTCAACCTCAACCACAGCCGCAACAACCACCTATACTGGAGGTTGTGAACGAAGCATTAAAAAGGGTGGAAGAACTACAGCAACAGACGGCCAAATCCAGAAAGAAGACAAGCAAGCTGTTAAAAGGGCTTATAAGAACGATTAAGGGAAAGAAGGATTAAAATCTTCTCTTTTATCATTATGTAATTTCATTTAATGTAGTCCCTGTGTGGACACTCATTTCATTTAATGTAGTCCCTGCGTGGACATTTTGATTATTTCAGTATAGTCCCTGTGAGGAAAATTTTCCTTATTTAAAAGTCCTATTTATGGACACTATTGTATCACACTTTTATCATTAATGGAATTTTTGGAATTTTAATTTATCTGTTCCTTTGCACCAGTTGTTCAAATGATCGTCTCAATTTTTAATTCGAAATTTATGATCAGCTATATATATTTCCAAAAGATCCTCTTGATGGTTTACACCCGCCAAGTGATTAGGTTATATGAATTAGCAAAACGATAGTTATATGGTTTTCTACCATGATAGTTAAGGTTGAGATTTCCCTTCTATCCAGGGGTGGTGAACTACGTTCTAAGCCTCCTAGTCTGCCTAATCTGGACTAGTTATTTTAACCATTTCAAGAATTTTATTCTACAAGTTAATATATTTAAGATATTGACCTCCTGGTAAGTATGACTCGAGGAACCACACGAGCCACAAAGGTAATGGACTACGTCCAAACCTACACGATCTATTTCGATCCTGATCAATCATCAACGCAATGATCATTTTACTTAACACCCATTAATGGTGTAATGCTTACAAGCTGTAATTATGTCCATTAGTGACAAATGACGGTTGTAGTCTGCGACTCCCTGTCTCGAGGTAGTAAAACTATGTTCGAACCTCGAAGCTTCATGATCCTTTTGTGATATTCATATTATATAATTCAAGTCGTTACGACAAGCCTTTGATGCTATTCTTATTTTGTCCTTTGTGACAGGCCTTTTTGTGCCATATTTAAACACCCCCATAAACTTCACAAGTTTACATGGTTTAATTATACATGCCCCACATTATAATGCAAGTCATCAAGCGTGTATGACTAATTAAAACTTATATTATTATAGCTTTGGCAAACAAGATGGCATTCAAACAAAGTGAATAGTCAAAGAAAGGATGATGACGTAAATGAGAACATCGTTATAACAAAAGGAGATCTTCAAGAACTTATTGCCACAGAAGTTGAAAAGGCAATAAAGAATCACGCTGAAAAGCTGTTAGAATCAAGTGCTTCACATTCTAAACACTCGTCCAAGCATACCACCCATCAATTCTCAAAACCTCCTTCAGAAAAGAAGGAACACTCGGAGCTCGAATGTGAGGAGAGAGAGGGAGGAATACCAGAAAAAGACTAAATTCTCGAAAGATGGTTGCTTGTATAAGTACTTTGTGTCTTGCAAACCGCGAGACTTTACTGGAGAGAAAGGAGCAGTAGAAACTCTGAGATGGTTGGATGAGATTGAAATAGTTGTAGAAATTAGCGGATGCACTGAAAAGGATGTCGTGAAGTATGTTGCACAGTCAGTCAAAGGTGATGCTCTTGTATGGTGGAAGTCAATAATTCAATCATCTGGGAAGGTTTACTTGTATAATTTGAGTTGGGAGAAATTTGTAGATTTGATAAAAGAAACCTACTGTCCACCTCACGAGGTGGAAAAGATTGAAACAGATTTTCTGGGTTACAGATGAAGAATTTAGACTGTAGGAAGTATTTGTCTGACTACAACTCCATGTCAAGATTGTCATTGGCTTCATAGACGACCTAAGGTCAGGTTATCATCAAACCTACTGTCCACCTAAGGTCAGGTTATCATCAGCTCAAGGTTAGAACGGAAGATGTCCCGAAAACAGCATTTAGGACCAGGTATGGTCATTATGAGTTTTTAGTGATGCCCTTTGGGCTCACAAATGCACCTGCAGCCTTTATGGATTTGATGAATAGAGTATGTAAACCTTACCTAGATAAGTTTGTCATTGGCTTCATAGACGACATTCTTATCTATTCTCACAGTCAGGCTGACCACGAGAAACATTTGAAGCATATTCTTGAATTGCTGAGACAAGAAAAGCTCTACGCAAAGTTTTCGAAGTGTGAGTTTTGGTTGCGTGAAATTCAGTTCTTAGGACATGTTGTCAGTGAACGTGGAATCCAAGTGGATCCTACTAAGATTGAAGCCATCATGAACTGGCAAGCTCCTAAGACTCCATCAGAGATACGTAGCTTTTGGGAATTGGCTGGTTACTATCGGAGATTTATCGAAAATTTTTCAAGGATAGCTAATCCATTGACCACATTAACCCGCAAGGAATTTAAGTTTGTTTGGGGTTCGAAGCAGCAGGAAGCCTTTGATAAAGCAGAGATTAAGTAATGCTCCTGTGCTAACCTTACCTGAAGGAATTGAAGACTTCGTGGTTTATTGTGATGCATCGCACACAGGAATGAGCTGCATGCTTATGCAACGAGGTAAAGTGATCGCCTATGCCTCGCGATAGGTTCATGATAGGAACTATACCACGCACGATCTGGAGTTAGGCGCCGTGGTGTTTGCGCTCAAACTATGGAGACACTATTCATACGGGACAAAGTGTATTATATACACGTATCATAAAAGTCTCGAACATTTATTCAACCAGAAAGATTTTAATATGCAACAGCGTCGGTGGATGGAAACGCTCAATGATTATGATTATGATTGCGAAATCCGTTATCACCCAGGCAAGGCAAATGTGGTTGCCGATGCCTTAAGTCGCAAGGAAAGGGTTAAACCCATTCGGGTTAACGCCAAAAGAATGGAAGTAAGGAATAACTTAAATGAAAATATTTTAGATGCACAGAAACAAGACTTGTTGGAGTCGAATCTTACGAATGAAGAATTGGGTAAAGTTGTGGAACAACTCACGCCGGGAAGTGACGGAATCCTTAGATTCTGTGGACGAATTTGGATTCCAGTCTTTGGAGGACTTAGGGATTTGATCCTCCAAGAAGCACATAGTTCAAAATACTCTGTTCACCCGGGTAGTGATAAAATGTACAAGGATTTAAGGCCCAACTATTGGTGGGCAGGGCTAAAGAAATCCAAGCTACTTATGTAGCTAAATGTTTAACGTGTTTGCAAGTTAAGGCCGAACATCAGAAACCGTCAGGACTACTGCAGCCGTTAGAAATCCCAATGTGGAAATGGGAATGTGTAACTATGGATTTCATTACCAAGTTACCAAAGGCAAATCACGGAAACGACACGATATAGGTCATCATGGACAGGTTGACAAAATCGGCTCATTTTCTACCCATTAAAGAAACCTACCGTTCCGATGAATTAGCAACACTTTATGTAGATGAGATCGTATCCTTACACGGTGTGCCGGTATCCATTATGTCTGATAGAGACACAAGGTATACTTCACACTTTTGGAAAAGTTTCCAACAGGCCTTGGGCACGCGATTGAACTTTAGTACGGCATATCACCCGCAGACGGATGGACAAAGCGAACGTACTATTCAAACATTGGAAGACATGTTGCGCGCGTGTGTAATCGATCAAGAAGGAAGTTGGGACAAACACTTGCCTCTAGTCGAATTCTCCTATAATAATAGTTATCACGCAAGCATTCAGGCCGCTCCATTTGAGGCCCTATACGGGAGAAAATATAGTGATCTCATGATGACACGTGGCATCTCCCTAACCATTGATGAGCCCACGATCCGTGTGCACTAACGGATGGCCACAAAACTTAACGGAATAGCAAAAGATTCCGTTAAGGTTATCATCTCTCATTTTGGCGCCCAAACTCCGGCTATAAATAGGTAACTTGGACTTCAAGTAGAAGGTATTCACTCTTAACTACTCTCTCTCTTACTATACTTTACTTCCGACTACCTGTACTTATTCTCACGCCGGAGGGTGGTCACGGAGAAAACCCCCCTTCTCCCCGTGGCGAGCTAACGGTGTCCTTTTTTCAGGATCAGCCGGAGTACTGTTACATTCATCATTTTCGTGAAACCAAACGAAGGATTAACCCTTTTATGCAGAGCCCATTCCATAAATCTACTTATTATTCCGGTCTGGTCGGTCTAGGGTTTCTTCATTGGCGCCCACTGACTTTCTTTATTTTCTCATCTTTCGTTTTGTTTCACCCAGGTCTACAGCTTCATGGCTGATGGACCATCATTTCCAGGTCCTCGATCGAAGATCCGTCATGTCGGCGGAGCTCCTCAGGTCAACGGACAAATCGTTGAGGATTCGTCCGGTGAAGCTGATTTGCCATATGATCCTGATCATGCGAGCATTCCAGTAACACCGGCGGCTCCTCATGTTGACGTTGCATCAATCCTTCCACCTGGAGAGACTCCATTATCATGGTTGATTTAAGTCTCAAACTGCTCTAAACGCCATGTATGCTCAGTTATGTGCTCAACTCGGAACTCAAGCTTTTCAAGCTCCGGTTCGTACACCGCAGGCCCGTGCTTCGCCGGCGCCCCGAGCATTGAGTTACGGAACTCAGAACCAAGATCGTGCACTTTCATATGTATCTGTGCATGAAACTGAGATGTATTCTAAAACCAGAAATGATTCTATTCATTCTGGTAACAGACATCAGGAAGAGAATGTCCAGCGACGACCTTCAGTTCACTCACGTTTGGGCCCTCGATCGTCGCAGAAGTGGAACACCCAACACGATGAGTATGATAAGACTTATGAAAAAGGAGATAGTGCAAGTGTCTTCAATCGTTTATCTACAGACCATGCTAGTTATAAGCCTAGGATCCAAGCAGTGTACAATCCTGAGGCGGAACATGATTATAACTTGATCTACCGACCTGCTGAAGCTGCAGAACAATCAAAGTTTGTGAAGGAAATCGCTCTAGCCCCGCTAGAGCGAGCAAAATTACCATCAAATGTTGGTAAGTTTAACGGATTATCAGATCCAGACGATCACATGCGCCTATTCACTAGCGCAGGACTTATTGGAGGATGGACTCTACCTATTTGGTGTCATCTGTTTGTGCAAACGTTAACTGGGGTTGCGCGACTGTGGTTCGATAACTTGCCGACAGGTAAACTCTCTTCATGGAATGATCTTAAGGAAAAATTCTTTACTCATTTCAGTCAGCAGGATCGTTATGTTAGAGATTCGTCGGATGTGATGAACATCTGGCGAAGAGACAACGAGTTTGGAAGATTTTATTACGCGATACAAAAAGGAGGTTTTAGAAATTGGTGACGTGCATGAAGATCTTATCCAGGCACAGTTCAAGTACGCAGTAAGATGTGAGGAAATGATTAAGGTACTTTCTGGTACTACTGGTTTACCGAAAAGTTGGGATAAGCTCATGGCAGCAGCCAAGGTCTATGCGCAGACCGAGCGCAGCCTTAATTCAAAGAGACCTCCTCTACCTCAGCATCGTCCTGAAGATTTGAGCAAAAGAGGTCGGAAGTTTAAAAAGACTTGGAAGGACTCGAACCACAGTTCTTACTCACCATACTCTCCAATGGACGCCCGCGCAACGATTAACAAAATCACAACTCAGAAAGCTATTAAGAACAAGAATAGAGAGCGACAGTGGACTCCTCTCAATAAATCTCCCGCGGAAGTCTTGAGTACTGAGAATTATCAATTCAAACAACCCCAGCCCATGAAGAACAAAAAAGGACAAGACTCAAACCTCTTCTGTGATTTCCACAAAGACACAGGGCATACAACCGATAATTGCATTAGCCTACGCACAGAAATTGAAAAGGCCCTGAAAAGTGGTAAACTGACACACTTGGTGCAATCAGTTCGAAAAGAGGTCAGGCAACTCACGCACGGTGATGAGGGCCAAGAAATAAAAGATGAAACAAGTTGCCATGATCCAAGGGAGCTCGTCGCGCAAGCGCAGCTTTCAAAGGTTCCGAAGGAAAATGGCGAGAGCGACAAGTGATATTTCCTGTGGTTCCAGGTGGGCGTCTGGAAGAAAGACCAGTGGTAATTTCAGGAATCTTTGGCCATTACCAGACCGACTATATGTTCATAGATCCGGGAAGTTCTATGGATATCATATATGAACAGTGCTTCAAACAGTTAGATCCGGAAGACAAGGCACGCCTAGAACCAGTTGACTTCCCATTAACTGGATTCTGCAATGAGGCTGTCTTTCCTCTTGGACTAATAGTTTTGGACGAAGAAGACGAAGTCGTGTAGGATATAAGATTAATTAAAATCAATATTATGAACGGGTTAGACACACAGTCCAGCGGTGGACTGTGTGCAAACAATATGTATACGTCCCGAGTTCGATCCTTGACACACGCACCTTCGCAGTAATAAAATGTCCTTTTTTTTAACTGAACCGGATCCACAACAGTAAGATGTTAAGTATAATAAAAACCAGAATATTTACCAAGTTAGACACACAGCCCAGCGGTGGACTGTGTGCCAAACTAAACCACAGGTCCCGGGTTCGAGACCTGTGGAGAGCACCGAGTCGATACATTAAATCCTTTTTAAAATGAATGATTTTCGGATTAATTTAATTAGTGTATAAATATAATTAAAAACAGAAATATTTCGGGTTAGACACGTAGCTCAGTTGGTAGAGCTGCGTGCACGCGTACGGGAGGTCACGGTCAGCGGTCAACAAGTCAACGGTCAATGGTCAAAAATCAACATTTTTTTTTATTATTTTTATTTATTTATTTAAATTAAAAATAAATTAAAAATACTTAAAAATAACATTTTTAAAGTTAGAACATAGCCTTAAACTCACAAAATATATCCAAAAATCCTATTAAAATTGTTAATAAAATCCATTTATTTACCTTACTTTTCGTTATTAATTAGGTTAGTTTTTCCTCGTCGATCAATCCTCTAAACTTGTGCGCATTCAACATCATCAACTGAACGCACCCAATGTGAGTGAATCTTACAACTCCCCTTTTTATTACACGTTTTGGGGTGTATCATGTGTCACTAAAACTAATTCGTTTATTCAAACTCGTGCCATACCATATTATGATTTAAACTTAGAATGTAAATATTGTTTGTAGTTATGTATTACATATTGTCAAGTTGTATGCAAATTATTTGTTAGGCCCATCAGTTCCTCGTGGGAGACGAGTTGAACAACGCGTGCCTTAAAACTCATTCATTAGGCCCATCAGTTCGTAGAACAACGCGTGCCTCAAAACTCATTCATTAGGCCCATCAGTTCCTCGTGGGAGACGAGTTGAGCAACGCATGCCTCAAAACAATCTATTATTGTATGTGTGTGCATTATTTAATATTAAGTGATTTGTGAATAAGTTTACATCTATATTTACTCATATGTGGTTATGCACTTTATTTTATAATCAATTCAATAAACTTGTTTAAATGTTTTTCATAGGATTCACTCGCCAACTTTTTGTTGATCCAAAAACCATTTTTACACATGATACAGGTGAACAGGATGAAGCAAGGAAAACATAGGAAATGCCTTAGAAGAAAATAATGAAGTCTAGAAAGATGTGTAGAACATGTTGTAATTATGATTGTATGATTCCCTTTAAATTGTAATAATAAATATGAAACGTTATAATAAATGTCATGAGCTTTGATGAAAACCCAATCATGCCCCGATCACCTTTTTCCGCTGCGGGTCGGGGTGTGACAGATTGGTATCAGAGCTTTTGACTATAGGGATATAGGATAGGTTATTAGACCCTTAGAGCCTATACTATAGTTGATTAGATTTTAATTGTTTATGTGGTTATATGCAAACTCATGATGTTTATTTCTTTCATATTTATTACATACACAAATGCATGCAAATACTTCCGATACTACATTTTGTGATACATAGTGAATTATACTTACAGTCAGACATACATAATTACATACACATTCATCATACATATTTCAATGCTCACATATTCAAATCATCTTCATACTTCCGTTATTCAAGATTTTGTCGCATTTTTCATTTTTCAAATCTCATCAAAGTGAGTTCTGCGACGGGCATGTAGTAACTGTAAGGGTACAAGTACCGGTAGTCGGAACGTCCTGTCTAGGTTGACATTCGTATAAATCCAATATAACGGACCAGTTTGCCTACCTGGGGACTAACGATGAGAGTACGAAGGACCTATTAGGCCAAAGCATGCCACACCAAACGTCGTTCGAACTAACCCCACTTTGAGGTGTCACCGTGTCCACACCTGGATACATTCCGAATATCATACGTTACATACATATTTCTCGATTTTCTCCGGGTTTTAGTGTACGTAACCAGGCTAACACATGCGAACCATATGAAAAACCCGGTAATCATGGGGGCCCACATGATTACGAAGGTGAAGTATGGCGGCATGCAAGGCCCAATTACGAGCAAAGCCCAAGACATCCTATGGATGTAGTAGATTTATTATTTTATATTTATTTTATAAATGTTCATTCCTAAATACGACACATGATCCCTAAAACATCCAACTCATACTCTTGATATGTATTCCTTGTAGATGTCTTCTAGCCTCGCTCATAGAAAGATGAGATCAGGAAAAGCCCGCGAGCGCATGGCTGCCCAAATCGCTCAACAAATGGCTGCCGTAATACCCAACATTGTAGTTCAAGTCCAACAAGCCCTTACCGCTAATCCCGTCAACCAAGAAGATCAAAATGTTATCAACCCTCCCCCAAATACCACTAAATGCACCTACAAGCATTTCAAATCCTGCGACCCTCCAAAATACGAAGGGACTGAAGGTGTCACCGCTCTCCTCCATTGGTTTGAAGAAAGGAGAACACTTTTCTAAATTGCGATTGCCCCGATGATCGCAAAGTGCGATATGCTACTAGTCGTTTACTTGGAATGGCACTTACATGGTGGAATACAGAGAAGGCCAAACGAGGTGTTGAAGATGCTATGACTTTGACTTGGGAAGAGTTGAAGGAAATCATGACAAGACGGTTTTGGCCAAGGAGCGAAATCAAGAAATTAGAGGATGAGTTCTATTCGTTGAAACAAAAGGAAGGCGACCACACAACATACAACAAGAGATTCCTTGAGTTAAATCAAATGGTTCCCAACTTGTTCACTCCCCTCTACCGTTTGATCGAGCACTACATTCGAGGTCTTCCTTCAAAAATCTAAGACTCTATAATAAGTACCACGCCTGCAACTTTGGAAGCAGCAATGGAGTTAGCTACAGAGCTCACCGAGAACCGCATACGGAATAAAGACTTCAAAGAGGAGAAGAAGAAGGATAAAGCATCGACTGAAACCTCAAACTCCAGCCAAACCGAATCCCCTTCTCAACCCATTTTTAAGAGAAAACGAGATGGGCAACTTTTCGCTGTCACCCAACGCAACCAACCAGCCTCACAAGCCGTACCCCTCCAAGCTATCCCAATCACTCAAGTAGCACCCAACTCAACTTACCCAAATAAGAAACTTTACCTTGGACCTCACCCTCAATGTAACACCTGTTTTTATCACCATCCATCTACCTTACCTTGTCGACTATGTGCGAATTGTGGACGCTATGGTCATTTGAGCAAGGTTTGCCGCACCTCTCAAAACCAAATCTCTTCCCCTACTCAAAACATGATCCAAACATGTCAACAACCCCAATACCCCATGTTACCTTATGTTCGAGCTTGTTTTAATTGTGGCGACCCTACCCATTATAGAAACACGTGCCCTCGATTGGTTAACATCATAAACACCCAAGCTCAAGCAAACCCAGTTAACCAAGCAAATCAAGGAAACCCAACCACTAGGCCACCAGCAAGAGGAAGAGTTTCCAACATCAACGCCAATCCTGTTGAAGATAATGACGGCCCAAACGAACCACCCAACTAGTCTCCTTCACCAAAAATCAATTCAACTCCAACTGCTTCGTTTTTATAGTTTTTCTTTATGTTATCTCAACTTTCATGTATCTCAATTATAAATTGGAAATTTATCCAAGAATCTTAATGCGAATTACTATTTCAGTTTTGTTTTATACTCACTGATTTAACATTCATATCATCTCATTATTTAAAGAAATTGGATTGTGTTCCATTTCTACATAGACTAACCTCTCCATCATAACAAACGAGAGAGGTACTGTCATCATTCAAACATGTATACTATCAGAATTAAGACTCAAGCTTTGGCTGTTGTGTTTGTTTATGTTTTAGAGTCAGATAGGACTAATCGTAACTTACTAATAAAACCAATGAAAATTTGACGAGAATATGGTGGATACGCCGCTGGTACTTCCTATATATAAGTATTCTTGTCAAAGGATCAGAGGCATTATCAGGCGGTTATGAGAAGTTCCATGTAGGATTTAGTATTGTCTTGGTTGAAGTTTGTGTTATACTCACTGATTTAGCATTCATATCATCTCATTATTTAAAGAAATTGGATTGTGTTCTATTTTTACATAAACAAACCTCTCCATCATAACAAACGAGAGAGGAACTGTCACCATTCAAACATGTATGCTATCAGAATTAGGACTCAGATATTGGTTGTTGTGTTTATTTATGTTCTAGAGTCACATCATAGAACCAATCATAACTTACTGATAAAACCAATGAAAATTTGACAAGAATATGGGGGATACGCCGCTGGTACTTCCTATATATAAGTATTCTTGCTAAAGGATCAGAGGCATTGTCAGGCGGTTATGAGAAGTTCCATGTAGGTTTTAGTATTAGAAGTTTATTTTAGGATATAACCTTATCTTTCCAAACATATCAAAACTCTTGCGCATGAAATCATATTTAGTCAACCAACTCTGTTTATCAATATTCATTAACTTAGGCATCAAAAAGCGATTCCTGTAGCAGGGTACTCAACCCTTACAAGGAACGTTACCGCCTCAAACAAAATTTAAACTCTTACTCCTTTTTAAGTATTTAATGGTCAATTAAAACACCATCCTTTTGAGACAAACATGCCACTACTTAAATTTCGGGACGAAATTTCTAAAAGTAGGGGATACTGTAACATCCGTCAAAAACCGGATTTACCAAACCCGCTTCGTTTATTAAACAAACAACCAGTTAAAAATTTCGTTGCGTATTTAATGCTCAAATTAATTTTAAACGATACATAATTAATAAGTATATTAGAATATAAAATTTATATTTGAAAATGTACTAAAAATAGTGATTTAAAAATAAAATGCTGAAGCCGGGTTTCGAACCCGGGTCAGCCGAGCATCATTCAAGTTCTTAACTCACATCCCTCCAATCGCTCCGCCACTTATGATTTTTGTTTACATATTGATTCAATTAATACATATAATAAAAACTGAAGTCGAATTCGGTCACTCAAGTCACTGATGCCGGAAATCCCGACAAAATCGTCAATCTTTAACGTTTTCTTTTGTCATACGGATACGTTTACACCCACGCCGGTTATAACTGAAAGACCTTAATGGCACTCATTCAAATCATCTGACCGTAACCGAAAAGTGTTGAATTCGAAACCGGAAATACACTTAAACCTGAGTTATACTTTATTCATCAGTGAGCTCGCGAGTTTATGAAGATTACACTCTTCTTTTCGCTCAGAAAAACCTCACCGCAGTCGCCGGAATTCTCTGCAAATTAACCGGAAATTACCGTCCTTTCTGCTTACTCTAAAATAAGATTTTAGAGCTCATACTGACATCACCCACACTCACCTTAAACCTCTAAAGAATCTCTGTCGCAAGAAATTTCACTCGCCGGAATTCTCTGCAAGTCGCCGGAAAACCGAGACTTTCATCTGCACGAATCAACCCCAGACGACATTGCCGGATTTTCTGTTTTCGCCGGAAAACTTCTGGATTTTTCGGAAACTCGTTGTTAACCGAAGGAGTTCCCAAAACAGAGCCGACGATCTTTGCCGGACTTCTGAAGAAAGACGATCAGTTCGGTACAATCATTCCCCAAACCCTTTTCTGTTCAATACATTGCAATTGTTTATAAATTCGTTAGATTAATTTAACAAATAGCTGTTAGTTAACCGTTGTCTGTGTTTTGGACGAAGAAGACGAAGTCGTGTAGGATATAAGATTAATTAAAATCAATATTATGAACGGGTTAGACACACAGTCCAGCGGTGGACTGTGTGCAAACAATACGCATACGTCCCGAGTTCGATCCTTGACACACGCACGTTCGCAGTAATAAAATGTCCTTTTTTTAACTGAACCGGATCCACAACAGTAAGATGCTAAGTATAATAAAAACCAGAATATTTACCAAGTTAGACACACAGTCCAGCGGTGGACTGTGGGCCAAACTAAACCACAGGTCCCGGGTTCGAGACCTGTGGAGAGCACCGAGTCGATACATTAAATCCTTTTTAAAATGAATGATTTTCGGATTAATTTAATTAGTGTATAAATATAATTAAAAACAGAAATATTTCGGGTTAGACACGTAGCTCAGTTGGTAGAGCTGCGTGCACACGTACGGGAGGTCACGGGTTCGAGTCTCACCCAGCGCACACATATAACCGACCGACCCGGTCAACGGTCAAAGGTCAACAAGTCAACGGTCAATGGTCAAAAATCAACATTTTTTATTATTTTTATTTATTTATTTAAATTAAAAATACTTAAAAATAACATTTTTAAAGTTAGAACATAGCCTTAAACTCACAAAAATATATCCAAAAATCCTATTAAAATTGTTAATAAAATCCATTTATTTACCTTACTTTTCGTTATTAATTAGGTTAGTTTTTCCTCGTCGATCAATCCTCTAAACTTGTGCGCATTCAACATCATCAACCGAACGCACCCAATGTGAGTGAATCTTACAACTCCCCTTTTTATTACACGTTTTGGGGTGTACCATGTGTCACTAAAACTAATTCGTTTATTCAAACTCGTGCCATACCATATTATGATTTAAACTTAGAATGTAAATATTGTTTGTAGTTATGTATTACATATTGTCAAGTTGTATGCAAATTATTTGTTAGGCCCATCAGTTCCTCGTGGGAGACGAGTTGAATAACGCGTGCCTTAAAACTCATTCATTAGGCCCATCAGTTCGTAGAACAACGCGTGCCTCAAAACTCATTCATTAGGCCCATCAGTTCCTCGTGGGAGACGAGTTGAGCAACGCGTGCCTCAAAACAATCTATTATTGTATGTGTGTGCATTATTTAATATTAAGTGATTTGTGAATAAGTTTACATCTATATTTACTCATATGTGGTTATGCACTTTATTTTATAATCAATTCAATAAACTTGTTTAAATGTTTTTCATAAGATTCACTCGCCAACTTTTTGTTGATCCAAAAACCATTTTTACACATGATACAGGTGAACAGGATGAAGCAAGGAAAACATAGGAAATGCCTTAGAAGAAAATAATGAAGTCTAGAAAGATGTGTAGAACATGTTGTAATTATGATTGTATGATTCCCTTTAAATTGTAATAATAAATATGAAACGTTATAATAAATGTCATGAGCTTTGATGAAAACCCAATCATGCCCCGATCACCTTTTTCCGATGCGGGTCGGGGTGTGACATACATCGACGACTTGGTCATCATGAGCAATTCAGAAGAAATAATGCTAGAAAATATCCAGGGAACCTTTGATTCCTTGCGCAAGGTCAATTTGAAGTTAAACCCAGGGAAATGCTCTTTTGGGATGGAAGAAGGAAAATTCCTAGGTTTGTGGTTACGATGGAAGGATTCAAAGTCAATCCTGAAAAGGTGGAGGCCATCCAAAAGATGTCGTCTCCCACCACCATCAAAGAAATGCAACGATTGGCTGGGAGATTAGCTGCGTTTAATCGTTTTTGGCTAATCATGCTGCGAAATCATTCCCATTTATCCTAACCTTGCGTAATTGTGTCAAAAGTAAAACGTTTTCATGGACTCCCGAAGCGGAGAAAGCTTTTCAAGAAATGAAGGATTGTCTTATTCAATTACCCACACTTACTGCGCCGCGCAGTAAAGAGCCAATGATTCTTTATCTCTCAGCATCTCCAATGGCAGTTGGAGCAGTATTAATGGTGGATCGCGAGGGTGTTCAATCCCCAATTTATTACATCAGTAAAATGCTAAATGATCCAGAAACTCGATAGTCTATAATGGAAAAATTAGTGTTAGCTCTTGTTCACGCTTCGCGCAGCCTGACACGGTATTTTCAGGACACGTCATTACGGTCCTGACAAATTTCCATATTGGTCAAGTCTTATCTAAACCAGATGTATCGGGACGCCTCACGAAGTGGGCAATCGAATTAGGAGCATACAACATATGTTACAAGCCAAGACCAGCTATCAAAGGTCAAGTATTAGCCGACTTCATTGCTGAAATTCCAGCAGATAAGGTTGAAGAATGCAAAGCAATTCAAAATCCAGTTCCCATTGTTGATGACAGAGAATGGATCCTATACACTGATGGCGCAGGAGCAGGATTACGTTTGATAAGTCCAGACGGTGCAGAATTCACTTATGCAATTCGGCTTGAGTTTAAGAGCACCAACAATGAAGCAGAATATGAAGCTTTCTTAGCTGGATTGTGCCTAGCTATTAAAATGGGTGCGTCGAACCTAGCAGCTCACGTTGACTCTAAGCTTGTTGCTAAACAAATTGTAGGATCTTATGATGCAAAGGGCGACATCATGGCCCTCTATCTTGAACAAGCAAAAGCACTCATCACTCAGTTTAAGCAATTCAAAGTTGTTCATGTAAATCAGAGTGAAAATAAACATGCTGATGCTTTGAGCAAGTAGCTGCAACGAGTTTTCAACATTTGGCAAGAGAGGTTCGCATTGAAGTTTTAAGCAACCTATCAGTGCCACTCAAACAAGTAAGCATGGTTGAAATCGGATCCATCTTGGATGTCTCCAATAATTATGTACCTGCTGCATGGATCGCTTCCAGCAAACAAAGCCCAAGCAAGGAAAATACGATGTAAGGCAAGCAATTACGAAATGGCTGATGGTATCTTATACCGAAAGTCATATTCTGGACCTTTACTTCGTTGTGTGAGTAAACATGATGCGCAATATTTAATACGAGAAATCCACAAGGGATTATGTGGTATCCATTCTGGACCGCGCATGGTGGTGGCCAAGATCATGAGTACAGGCTATTACTGGGCCGGAATGTAAGTCGATGCAGTTGAGATGCTGCGCAAGTGTATGTCCTGTCAGAGGCATGCGCCGAAGACGCTGCGCCCAAAGAAGCCTTTGGTTCCGATAACCACCGCTTGGCCTTTCCAACAGTGGGGGTTTGATCTCATCGGACCCTTTCCTGATGCGCCGGGCGCAGTCAAGTTCGTTATTGTTGCTGTCGATTACTTCATCAAATGGGTAGAGGCGAAGCCATTGGCATCCACTACAGCAATGGTAGTTCGTAAATTTATATGGGAAAACATTATCTACCGTTTTGGCTTACCGCTACGAATCATAACCGATAATGGCCCAAATCTCGCAGCTACAGAACTGCAAGCTTGAATGCAGGAAATGAAAATCGAACATGTTTTTGCCTCCGTTGCTCACCCACAAGCGAACGGTCAGGTAGAAAGCATAAACAAGCATCTAGTGGAGGGCATAAAGGCATGTCTCGGTACAGCACGGCGTGGTTGGGTAGATGAATTACCAAGTATACTATGGGCGCACCGGACGATGCCAAAAACAAGCACTGTCGAAATACCTTTTAGTCTGGTTTATGGCATAGAAGCTGTGTTACCAGCAGAAATTAGTCTCCCATCACCCAGAATGCTTGCTCTTGAAAAGCAGAACAACGAAGAGCAGCGCCGACTTGATCTTGATTTGGTTGAAGAGAGGCGCGAGAATGCAGCGATACGCGAAGCTAAGTATAAATCTCAAATGGAAAATTTTTACAACAAACGGGTACGCGTATGCACTTACCCGGAGATTTTGTACTTCGCGACAACGAAGCATCGAGCGTTGAAAAGCCAGGAAAACTGGCACCCAAATTGGAAGGACCTTATGTAATTCATGAAGTCCTGGGCAAAGGAACTTACACATTAAAGCGCTTGGACGGCTCCAGTGTCCCACGGACCTGGAACGCTCAGCAGTTGCGCAGGTGTTACATGTAATCTCAGAGCTCATCAAACCATGCGCTTTACATGAGCCTGCTTACATTAGTTTTCATTTGTAATCTTAGTGGCAGATTGTAAGCTTTACGCATTATCAATAAAATAACATACTTTCTGTCGCTACTTACATTCTTTTATATATTTATTACAAATGCATGCAATTCCTTTGGATAAACAAAAACACATACTCATGAGCCACAAGATGACACAATGCTTGTGCTCACACATGAGGTTATTGTTCATTTGTCTATCCTAAACAAGTAATTGGTTACATGAAAAAAATGTAAACTAAATATATTATATTCACATTAGAAGCACTTGCGCACAAACGCAACGATACATCAAAAACAATATACAAATAGCTACGGAAATAGACACAATCTAACTCTATTTCCCTGCATCCTTCGGATCTTCTTGTTTCTCCGCCTCATAGAAGATTTCCTTTAGTATATCCACGAAATCATCATGTTGCAGCGCAGCATCAACAAGATCCATGACAGGAATATGTAAATGAGCATAACTCTCTTTGGCGGCAGTATAGAGAGCAACAGTATCGGTTCCATGCATAGCAGCGCGGGTTGTGCCCCATTGGGTTTTCAGCGCATGGGCCACATGAAGTGTGCATTCCTTATAGCCCTCAGCATGGCCATCATTTCGTGCCGCCACCACGAGTTCCAGCACTCTCTCATCTAACTCCGTCGAGTTCAAAATAGAGTTTGCAATCTGTAAACAAGCGCATCAGTATAAGATATATTAAGTCAGCGAAGATGTTTATATTACAGGAAAGGGACAATACCTCCACAATCCTATACTCTCGCAACCAAGTAAGCTGGTTCATGAGTGATTCGGTCAGGCTTTCTGCTGTAGCGCGAGCGACCTCTGTGTCGTTAATCTTTTGTTCACCTTAGGTCAAACGGCAGGTCAACTCGGCCTTCTCAGTACGATGAAGGTTGATATCCTTTTTCAAAGTATCAACCTCATCTTGCAGCCACGCCTCGTCAAATAACATAGAGGTTAGATCATCAATCTCTTTATTCTTAAGGAGGAGAGTCATTTTGGTTGCTACCTCATACTGCTCACTCCTCTCTCTATGAGAACGAGCCTCTACCACCGCAGCAACAACATCATTTTTCTCTTTCTTGAGCTTCTCAATTTCATTGCGCGGAGAAATTTTTTCGTTATTATCTCGATCACAAGCTTCCACAAAGCGCTTGCGATCCTCATCATGTTGCGCAGCAGCGGCCTCACATTTCCGCTTCCAAGAAAGCGCGGACCATTCTTCGGTCTTCCTTTCCTCCTCAAACTTGGCTTTCTCAGCCTCAAAATCCACGATCATCTTTAACATCTTCTCTTTTTCAAATTTGGCTTTCGCCTTGTCAATCTCAACCTCATCCCACTCCTTGTTCATGTTGCCCCACTCGCGCACAATTCTGTTCATCGTGGAAGAGGCAAGAGCAGACTCTTGTAAAAATGTTTGATAAGTGACATTATGGTTTTTCTCTTCTTGGCGCTTCACCTCTGCTGGAGGGAAGATGCCCTTATACCACTCCCGGCAGGAGTGCCAATCTGTAAAAACATCACCCTGTTTAACCTTCCACACAGGCTGATGGATCTTAGAGGCCCGCTTCTTAGAATAAGAATGATAATAATAATCCCCAGGCATTTCCTCGGGGCAAATCGGTGACTCCTCCTCTGGATCATCAAAAATTGACATAAAATACTCGCCTCTGGTGGAAGGGCCAACACCCTTAGAAATAAACATTGAAGGCTCAGGAACGGGCGTGGCTGGGTTATCTTGCCCCACAGAACCAGACCCTCCTACAGTAGCACCCGTCAGTATCTTTAACCTGCTCGCCAGCAGGATTCTTCGCAACATCTGAGGCAGTATCTTAACCTGCTCGCCAGTAGGATCCTCAACATCAATTTGTTTAATCTCTTCTTCTGGAGCCACTTTCTCAGACGCTTCTGGAATAATGGGGTCTGCATCAAAAATAGAGGTGCTTAGGTCCACATCTTCACCTTCAGTGCTCTCATGCCTGTGCGGCGACGGTATAGAAGAGGATGATACCGGCGCAACCTTTACAAGTTTCTCTGCACAAGTAAAAGCGTGTGTTAAAAACAGACATAAGTGACTATTACTATAAAGGTATGCAACGAGGAAGACATACCAGGAGAAAATTTCTTTGCAAAGGCTTCTAGATTGCCTTTCTTTCCTATGCGCGGCCGTGCAACCTTTTTCGGCGGAGACGGTGGTAAAGTCTCAGACTCTTTTCTCTTCTTGGAAGTATGCTTCAACGCCTCTTCAGGACTTGAAGGGATCTCCAAAGGATCATCTAGGTTCGAAGCAGGAAGAGAGGAGGTGTCGATGGGTTCTGGTTTTGGTTTCCTCAAACCTACAGGCACAAGACCCTCTAGTGAGTCTGACACCACCACATAATCACACCAAGAATCAGATACGAGACGCGTACCTTTCTTTCCTTCAGTCTTTGTAGCCACAGAAGGTTTACTTTTCTGGTCTGGCTTGGTGGAGGTTGGCGCAGTAGTAGCAGCAGCAGCTGTTGGTTGTTTCTTCTTCTTCGAATCAGGGCCTACGCCCAAGTTTAGCAAATCACCTACATGACCAATAAATGAAGGAAATGTTGCGCCATAAGTAATATAGCAATATTACTTAGAGTTGGTATCTGCAAGTAATATTGCAATAACTCAGGCTTCGCACAAAAAGACTTACCAGTTGTAAAAGTGGGCGGCGCGTCGAGATATTCTTTCTTAGGGAGTTCAAAATTTCCCAAGAGTAAACCATCTCCTCAAGTGGCACAACAGCCATTTTCCCATTATCTCTCTTATACGCCACTTGGTGTAACGGCGCAACTGTCAAACAAAGCATATCAACGAAATTTCTTCAAACATGAAATAAATACGAAAAACAATGCAAAAATTTAGAAAGTTGCTTACCAACTCCATCCTCGGTATAGACTGGTTTTTCTTTTCTTTCCTTCTTCCATAAGATACTCACCCCTGCAGCAATCAGTGCCCTCTCCGGCAATATAATATTCGGGATATCCTTTATATTTTGATACCACACTTCGTCGATCAGAATAGCTAAAGTTTCCAACTCTATATCCTCGGCAGCCCGGAACGTCATCCCAAGTGGGATCACTGCCGCCTTAATATAGAAGAACTTCTGTTTCCAGTCGTGATATGATTTGGGCGGCGTCACCAACAACCGTTTGGCTTGCACACGTTGTTGAAAAGAATAGAAACCCAAAGAACAGTGAAGCTGGTAAAATACACGGAATTTCTCCACAGTCGGTATCATCTGCATCGACCGGCAAACAAACTCGAAGTGCCAGATCCTCACCATGCCAATCGGATTCAGTTGGGAAATATGAAACTTATAAAAATCCAAGATCTCCAACATAAAGTGTGTTACCGGCAGCCTAAAATTGCCCTCGGCAAAATAATCATAAAAAAGAGTGATGTAACCGGCCGGAGCATCCGCCGCCGTTGAACCCTCACTGGGAAAAAAGCCCCCCCAGGTCTTGGCAAAAGGAAAATTGCTAACAAGAGCATCAAAATATGCCTTCCCCCACTTCAATGGAGGCAGTGCCGACGTCGCCGGAGCATCAACTCTACCAGTACTTGATCCGGTCGCCATAGTAATGTGCAGAAAGAAATCTCGAAAGACAGGTTTTCAAAGGAAACAATGAGACGATCGGAATTTATGCAGTCGCCGGAATATATGAACACAAGATTGTTCTCTCTAAGAATATGATCTGGTGAAGAAGCAGATGGATCGACATTCCTCTTATATACTAATCGCAATTAATGCGAGATTTGACTGAAGTGAGTTTTGTGACAGTCACACATCCCCAGTTAACTGCAGGGGCGAGTGGGGAACAGTAATCGCCCCATGTGCGCGAGTGTCGCCGAATTGTCATTAAATGCAGTAAGACATGTACTGTTGACAGCCTGTCAACAGTACCACCACGTCTCAAGAACGTGCGTGTTCACCAACTACATCATTTGGATGAGCGACACATGTCCAAATATATTTGAAATTCAAATATCTTCCAAAAGATCACTTGTAACACGTCACCAAAAAAGCATAAAGCAACAAAAGACCAACACCCTTACAGCGCAACATATTTTTTAAGTCCAGTGCTCCACCTACTCTTTACTTCCACATAGGAGCAACACTGGACTGGGGGGACTTGAAGGGGTATGGTCCCAAAAACCTTGCGCCAACCAAGGGAACCATACCCACTATTAACTTCTAAGAAGACCTTGCGCAGGCTTCTATATCAAGGAAAGTCGCTGAAACCCTGCGCCAAGTATCCAAAGAAGGAAAGGATCACTTAACCACCATGCGTGAGCTCGCGCAAGGTTCAAAGTTAACCTTGATCAAACTCCTTGGATAACACTTTATGTACAAACCTTGCGTCGATATTTATATCAAAGCAAGTACTCACCAAAAACGCTGCGCCAAGCAACAGGAAGAGGAAAGAAGATCAGTTAACTAACTTGCGCCTCTCACCCAAGGAAACAGTTAATCCTGAGAAATTCTCCCTTAGCAAAAATCCTTGAGTTGGTGCAGAAGCAAAGGGAATCTTTTCTATTGTAACAGACTGTACACGTGGCAAGCAATAGATGGGTAACAGCTGTGAAACCTTCTAGAAGCCACTACTACCCAATCGTGCAAAGCATCTTTTCGGTTACAACAAATTGCCACATGACAGCATCTGGACGACTGAGAAAGATCACGGTGATGGCATGCTCACTTTTATAAAATATAGTGATCTCATGATGACACTTGGCATCTCCTAACCATTGATGAGCCCACGATCTGTGTGCACTAACAGATGGCCACAAAACTTAACGGAATAGCAAAAGATTCTGTTAAGGTTATCATCTCTCATTTTGGCGCCCAAACTCCGGCTATAAATAGGTAACTTGGACTTCAAGTAGAAGGTATTCACTCTTAGCTACTCTCTCTCTTACTATACTTTACTTCCGACTACCTGTACTTATTCTCACGTTAGAGGTGGTCACGGAGAGAACCCCCTTCTCCCTGTGGCGAGCTAACGGTGTTCTGTTTTGCAGGATCAGCTGGAGTACTGTTACATTCATCATTGTCGTGAAACCAAACGAAGGATTAACCCCTTTATGTAGAGCCCATTCCATAGATCTACTTAGATTCCGGTCTGGTCGATCTAGGGTTTCTTCACAACCAAATACATATTTATGACCATAATTATAAAGGGAATAACCCTCTGAGGTTATACCTTATGGTCATATCATTTGGTTAGTGTTATGATAATTAGTTGATGTAATCTTCAATAATGACCAAAATGCCCTTTTTGCGAATAAATCAACTATAAACATATGTAACATAAATTTTGACATATAATCTGATTAAATAACATTTTTAAACATGTTTTGGTAATTTAGACTTATCATAACACATATCTAATCATCCGACTACATTGTTACGCAAATGACGCGTTAAAGTAGCTTAAACTACCTTAACGAGTCATAACGGGTCAAAAGCACTTAGAAACCTTTCCAACTCAAAATGTTAACTTCATTAAACTATTTCATATGAGTCCCAATACTCATTTGGTTTATAAGGTCTCATTCTATCCAAATCCTCTGATTTACATATATAACCGTTTTTAGGACACGCTTGATTTCACGGACTCTTGATCTTGGTTTATCTTCTTGAACAAAGACTTTATTGCAATTCCAGGTGAGTACATAGTCCTCTCTTTTACATTTTCAAATGTTTTGGGGTGAAACGTATGTGCCTATATCTACTTTCATGTTTTCATGACATAATAAATGCTTTGATTACATAGTACATATAGTACATGATTTCAATTGCATTTGCTTCATATGTTGACTTAGCATATTTAGCAACTTGATTTTCAAAGACATTTCTGGCTATGTATGTTGACTTAGCATACTAGTACAAGGTTTTCAAAGACATTTCTTGCTATGTATGTTGACTGAGCATACTAGTACATGGTTTCAAAACATTTTCATACATGCTTGCATTGTTAATGACATATTGGTGCGTTGAACTCGACAATGATACATTCATTAAAATTTATGACCGACCGGTAGTATGTAATGGTACCATAGGTCTGACACCTCATTCCCGCTTCCTAGTTTTGGAAGTATCCATTGGGGAATGACAGAATCCGATGAACATTGGTAAACCTTTGTCTTTATAAAGGTATATCCGACAATTAACAAGGTTTGAATGTATTCGCCAACAAACCATAAGATATATTTTAACAATAAAAAGCAACGGTTTATAAAACATAACTTTGATTTGAACAAACTTTTGTTTATTCAAAGACGTTGTTTTATACAAGTCATTTTGACTATACGAGACATTGGTTTAGTCGACATTGGTTACTTGACATTGAGTTACTCGACATTGGGTTTACACAAGACTTTGCTTATACAAGACATTTGGTTTATAGTTGACATTTGGTTTACACAAAACTTTGTTTATACTTGACATTTGGTTTACACTTGACAATTTGGTTTACACAAGAATAATGGCTTATTCATGACATATTTTGGTTGTTGATTTAACCATACACTATTCTTTTATATCATATGATTTTTCACATGATTTTATAAAAGAAAAACATTTTGTAATGATTCATGGCTAGTTTTGGTTAAACTTTTCTCTAACATTTTAAGCCATATACAAAACCTATGTTACTCACAGGCATTTTTATGCTAACGTACCTATTTTCACATATGTTTCAGGTTTATCTATGTGATGATTGTTGCTGCAGGCTACACATAGGATGGACTCAGGCCTTAGAGACTTTAAAATCTGAAAGACAATTTGATTGTATTTCATTTCCATTATTCCAAGACAATGTAATTCGATAAATCAATAAAACAAAACTTGAAGTACCAGGTGTTGTGAAACAATTTGTAACGTGACTCCCCAAGTGTTTCTGCCGCGGGTTGTTATATTCCGCAATTTGGGGTGTTACAAAAATAAGTATTGAAACATGTATTGTGACATCCCGGGTTTTTCGGATAACTTAAACGTAATATTTGTCAAACTAATTACGTACTATGTGTATGAACGTTTGTGAGCTGGCGAATATGTGATGTTCGATTACGTGAATTGTTCTAGTTACAAAATATATATATATATAATAAATATGTGCACGAACCGAACCGCGACACGAAGCAACCCAAGTCCTTGGCCGCGAGTACAAGCTCGAACCGCAAACCCATTGCGGGATCAATTGCGTGAACAAAGATCAAACCCAAACCGACCCACCCAAGTTCCTCGGCCACGAGCTCAAACCAAAACCGTAACCCTTATCTCTTTGCCTATATATACTAACCATGCATGCATCCATCAAAAACACAAAACCCTAAAAGGCAAAACAGCCGTCGGCAGCCAAATCCTTCATCCTCTTCGACCGCAAACTGCCTTACTCTTGTTCCATTGATCGCGAGCAGCCGATTCTTCATCCCTTCAATCGCAAACAGCCCATCTCTTCCACTTGTTCACTTCCTCGATCACAAAACAGCCTACTACTTCTTCTCAGTCGCGAACAACCTCCTTTCTCGGTCACGGATCTTCTCGGTTGCAAGCATCTTTGATCACCGGTTCCTTATCTTACTCACGGTTCGTCTACCTTATCGTTAAAAGATTAGAATTTATCATATGTTACAAGATCATATTCGGAATACATGTGTTTTGATTTTGTTGTTTTCGGATTGAATGATTGAATGAAACGATTGTGTTGTTTCGGATTGTTAATGCTAGAATTGAAAGTTGGATGCTTGTTTGAAATCTGAAAAGTATAGGCTGAGTTGTTTGTAAAAACTAGAGTTATGAACTAGGGTTTGCATGGATATGTTATTAGTATTGATCTATGACTAGGAAACCGGTTCTTGATCGCCTAGGTTAATCATATGAACGGCTTATGCGAGTTTATGATAATGATATGCTGAAACAGTTTGCTGAGTAATAGTTACAGCCGACTTCATCTGGCTGTAACTCGGTCATTAGTTATCGAAAAACGGATTTTCTGATGTCTAGAACGTAGAGATTTGAATAACGAATCTAAGGGCGCTGGATTCATAATTTTCTGAAGTCGTTTGATATTTTTAAAGGGCCAAATAAGTTCAGTAACTAAAGCTGTGAAAATCCTGAAATTTTGTTAGTTGTTTATCGAGTTGGATTTTAAAATCAGTAGGGAGTTGAGTCATGAATTTTGTACAGCAACTAGGTATCAAAATTTCCGGGCAACTCCAACTGGAATTTTGTAAATTGGACGATCGGTGATTTTTAAATAAATTCTTCCATGGACTGCAGTCAGAAAGTGATAAATCTGACTGCAGCCTAGTACATTAATATTTATGGTTAAATGGTAAAGATTGAGGACTTGGAAAATTTATATAAATTTCTAAAGTATAAATGGCACCTGCTGTAAAAATATTGGAATTTTTGGAACGTTGGAACTATTTTATAAAAATCCTAGAAAACAGCTGAATTATGAGTGTTAAACTGAAATTTGATAACTTGTGATTGTGTGCACCAAATTGTGGCATGAATTGGTTTATGTTTATGATAAGTTGTTTTGATCACTAGGTTCACATGAGGATACTTGCATGCATGTTTGAGTGTTAGATATGTTGTTTGTGTGTATCACTTTGTGCGTAAATTAAGTGTAGAATTTGTATTGGTGTGATCACACACTGACTTGAAATCAATTGGTTTGTTAGGACGCGATTAGCGGTCCCATCCTTTACAACTTCTTTACTACACTAACCGAGCAAATAAAGGTGAGTTCACGGCCCCTAACTTTATCCGGTTTTTAAACAACAGGGGGAGAAACATGTATACACTCTCAAACTCAATCTCTTTACGCTATACGAATTTAACGTCACATAACTATTCGGTAACTAAGTTAATGTTAATGTAATGTTATGGTCACTAAGCAGCTTTATCACTTAAGTCCTCGTCAATCTCTCGGATCGTTAGTATTGGGTTTAATAGCGGGGGAATTATAAGTAGTACTACTGGGCCCGACAAGCCCCATCCGAGCTAGTCGCGCTAGCCGACCGGGTATGGTCAACGGTGAATAATTTGGCCTAACTTCGCCATGGTCAGTGATAGGCCTGGCAACACGGAGGCACAACAGTCAGCTTCGATCGCGAACTCTTACGTGACATAACTTTAGGCTAGCTACCTATATATGTTAACATTGAACTTAATTACGAAACAACTATATTATCCCGGGTGGAGGATAATGGAAACAACAGCTTATTATTCCGGGTTGGAATAATGGAAACAACAACTATATTATCCCGGGTTGAGGATAATGGAAGCAACAACTTATTATTCCGGGATTGGAATAATGGAACCAGCACGTTATCCCGGGTTAGGGATAACGGGGAAAACAAACTATAACCGAACAAACGAATTTATGAAAACCTGTGAACTCACTCATCTTAAATGTTGACACTTGTTTCTTTACATGTTTCTCAGGACGCTAGGAGCTCTAGGTGCACGCACATGCATTGAACAAGACATCTTTTATCGAGTCTCAATTATAAATATTGTTTTGGGGTTTTTCATTTGTTTTGGCGTTTGTGTTGGCGCCCGCTTTATTACTTATTTTATGCTTCCGCTCAACTTTAAAAACAAATTCTTCCGCTAAATATTGGTAACTAATCAAGACAATATAAAATCTACGACAAATGATTTTTGAAAACGTATTATCAAATCATATAGAGTCGTTCGACGTACTAGTGTTTCAGATTCTGGTTTGTTCACGCGCCTCGCGGTAAAACTCCGCAAGTGGAAATTGAGGGTGTGACAGATTGGTATCAGAGCCACTAGCTATAGAGAACCAGGTTTGCATTAGAAGTAGACCTAAACTATAGCTGAATACACGACACTAGACGTAGCTTGGCACCGAACTGTTATATCTTGTTATGCAATATACCACAACTGTGTTATGTAGATTATGCCTTCATAATAAGAAATGAAAACAACTCGTAACTAACTACACGACCTAACAGGCAATGTCATCATCCTCATCGTCATCATCATCCGACAAACTTACGCCACCAAGAGCGCCAGGAAAGGCACCTATGGTGGAACCCTTACCATCTTATGGCGTGGAGACACGCTCAGCTGCGAGGAAAAGGCTCGCTCTGGGGGAGGAGTCGTCATCACGCCCAACCATTGCTGTGCCGGTTGAACCGGTTAACCCTGTAGAAGTAGGAATTGACCTACTTAGAATCATATTACATAAACAACAAGCACAGTTAGAAAGAATACAGGAAACCATCCTAGCACAAGGATGGATGATCCGACAACTGACAGGTAAAACCGACTCGCTCGAGGAAGAGCATCATACGAGTAAGATAGCTCGTAACACCTTAGCCAGAGATCTGCGTGCTGAGCAGATAAGAGCCGACTGGCTCGAGGACAGAGTCCTGGAAAATAGTTGGAACATTCAGGAGCTACAGCAAAATCAAGCAACTGCACCAGCACCAGCCCCTCCAGTGCCGGTGGAGGAGGATCCGGAAGAGGATCCAGAGGAGGACCCTGAAGAGGATCCAGAGGAGGATCCGGAGGAGGACCCAGCTGTAGAAGCTGGAAATGCCGAGCAGGATGACGGCAACGACAGTGACTTGGGGGATGGAGATGTAGACGACTGACACGTCTCGCTTATTTTATTTACTTTCCTCCAGTCTATTTATTTTCCCACTTGTGTTTAAACTTGAGACTTTATAGTGAATTCATATGTTGATTTGCACTTTTGTAAGACGTTGAAATTTCAGTTAATCAAGTATTTCTTTTGACTATTTAATATATTAAGTTGACATAACTTGATAATTATTAAAGTACGAAGTAGGATAACTATATTGGATATATAGACTTATCGGGGTATGTTTGTGTTGTGTTTCGAAGATCTAAATGGCAACTGGACGACATGGAAACCTTAACTTGACGCCCGAAGAGCTAGCTGCCATGATTCAAGAGCACATGAACGCAGCTTTAGCGGGTGTTCAGAACCAACCGGCAGGTAACCATTATTAAATTTTCGTGTGAAAATCTAATAGTGAGGCTAGTAAAATTCCTTGCTGACTACCTGTTCTCTGTCAGCAGGAGGGGGCTTTAACCCCTACAAGATGTTCCTTGACGCGAAACCAAGCAAATTCTCGGGGGCGAAAGGACCCATTGGACTGGTCCGTTGGATCGAAAAATCTGAATCCGTTTTTGAAATGTGCAACTGTCTAGAGGCCAACAAGGTCAAGTACGCAGCCTCAACACTGGAAGATGGGGCACTGACATGGTGGAATGCACAGGTCCAAACGCGTGGACTTATTGCTGCTAATGCAATGGCCTGGGCCGAGTTCAAGGCCCTAATCAAAGAGGAGTACTGTCCACGAGACAGAGTGCAACAGTTGGAGCAAGCCTTATGGAACCACAAGATGGTGGGATCTGAAATTAAAGCTTACACCGCAAAACATCATGACTTGGCATTTCTGTGTCCCGATTTGGCCAACACTGTGGAGAAAAGACTCGAGTTCTATCTTGGGGGTCTGGTTCCGGAATTCAGGGTATGGTAATGGCTAGTAAGCCTGCAACTGAACATCAAGCAATCCGACTGGCTCACAAACTCACCGATAAGGCGGTGGATCAAAAGAAGCTGCCAGCATGGGGTACAACTGAAGTTGCCCCGGATAACAAAAGAAAGTTTGAAGACTCGTCTGCTCGACAGTCTTCGTCATCTCAGCCACAACAGGGGAGCCAGAAACGGTTCAATCATTACAACAGCCACAGGGGTCACCAAAATCAGTCCGCCAACAACAACAACAACAACAACCAGAACGCAAGCGGCTATGCAGGTCGAAAGCCGCAGTGCAACCGCTGTAACCTTCATCATAACGGCCCTTGTGCCGGGAATCGCTGCCAACGATGTGGCAAGATGGGACATGCGGCAAAGGATTGTCGTGGGGAAATCATGTCCCGACAAAATCAAAATTAACCCTAGGGTCAGCAGCAGGGTATTAACCGGGGATGCTATCAGTGTGGTAACACTGCTCACTTCAAAAGAGACTGCCCACAGCTGCGTAACAACAACAACAATGGTGGGAACAACCACAACCACAATAACCACAACAACAATAATAACAACAACAATAATGAGAACGGTGGCACCGGAGGTGCCAAAGGTCGCGCATTTACATTGGGCCGCGGAGAGGCCAGAAACGACTCGAACGTGGTCACCGGTAAGTTTCCCCTTAATGAACATTTTGCTACTGTGCTTTTTGATACGGGTGCGGATAGGAGCTTTATATCTGAGTCTTTTAGGAGGAACCTAAATCTCACGCCTAAACCATTAGAGACCCCTTATGTTATAGAATTAGCCGATGGTAATCCTGTAGATGTGACCCATATAGTATCCGGCTGTCAACTCAAACTCGCGGGTCACACTTTTACCATTGATCTGATGACAACTACCCTGGGTAGTTTTGACGTGGTAGTCGGAATGGACTGGCTATCCGATGTCCGGGCTGAAGTTCTCTGCTTCGAAAAATCTATTCGTATTCCGCTCTCTAACGACGAAATCCTGACGGTACAAGGCGATAAGGCAAGCGCCGTCACCAACATCATCTCATACATGCAAGCGCAGAAGTATCTTCGGAGGAAGAACTCCTTTGCTTTACTCGCACTGATTTCCGAACAGCCTAAGGACGAGAAACGCATAGAAGACATCCCTGCCGTCCGTGATTTTTCCGATGTATTCCCAGAAGAACTACCTGGTCTTCCACCCCATCGACAATTGGAGTTTGAAATTGAATTGGCGAACAATGCAACTCCTATCGCCAAGGCTCCGTACCGCCTAGCTCCAGCCGAGCTGCAGGAGCTGTCTACCCAACTTCAGGAGCTATTAGAAAAAGGATTTATCCGACCAAGCGTTTCGCCATGTGGAGCTCCAGTCCTTTTTGTCAAGAAGAAGGACGGGACTTTCCGCATGTGCATCGACTATAGGGAACTCAACAAGGTTACTGTCAAGAACCGATACCCGTTACCTCGCATCGACGATCTCTTCGACCAACTTCAAGGGTCAAGCTACTACTCCAAGATTGATTTACGGTCCGGTTACCACCAGCTACACGTCAAGGAGGAGGACATCGCCAAGACGGCATTTCGTACTCGGTATGGCCATTATGAGTTCTTGGTCATGCCCTTCGGTCTCACCAACGCGCCCGCGGTGTTCATGGACCTCATGAACCGCGTGTGTAAACCATACCTCGACAAATTTGTCATTGTGTTCATCGATGACATACTCATCTATTCCAAAAGTGAAGAAGAACATGCTGAACATCTACGATCACTGCTAGGATTACTTCAACAGGAAAAGCTATATGCCAAGCTTTCGAAGTGTGATTTCTGGATTCGGGAAGTTCAGTTTCTTGGGCATATCGTAAATGAAAAGGGTATCCACGTAGACCCTGCCAAGATTGAAGCCATCAAAAACTGGGAAGCACCCAGGACACCGACGGAGATCCGCCAATTTTTGGGATTGGCTGGTTACTACAGACGTTTCATCGAGGGATTTTCAAAGATCGCACAACCGCTTACTACCCTCACCCAGAAAGGCATCAAGTATGCTTCGGGTGACAAGCAAGAAGCAGCATTTCAATTGCTGAAACAGAAACTTTGCAGTGCACCCATTCTGTCCTTGCCGGAAGGGACAGATGACTTTGTAGTATATTGTGATGCTTCCATTCAGGGATTGGGATGCGTACTCATGCAACGCGATAAGGTCATCGCGTATGCGTCGCGACAACTGAAGGTCCACGAGAAAAACTACACGACGCATGACCTGGAATTGGGAGCAGTAGTGTTTGCACTTAAGATTTGGAGACACTACCTCTATGGAACGAAGTGCACAATCTTTACGGACCACAAGAGCCTCCAACACATCTTCGATCAGAAGGAGTTGAACATGCGACAACGTCGCTGGGTCGAACTTTTGAACGATTATGAGTGTGCCATTCGGTATCACCCGGGTAAAGCTAACGTGGTAGCTGATGCCCTCAGTAGGAAGGAACACTTGAAACCACGACGTGTACGAGCATTACAACTCACTATTCATTCGGGGCTACCCGAACAAATACGCGACGCCAGTTAGAAGCAGTTAAGGAGGAAAACATCAAGGCCGAATCGGTGGGAAAAATGGAACGCGATTGGGAAGTAAAACCCAATGGAGCCCGGTATTTCATGAATCGCATATGGGTACCTCTCTACGGAAACCTCAGAGAGCTAGTCATGGATGAAGCTCACAAATCCCGATACTCTGTCCATCCGGGTTCGGATAAGATGTATCAAGACCTTAAAGCTGCGTATTGGTGGCCCAACATGAAAGCTGATATAGCCACCTACGTGAGCAAGTGTTTGACTTGTGCAAAAGTCAAGGTAGAGTACCAAAAGCCATCGGGGTTACTCCAACAACCCGAGATCCCAATGTGGAAATGGGATCAGATCTCGATGGACTTCATCACTAAACTCCCGCGAACTTTGGGTAGTTGCGATACCATCTGGGTAATTATGGATCGTTTAACTAAGTCTGCACACTTTCTAGCTATTAAAGAAACAGATAAGATGGAGAAGTTGACTCGCATCTACATAAAAGAAGTAGTTTCTCGGCACGTAGTGCCAACATCCATCATCTCAGACAGAGATGCTCGCTTTACGTCCAACTTCTGGCGGTCACTTCAGAAAGCGTTGGGAACCCGCTTGGATATGAGCACAGCTTATCACCCTCAGACTGATGGTCAAAGTGAAAGGACCATACAAACCTTGGAAGACATGCTTAGCGCATGCGTCATAGACTTCGGAAATAGTTGGGAAATCCACCTGCCTCTAGTAGAATTCTCATATAACAACAGCTATCATACGAGTATTTCAGCAGCACCGTTTGAGGCATTATACGGTCGTAAATGTAGATCACCGGTCTGTTGGGCAGAAGTCGGTGACAGTCAACTCACAGGCCCTGAGTTAATACTTGAGGCTATTGAAAAGATTGTACAAATCAGAAACCGCATGGCGGCGGCACGAGATCGACAGAAAGCTACGCTGATCAACGACGCAAACCGCTCGAATTTCAAGTAGGCGACCGCGTCCTACTAAAGGTGTCACCCTGGAAGGGTGTAATCCGTTTTGGAAAACGGGGCAAACTAACCCACGATACGTAGGTCCGTTTGTAATCTTGAAACGTATTGGACCCGTAGCTTATCAATTAGACCTTCCTGCCGAACTCAATGGAGTTCACAACGTATTTCACGTGTCAAATCTGAAGAAGTATCTATCAGATGAAACTCTAATCATTCCATTGGATGAGATCCAAGTGGATGAACAACTACACTTCGTGGAACAGCCTATCGAGATCATGGATCGTGAGATCAAGACTCGAAGGCACAGCAAGATTCCGATCGTTAAGGTTCGTTGGGACTCCAAGCGTGGACCGGAGTTCACGTGGGAAAGAGAGGACCAAATGAAAAGCAAATACCCACACCTCTTCGCAACTGAGCAGCAAACTAACGATACCAACAACTAAATTTTCGGGACGAAAATTCTTTCAACATGGGGATGATGTGACTGTAACATCCGTCAAAAACGGATTTACCAAACCCGCTCCGTTTATCAACCGAACAGTCAGTTAAAATTTTCGTTGCGAATTAAATGCCCAAAATAATTTTAAACGATACGTAATCAATTATTATGCGGGGATATATATTTAGTTTTTGAAAAACTGATAAAAATCGCAAAATAAAAATGATTTACTCATGCCGGGTTTCGAACTCGGGTCCATACCGGTTCAAACAAACAACTTATCACTCAGCCGACCAACCACTCCGCCACTTTGATTTTATGTTAATAACAGGAAACAATTAATTCAAATATTCAATTTGAAAGTTAAATTTAATCAGTTTCCGCCCAAATAGCAGTTGTCGGAAATCCCGACGACTTCGCCGTCTAATTACATTTCCGCTCAAAATAACCGAAGTCTTAACTCTCACAACGGTTATAACCGACGTCTGAACCCGCGACATCAGCCATAACCGCCGGAGAACGGCTGACTTCGAATTTAGACCGAATTCAGATCCCATTCATCTCAATACTACCCTATAAATTCAACCACTACTCACCAGAAACCTTTCACACTCAAATCGCACCTTTTCTCGGCGAAAACTCACTCGCCGGAAATTTTTATCACGTCGCCGGAAAACCGTATCATTTATCTCTGAGCTTTACTGAACCCCCTAAACTTTTACCGAAGTCACCCACACCCTTTGTAAGCTTTCGGAAGACTCTCTGTTGCAAGACACTCGTCGCCGGAAGAACTTGCTGCCACCGGAGTTCTGCCGGAAAACAGAGGAGAAACAGCCGGTACTTATCACGCCTAATTCCTTTCCTTTTTACTGTTATCTCGTCTGCAATTGATCATACAACGCTAAAGAAACTTGAATCAACATTACGAACCAGTCAGTCGCCACTTCCGGTTAAAACCAGTGAAGAAGACGACGTTTCGGTAATGGTTAAGTATAATTAAAATCAAGTTATTTACCGGGTTAGACACACAGTCCAGCGGTGGACTGTGTGCACTTTTAACGCTATGGTCTCGAGTTCGAGTATTGTCTCTCACACGCTGCCTTGATAAAATTCCTTTTTCAGCAAACTGAACCGGGTTGATTTAAGTATATGTTAAGTATATTAATAACCGAGTTTATAACCAAGTGAGACACACAGTCCAGCGGTGGACTGTGTGTACGCTAACCCACAGGTCCCGGGTTCGAGACCTGTGGAGCGCACCGGTTCGCTAGATTTAATTCATTTTTAAAATAAAGGGATTTCTGTTAAATTCTAATTAATGTATATATGTAATTAAAATCAGATATATAACGGGTTAGACACGTAGCTCAGTTGGTAGAGCTGCGTGCACGCGTACGGGAGGTCTCGGGTTCGAGTCTCACCCGGCGCACAATAATATGCCTTCGAACCGGTCAACGGTCAGTCAAAGTCAACGGTCAAAGTCAACTGTAGCAAAAATCAAATATTTTTTTATTATTTTTATTTAATTATTTTAATTAAAAATCAATTAAAAATACTTAAAAATAACATTTTTAAGGTTAGAAAATAGCCTCAAACTCACAAAAATACACCCAACAATCCTACTAAAATAGATTAATAAAATCCGTTTACTTACCAAACCATAATGCGATTTATCTAGGTTAATCTCACTCGTGGTTAAAACCATTTCGCGTGCACTCAACCTCATCAACCGAACGCACCCAATGTGAGTGAATTCTTACAAACTCCCCTTTTTTTATTCATGTTTTGGGGTGTATCATGTGTTGCTTAAACTAAATCTCTTATGCAAATTCGTGCTATACCATTATATGAACTAAACTAGAATGTAACTATTGTTGGTTGTGATGTATTACTTATTGTCAAAGTTGTATGCAAATTATTTAGGCCCATCAGTTCCTCGTGGGAGACGAGAACAACGCGTGCCTTAAAACTCATTCATTAGGCCCATCAGTTCGTAGAACAACGCGTGCCTCAAAACTCATTCATTAGGCCCATCAGTTCGTAAGAACAACGCGTGCCTCAAAACTCAATCATTAGGCCCATCAGTTCGTAAGAACAACGCGTGCCTCAAAACTCATACATTAGGCCCATCAGTTCGTAAGAACAACGCGTGCCTCAAAACTCATTCATTAGGCCCATCAGTTCCTCGTGGGAGACGAGTCGAACAACGCGTGCCTCAAAACAATCATTTGGTGTTTGTGTGTTCAATATTCAATATTATGTGTTGTGTGAATAAATTTACATCTACATTTACTCATATGTGGTATGCACATTATTTATAATCAATTGGATAAACTTGTTCAAATGTTTTTCCATAGGATTCACTCGCCAACATTATGTTGATCCAAAAACCTTTTTACACATGATACAGGTGGACAGGTTGAAGCAAGGAAAACATAGGATATGCCTTAGAAGAGAACCAAGAAGCTTAGACTGATAGTTAGAACATGTTGTATCATTTATTGTAAATTTCCATTAAATTGTATTAATGAATATGAAACATATAATAAATGTCATGAGCTTTGATGATAACCCAATCATGCCCCGATCACCTTTTCCGTTGCGGGTCGGGGTGTGACAGTGACAACCTGGAAATTTCTCATACATTCGCGTACCACTGTTAACTAAATTCTTGTGCATGACACTTAGAAATCTTTGTGCATGGCACTTGGGAACTTCTTGTAACGTTGCGTACCATCATTAACGAACTAACTCTTTGTGCGTGGCACTCTAAACATGTACGCTACATTCTAAACCGCGTTTACTCAATTTTCGGGACGAAAATTCTTTCAACATGGGGATAATGTGACATCCCGGGTTTTTCGGATAACTTAAACGTAATATTTGTCAAACTAATTACGTACTATGTGTATGAACGTTTGTGAGCTGGCGAATATGTGATGTTTGATTATGTGAATTGTTCTAGTTACAAAATATATATATATATATAATAAATATGTACACGAACCGAACCGCGACACGAAGCAACCCAAGTCCTTGGCCGCGAGAACAAGCTCGAACCGCAAACCCATTGCGGGATCAATTGCGTGAACAAAGATCAAACCCAAACCGACCCACCCAAGTTCCTCGGCCACGAGCTCAAACCAAAACCGTAACCCTTATCTCTTTGCCTATATATACTAACCATGCATGCATCCATCAAAAACACAAAACCCTAAAAGGCAAAACAGCCGTCGGCAGCCAAATCCTTCATCCTCTTCGACCGCAAACTGCCTTACTCTTGTTCCATTGATCGCGAGCAGCCGATTCTTCATCCCTTCAATCGCAAACAGCCCATCTCTTCCACTTGTTCACTTCCTCGATCACAAAACAGCCTACTACTTCTTCTCAGTCGCGAACAACCTCCTTTCTCGGTCACGGATCTTCTCGGTTGCAAGCATCTTTGATCACCGGTTCCTTATCTTACTCACGGTTCGTCTACCTTATCGTTAAAAGATTAGAATTTATCATATGTTACAAGATCATATTCGGAATACATGTGTTTTGATTTTGTTGTTTTCGGATTGAATGATTGAATGAAACGATTGTGTTGTTTCGGATTGTTAATGCTAGAATTGAAAGTTGGATGCTTGTTTGAAATCTGAAAAGTATAGGCTGAGTTGTTTGTAAAAACTAGAGTTATGAACTAGGGTTTGCATGGATATGTTATTAGTATTGATCTATGACTAGGAAACCGGTTCTTGATCGCCTAGGTTAATCATATGAACGGCTTATGCGAGTTTATGATAATGATATGCTGAAACAGTTTGCTGAGTAATAGTTACAGCCGACTTCATCTGGCTGTAACTCGGTCATTAGTTGTCGAAAAACGGATTTTCTGATGTCTAGAACGTAGAGATTTGAATAACGAATCTAAGGGCGCTGGATTCATAATTTTCTGAAGTCGTTTGATATTTTTAAAGGGCCAAATAAGTTCAGTAACTAAAGCTGTGAAAATCCTGAAATTTTGTTAGTTGTTTATCGAGTTGGATTTTAAAATCAGTAGGGAGTTGAGTCATGAATTTTGTATAGCAACTAGGTATCGAAATTTCCGGGCAACTCCAACTGGAATTTTGTAAATTGGACGATCGGTGATTTTTAAATAAATTCTTCCGTGGACTGCAGTCAGAAAGTGATAAATCTGACTGCAGCCTAGTACATTAATATTTATGGTTAAATGGTAAAGATTGAGGACTTGGAAAATTTATATAAATTTCTAAAGTATAAATGGCACCTGCTGTAAAAATATTGGAATTTTTGGAACGTTGGAACTATTTTATAAAAATCCTAGAAAACAGCTGAATTGTGAGTGTTAAACTGAAATTTGATAACTTGTGATTGTGTGCACCAAATTGTGGCATGAATTGGTTTATGTTTATGATAAGTTGTTTTGATCACTAGGTTCATATGAGGATACTTGCATGCATGTTTGAGTGTTAGATATGTTGTTTGTGTGTATCACTTTGTGCGTAAATTAAGTGTAGAATTTGTATTGGTGTGATCACACACTGACTTGAAATCAATTGGTTTGTTAGGACGCGATTAGCGGTCCCATCCTTTACAACTTCTTTACTACACTAACCGAGCAAATAAAGGTGAGTTCACGGCCCCTAACTTTATCCGGTTTTTAAGCAACAGGGGGAGAAACATGTATACACTCTCAAACTCAATCTCTTTACGCTATACGAATTTAACGTCACATAACTATTCGGTAACTAAGTTAATGTTAATGTAATGTTATGGTCACTAAGCAGCTTTATCACTTAAGTCCTCGTCAATCTCTCGGATCGTTAGTATTGGGTTTAATAGCGGGGGAATTATAAGTAGTACTACTGGGCCCGACAAGCCCCATCCGAGCTAGTCGCGCTAGCCGACCGGGTATTGTCAACGGGTGAATAATTTGGCCTAACTTCGCCATGGTCAGTGATAGGCCTGGCAACACGGAGGCACAACAGTCAGCTTCGATCGCGAACTCTTACGTGACATAACTTTAGGCTAGCTACCTATATATGTTAACATTGAACTTAATTACGAAACAACTATATTATCCCGGGTGGAGGATAATGGAAACAACAGCTTATTATTCCGGGTTGGAATAATGGAAACAACAACTATATTATCCCGGGTTGAGGATAATGGAAGCAACAACTTATTATTCCGGGATTGGAATAATGGAACCAGCACGTTATCCCGGGTTAGGGATAACGGGGAAAACAAACTATAACCGAACAAACGAATTTATGAAAACCTGTGAACTCACTCATCTTAAATGTTGACACTTGTTTCTTTACATGTTTCTCAGGACCCTAGGAGCTCTAGGTGCACGCACATGCATTGAACAAGACATCTTTTATCGAGTCTCAATTATAAATATTGTTTTGGGGTTTTTCATTTGTTTTGGCGTTTGTGTTGGCGCCCGCTTTATTACTTATTTTATGCTTCCGCTCAACTTTAAAACTCAAATGCTTCCGCTAAATATTGGTAACTAATCAAGACAATATAAAATCTACGACAAATGATTTTTGAAAACGTATTATCAAATCATATAGAGTCGTTCGACGTACTAGTGTTTCAGATTCTGGTTTGTTCACGCGCCTCGCGGTAAAACTCCGCAAGTGGAAATTGAGGGTGTGACATGTATAAACTAATTTGACTCGTCAAGTCTCGGTTTAGAGTCGATTCGCAACCGAAAGTCGCAAGATTTGACTATTGCTTTGACTTTCAGTTCTGACCCGATTTAGATGTTTAGACTACTGACTTTAAGTTGTTTTTTTAGGACCATATTATAGTGTAGAATAACCTCTTAAAGTTACTCTACATGGTCCCTTTATAATCTGCGTTTATACAAGTTTTCGCTTAAATGCCTAAACTTTGCAAAAAGGTCCTTTTCGGTATAAATCAAGATTTTAAACACTAAACACCATACAAATGAGTTATGGACTGGTTTATAAAATTTATTAAGTTATTTTGATGTCAATAATCTGTCCATAAACTGCATTTCTATCGAATATGATTTAAAAAGCATTAAACGGACTAAAATACCCTTTTCGGCATTTTAGAAAGTTTAAACATAATCTCTTCCACGAAATCTTTTATATACTGATGTAATATCATAAGTAGGTTATGTTGGGATGTTAAAACAGTTTATAACCTGAGTTGATGCTATAGATTCGTAAAATGTCGTTAAATGACTAAACTACCCTTTTTACGATAAATTGGTTTTAACTAGATTTTTGGGTATGAAATCTTATACCTACTGTTGTAACATGATAAAGTATATATTTTGGTAATTTAAAACTGAGCATAACCTCAGTTTACATTAAACATCGAATTAAACGGCATTTATCGACTTTATCGCACTTTCGGCACATAGTATGGTTTAAAACCATAACTATGAGCTAAGACTTAATACCTACTAACTTATAAACTCATTTTCAATATTTGTTTACAGTAAGTACAAGTCCCAAATTCAGAATCCCAATTATGACTTCAAAGCTATGTGTGAAATTACCAAAATACCCCTACGGGACAGTTTGGTTTAAAACTATCAAAACACATAGACTTGTCATCCTACTAATATAACATCACAAAATATATGTTTTTACTGAATAATTACGGTCTCGACATCTGTTATGTTTTAAAATCCTTTTCTAAGCCTTAAAATGACCAAAATGCCCTTATGTGGCGGAATTCGGATTTAAAATCTTTTCGGACCGGTTTATTGATATCCCACTGATATCATAACATATATTAAACATATAGGCATATGGAACTTGTATATGACTCTATCAGTTACCCGGTTTTTACTTATACGCTTACGCTTAAGCATACATAATTAGTTTGCGTAAAATAACCGAAACGGGTGTAACTTCGTCACTTTCCTATCAAAATCCAGAATGTTATTGGTATACCCTTATTATACAAGTCTTAATACTTGATGGGTCCAATTAACCTTCTATTCCGGTCACCGCTTAATCTAGCGCATCGTACCGTATTTATTTTAACGTAAGACTAGCCGGTTCAAGTCTAAGACTTAACTAAGGACCCGTTAGCATTCTAATTTGGTTAATAACACCATCATTCCAGACTAAATGCCTTCCGATAAATTGTGCCTGTACTTATCTTGGATTTGCGGCTTAGTTTTTGGACTTCTCGAAGACTTAAGCTCAGGTAAATACTTTTAACCTATTTTCCCTATACGGGCTTGGGATACGGTATATTATTACCGCTTGGTCAGGTATGGAAGTTATGTTTTGTCCACTTATAATAATTAATTAAATTGCATAACCCGGTTTTTGATCTGTATTGTTTGAAACTAAAACATTGGGGATGGCTTGACCGTGTATGGGATATCCTTGGCTCACTAAAGTGCTAGTGGCCACGACTTAAGCAAGGTGTAGGATACACCGGTAATTGCTATTATAATTAATGCTCTCTGCGTGAAAGTTCAGTAGTGGTGTGTCAGTCGATCACGTCTCGGTTTCTGTACTGGGCCCCATATGTAAAAGACAAACATGTAAATCTGTATACAAGGTCTTTTGTACTATCCCGAGTTATTTATGAAAATGTGCCTTGTGCACCTAAAACCATTTTAAAAAGGATTTTCAAAATTTGTGGTTGATTGTATTTACCAGTGTAAACTGGCGTATTTTCAAAAGATTAAAGTTACAGGTACAAGCACGAAATAGGCCGGAAGCTGCGGGGCATTTACGATAAGGAGTTGCGACCTCATAGTTGTGCATGTAGAGTCTGTTATCCTTTTATGTGTACATTTTATTATGATCTGACTGTGGATCTTATTACGAACCTTTTGTATATTTATGCCGAATTCTCTGGACACTATGGTTTGTAATAGTTTATATTTTTACTCCAAGCCTTCCGTTGTGTTGCTCTGTGTTATAATTGGTTATGATGATATCAACTGTACATCACGATACTCCCCACCGGGCCCACCGGAATATACGTGGAATCCGGGTGTGACAAGTTGGTATCAGAGCTAAGGTTTGAAGGAATTCAACACTAGTCTTTAGTGTTTGATCTCAAACGACCCAATAACACATTCCTTAGACTCTCGAGTCTAGGCTATGACCTAGGATTGTTCATTACCTTATTTTGATATTATTACTCTGCCTTGTTTTGTATTTTGACATATTTTTGAAGCAGGGCAATGTCGCCTAAGTTTTCACGAGGAGTGAAAGGAAACGGAAAAATGAGGAGTGGATCATCGAAGAAAGGGCCTTCCAACGCCCCCATTTACAACCCTTATGAAGGATCGGATGACTCTTCGTCACCATGGGAACCTTACCCTCACCTACTACCTCACAAATACTCACCACCTTCTGACTCACACCATACCCCACAACTCTAACATTCACACTATTCCCAACATTCCAATCACTCACAACACTCCCAATCTTATCAAGGAGAACTTAACCCCCACTTCTACCTACGATCACTCTCTGAAACCCCTCCTGAAGATTCCCCTGAACCAATGGAGGTAGACTCTGACCCCGAGATGCCTCAAACAGGGTCAATGGGGCACCCGATTGAAATATCCAGCGGATCAAACTCATATGCTAGAGCCGCTTAACATTACCCTGATGACTTTATGGAAAGATGGGACAATATGTCTTCGTCAACACCCCATCATACCACAGCACACCCTCATACCATACTCCTCAACTGGAACTACCTCCGCCTGAGGAGGCACCAATGCAACAGGTGGAGCAACCTCAACCACCACTTGTACCCCACCACCAAGAAGACGTGGGGCGCGCATGTCAGTGCGCCTAGGACCAAGAGTATGGTCGCTCTCACCTAACCCTTACCCTACTATTCCCGAGGACCCACAAATGGGTGGACCCTCCCATACTTCACCATTTGTGGAACACCAACCACAACCAACCGTTGAGCTTTTGCCTCAACCACCACAATCCACTATTGGGCCTTCGACCCAACTACCACCATTGCCTCAGGGTTTTGAAAACTCAATTCCTACTAATCCATACCTGTCTGGATACTATCACATTGACACCTCCAACTGGCCCAATTACATTCATGATGCACCTTCCAACGACCCATACTTGGAGGCAGCCACGTTTAACGCTCTTTATCCTAACCTTTATCAGCTTCCACCTCACCAAGCTAGTGGATATCCTTATCATGGGTACCGTCCTTCTGGTGTACCTCCACCCTATGTATACTAACATCCGGGTGCACTGCAGCCACAACCTCCACCCCAACCTCAACCTCAACCACAGCCGCAACAACCACCTATACTGGAGGTTGTGAACGAAGCATTAAAAAGGATGGAAGAACTAAAGCAACAGACGGCCAAATCCAGAAAGAAGACAAGCAAGCTGTTAAAAGGGCTTATAAGAACGATTAAGGGAAAGAAGGATTAAAATCTTCACTTTTATCATTATGTAATTTCATTTAATGTAGTCCCTGTGTGGACATTCATTTCATTTAATGTAGTCCCTGTGTGGACATTTTGATTATTTCAGTATAGTCCCTGCGAGGACAATTTTCCTTATTTAAAAGTCCTATTTATGGACAATATTGTATCGCACTTTTATCATTAATGGAATTTTTGGAATTTTTAATTTATGTGTTCCTTTGCACCAGTTGTTCAAATGATCGTCTCGATTTTTAATTCGAAAGTTATGATCAGCTATATATATTTCCAAAAGATCCTCTTGATGGTTTACACCTGCCAAGTGATTAGGTCACATGAATTGGCAAAATGATAGTTATATGGTTTTCTACCATGATAGTTAAGGTTGAGATTTCCCTTCTATCCAGGGGTGGTGAACTACGTTCTAAGCCTCCTAGTCTGCCTAATCTGGACTAGTTATTTAAACCATTTTAAGAATTTTATTCTAAAAGTTAATATATTTAAGATATTGACCTCCTGGTAAGTGTGACTCGAGGAACCACACAAGCCGCAAAGGTAATGGACTACGTCCAAACCTACACGATCTATTTCGATCCTGATCAATCATCAACGCAATGATCATTTTACTTAACACCCATTAATGGTGTAATGCTTACAAGCTGTAATTATGTCCATTAGTGACAAATGACGGTTGTAGTCTGCGACTCCCTGTCTCGAGGTAGTAAAACTACGTTCGAACCTCGAAGCTTCATGATCCTTTTGTGATATTCGCATTATATAATTCAAGTCGTTACGACAAGCCTTTGATGCTATTCTTATTTTGTCCTTTGTGATAGGCCTTTTTGTGCCATATTTAAACACCCCCATAAACTTCACAAGTTTACATGGTTTAATTATACCATGCCCCACATTATAATGCAAGTCATCAAGCGTGTATGACTAATTAAAACTTATATTATTATTATAGCTTTGGCGGACAAGATGGCAGATTCAAATGAAGTGAATAGTCAAAGAAAGGATGATGACGTAAATGAGAACATCGTTATAACAAAAGGAGATCTTCAAGAACTTATTGCCGCAGAAGTTGAAAAGGCAATAAAGAATCACGCTGAAAAGCCGGTAGAACCAAGTGCTTCATATTCTAAACACTCGTCCAAGCATACCACCCATCAATTCTCAAAACTTCCTTCAGAAAAGAAGGAACACTCGGAGCTCGAATGTGAGGAGAGAGAGGGAGGAATACCAGAAAAAGACTAAATTCTCGAAAGATGGTTGCTTGTATAAGTACTTTGTGTCTTGCAAACCGCGAGACTTTACTGGAGAGAAAGGAGTAGTAGAAACTCTGAGATGGTTGGATGAGATTGAAACAGTTGTAGAAATTAGCGGATGCACTGAAAAGGATGTCGTGAAGTATGTTGCACAGTCATTCAAAGGTGATGCTCTTGTATTGTGGAAGTCAATGATTCAATCATCTGGGAAGGTTTATTTGTATAATTTGAGTTGGGAGAAATTTGTAGATTTGATAAAAGAAACCTACTGTCCACCTCACGAGGTGGAAAAGATTGAAACATATTTCTGGGTTACAGATGAAGAATTTAGACTATAGGAAGTATTTGTCTGACTACAACTCCATGTCAAGATTGGTACCGGAGATTAAGGGGAATGTCAGGGCCTCAAGGTCAGAAACTTTCAGATCTACAGCAGAGTTGGCTTTGACACTTACTCAGGACTTGAAGAGGCAGCGATCCATTAAGTCTGAAGAAAGGGAAAGAGTAAAAGAGAGGATGACCGAAATCATCTGTCGAACAAGAATCGAAAGTTTGGCTCAAATCGATATCAGCAGAGGTCGGATGATAGGCCTAAATGCAGGAAGTGCAATCGACTACACCGAGGTGCGTGTCGGGATGAAACCCAGTCTAAATCTTGTGGAATCTACAAGAAGTTTGGGCACAAGGCCCTGGATTGTAGGGATCTCAAGGACGCCACATGTTACAACTGTGGTGAGAATGGGCACATCAAACTCAACTGCCCTAAATATTAAAAAGACGATGCTACCAGAGAAGAAGGATCAAAGAAAGGAAAGGCTCGTGCTTTCCAGATGAAAGCTAAGGAGGCCGTGAACGACGACAATGTGATAACAAGTACGTTCCTTATCAATGTTGTTTATGCTAAATTTCTTTTTGATTCAGGGGCCGATAAATCTTTTGTAGATCATAAGTTCAGTGCCTTATTAAACTTTCATATAAGAACTCTAGACGTAACCTATGACGTAGAACTCGCTGATGGAACGATTAAGACCGCTTCTACGATTCTAGTTGGATGCTCCGTATCCATCAAGGATCATTCCTTTCCTGTTTCACTTTTGCCAATGAAATTGGCGGGATTCGATGTAGTTCTTGGTATGGATTGGTTGTCTGGTAACCAAGCCCATATAACCTGTAACAAGAAACGCATCGAGATCAAATCCCCAACTGGAAATGCACTCGTCATACAAGGAGACCGGCATTATGGATTGTCGGAAAAAGCGTCGTTAATCAAAACGTCGAAGTGTTTGAAGAAAGGGTGTGTCATTTATATGGCACAAGTGACTTTTGATGAGCCTTAGCCAAAGATAGAAAACCTGCCCGCTATCTCTGAATTTACTTATGTTTTCCCCGAAGACTTGCCTGGTCGGCCTCCAGACAGACAAGTGGAGTTTAGATCGATATCATACGAGGAGCCGCTCCTATTGCAAGAGCTCCATATCGATTAGCACCTACAGAAATGAAGGTATTACGAACCCAACTGGATGAACTATTGGAAAAGGGTTTTATACAACCTAGTTCTTCACCTTGGGCAGCTCCAATTTTGTTCGTAAAGAAGAAAGATGGTTCAATGCGGATGTGCATTGACTACCGCGAACTGAATAAGTTAACAATCAAGAACCGCTACCCATTGCCCAGGATCGAAGATTTATTTGATCAACTTCAGGGAGCGAGCTTCTTTTCAAAAATTAACCTAAGGTCAGGTTATCATCAGCTCAAGGTTAGAACGGAAGATGTCCTGAAAACAACATTTAGGACCAGGTATGGTCATTATGAGTTTTTAGTGATGCCCTTTGGGCTCACAAATGCACCAGCAGCCTTTATGGATTTGATGAATAGAGTATGCAAACCTTACCTAGATAAGTTTGTCATTGTCTTCATAGACGACATTCTTATCTATTCTTGCCGTCAGGCTGACCACGAGAAACATTTGAAGCATATTCTTGAATTGCTGAGACAAGAAAAAACTCTACGCAAAGTTTTCGAAGTGTGAGTTTTGGTTGCGTGAAGTTCAGTTCTTAGGACATGTTGTCAGTGAACGTGGAATCCAAGTGGATCCTACTAAGATTGAAGCCATTATGAACTGGAAAGCTCCTAAGACTCCATCAGAGATACGTAGCTTTTTGGGATTGGCTGGTTACTATCGGAGATTTATCGAAAAATTTTCAAGGATAGCTACTCCATTGACCACATTAACCCGCAAGGAAGTTAAGTTTGTTTGGGGTTCGAAGCAGCAGGAAGCCTTTGATATTTTAAAGCAGAGATTAAGTAATGCTCCTGTGCTAACCTTACCTGAAGGAATTGAAGACTTCGTGGTTTATTGTGATGCATCGCACACAGGAATGGGCTGCGTGCTTATGCAACGAGGTAAAGTGATCGCCTATGCCTCGCGATAGCTGAAGGTTCATGAAAGGACCACGCACGATCTGGAGTTAGGCGCCGTGGTGTTTGCGCTCAAACTATGGAGACACTATTTATACGGGACAAAGTGTATTATATACACAGATCATAAAAGTCTCCAACATTTATTCAACCAGAAAGATTTGAATATGCGACAGCGTTATGGAAATGCTCAATGATTATGATTATGATTGCGAAATCCGTTATCACCCAGGCAACGCAAATGTGGTTGCCGATGCCTTAAGTCGCAAGGAAAGGGTTAAACCCATTCGGGTTAACGCCAAAAGAATGGAAGTAAGGAATAACTTAAATGAAAAGATTTTAGATGCACAGAAACAAGCCTTGTTGGAGGCGAATCTTCCGAATGAAGAATTGGGTAAAGTTGTGGAATAACTCACGCCGGGAAGTGACGAAATCCTTAGATTCTGTGGATGAATTTGGATTCCAGTCTTTGGAGGACTTAGGGATTTGATCCTCAAAGAAGCACATAGTTCAAAATACTCTGTTCACCCGGGTAGTGATAAAATGTACAAGGATTTAAGGCCCCACTATTGGTGGGCAGGGCTAAAGAAATCCATAGCTACTTATGTAGCTAAATGTTTAACGTGTTTGCAAGTTAAGGCCGAACATCAGAAACTGTCAGGACTACTGCAGCCGTTAGAAATCCCAATGTGGAAATGGTAATGTGTAACTATGGATTTCATTACCAAGTAACCAAAGACAAATCGCGGAAACGACACGATATAGGTCATCGTGGACAGGTTGACAAAGTCGGCTCATTTTCTACCCATTAAAGAAACCTACCGTTCCGATAAATTAGCAAAAATTTATGTGGATGAGATCGTATCCTTACACGATGTGCCGGTATCCATTGTATCCGATAGAGACACAAGGTATACTTCACACTTTTGGAAAAGTTTCCAACAGGCCTTGGGCACGCGATTGAACTTTAGTACGGCATATCACCCGCAAACGGATGGACAAAGCGAACGTACTATTCAAACATTGGAAGACATGTTGCGCGCGTGTGTAATCGATTAAGAAGGAAGTTGGGACAAACACTTGCCTCTAGTCGAATTCTCCTATAATAATAGTTATCACGCAAGCATTCGGGCCGCTCCATTCGAGGCCCTATACGGGAGAAAATGTAGGACGCCCGTTTGCTGGGCTGAAGTTGGGGAAGCCCAACTAACAGGACCAGAAATCGTCCTGGAGACGACAGATAAAATTTTGCAAATCCGTGATCGTCTTAAAGCTGCCAGGGATATGCAGAAGAGCTATGCGGATAAAAGGTGTAAACCTCTTCAGTTCCAGGTAGGAGACAAAGTTTTATTGAAGTTGTCGCCTTGGAAAGGCATTATGCGCTACGGAAAGAAGGGCAAGTTAAGCCCAAGATACATCGGATCGTTCGAGATTATCGAACGTATTGGATCTGTGGCATATAAGTTGAATCTGACAGAAAAACTCAGTGGAATCCATGATGTATTCCACATTTCCAACTCGAAGAAGTTTCTGGCGGATGAATCGTTGGCTATGCCACACGAAGATGTGCAAATTGATAAAAACCTGCGATTCATTGAGAAACCCGTGGCGATAGAAGATCGACAGGTTAAGAAGCTTCGTAAGAAGCATGTGCCGATTGTTAAAGTTAAATAAGACGCTCGTCGAGGTCCGGAATACACTTTGGAAGTTTCCGTTATGCGACAGAAATACCCGTATTTATTTAATTGAAATCCAGAGGTCGAGATTTATTTAAGGAGGTGAAGATGTAACACTACATGTTTTTATGTCCAATAAATTTCTGATACGTGTCCTGGTAATCCTCGTGTGCCGTATGGTGAAGCAGGAAGGACCAAAGTCGTTGAAACGATAAATAATATTTGTATTTATGCTAAGAAACAAAGTTGAAGAAGTTAAATAAAAATTTGGAATTTTTCAAGTTCTGGAGACCCCTTGCAGACCGCAAGGCTCAAGCCAAACGGTCTGCAAGGACAACAAAATCTATGGGCGCCTAAGGTCCTTATGGACCGTAAGGCAAAACCCATACGGTCCGCAAGGACCTGCCAGCGAGCAGAAAATGGCAGAACTCAGTTTTGCCACCTCTTGTCATTTTTGCCACCTTTCTTGCATGCTTGCCACGTCCATGGACACTTGTTGACGTCCTATAACCTCTGGTAACCTCTACTCTCTCCTCCATGGCTTTAAGATGAGTAGTTAGTAAGTTGCAACAAACTTACATGCACACTAAACTCACAAAGTCCACCAAGAGAGGCCATTTGAAGGCATTCCTCTGTGTTCTTAGCATCATCTGGACCCTATGTAAGTGTTCAAATTCGTGCTAAGTCCTTTTTATTAAGATTTTAGCTAAGGTCAAAGTTCCATCGTAAAAACGCCTTGATTTTGACCTAGGACTATGATGGTCCAGCCATTGATCTTATCGAAAGTGGCTACGTGATCGTAATAATGTAGGTGTTAATCCCTTAAGATGGCACCTCCTGATTACCACGAATTCATGACCAATTGGCGAGTCAAAGTAAAAGTCAACAAAAGTCAAACTTGCCAGATTTAATAAAAATGTAAAACTAAGTATATGGATGTTATAAAATATGTTTTGAAGCATAAACAACATAAAAATTGTGACAACTGTGCCTCCAGTTGTCATTATCAAATCCCGAACAAATTCATAAGCAATAAAACCTTGTGTTTTATTCATTGAATTATGAAATTATCCATAACAATTGCACAATATTAATCCTTGTTCAAAATCGAGCTCTTAAACAATCTCTGGAAAATTATACGTAAACTGCTACGTAAACGTAATCAGTTAAGCGCAACGTATGTTCCGTAATAGTGATATAAGCTAAACATACCCTAAAAATATCCTTTACATAACTTAGAAATAAGTTTTGAAGGGTTTGGTATATCAAAAACAATCTCATTCGATCACAGGGACTATTTACGACATACTATGAAAGTCTGCTGATTCTCGTAGCGACGCACACTCTGGAACAACGAGACAAGCTTAACATACCTAAAATACCCTTTACATAACTTAGAAATAAGTTTTGAGGGCTTCGGTATGGCAAAAACACACTTTTGTAACTTTAGGGGCTATTTTGCAAATTCTGCGAAACTATGCCAATTCGCGTATTTCCTTGATACGGGACACGTACGCACATCCAAAAAATTTGTAATCATTAAAATCTTTTATTTTAGTGATTGGAATGCAAAAATATCATTCGTTGGGCGTTTACGGTCATTTGCGCGTTCATTATGATTTCCGTCGTAATTAACCGAAAACCGCAACCGCACGACCGAACGAACCGACACCCGGGACATTTTTGGACACATTTCAAGTTCCCTATACTTTATTGTCCTTATAAAGCTTAAAACTGGGGTTAACGGGTGTTAAAAGTGCCAAAACGCGACATATATGAGTGCAGGGGCCTGTTCTGCCAATATTAGAAACTTAGTGCCAGCTAGGGGTGGATGCGGACCGCATCCAGAACCCCATGCGGTCCGCATGGGGTGCCCAGCTTGCCAGTTTTGTTGGCAGCAGCTGATTAACTTGCTTGTTGACTCACCAAACGAACTTGCCACCCTTCTACCTGCTTCTAACAAGTGTATTAACACTAATCCAACTTGGTGATGACTCATGGACACTTGTTAAGCTCTTATGACGTCAAATTTAACTACAAATAGCTTGGGAATTTCACCATTTGAAACTTTTCAACCTCCCATCTAGCTCACATCTGCCACAAATCCAAATTTGCAACCATCTTTGGAGCTTCCTACTACTTTATGGCATTAATAGCATACAAATTCAATTTTTTTCATAGAATGACTTTAGGTGAATTCTTTCGCCCCGGGAGAAACACACCGAAGAGGCGTATTTTTCGTATAATGGTCTCTTGAAAGGTCTTAACCAAAGAAGTTAATCTAAACATTATTGGGAAGTCTAATCCAAGTGATTCTTATTGAGTATTACTTTCCATTATTTTTATTTGTTTTCTTTTTATGTTTAAAAAACCTTTTAACAAACTCACTTTTGGTTTGACTAGATGTTGATAACATTCCGCTATTGAAATCTCGTGTCCTTGGAAGATCTCGGTATCTTACTTTCGCCATACTACGCTAACGGTGGATGTACTTACCTTAACGTGTTATAGAAGTGATTGTATTTTATCATGTTTATAAATTTAAAGCTTGAAATTGTGTTAAAAACGACCTAAAATAGTTAATATTTTTTATACACGTCTCGACATGTCAAGTTTCTTATGTCATTTGCCGAGGTTACAATGAATTTGAGAAACTTAGAATTCGACGACCTATCCTTAATCTTCTCTATTTCATTTATTCTCATCACAGAGGCTTTATACGAGGTCATGTCAATCGCTTAGTATTCAACAAAATCTGTTTTCTAAAAGAACCATCATTGCAATCAAACACGGGGTCGTGCCCATTCATGCATAACCTGAGCCTTTTGAAAACTCGAAGTTTCAGATCTTGTTTCCAACATGGAAAATTATTAATATTTTTAAGAACAATCACTTAAGGTAAATGATGGCAATTATGTGGTGGAACCATATGAAATTGGATTATTACATCTTAACAATCAGTCTCAGGTACATACAAGAAGACCCATGATGAAAAGAGAACAACCATTTAGGATGTTTCTTCATAAAAACCATAATGATCTTCCCTCGCAAGAAAACCCCTAATTACTATCCTCTTAGGACACAACATCGCATGAAACGTGTCCATAAGGTAAATCTTCTCAAATTAGAACCTCTAATATATAAAATATATCATCATAAGGATTCCAAGGATAGTCAGGGCAGAGAAGAATCAAATGAGGAAGATGGGGTAATAAAAAAGTGGATTGGTCCGCAATGGGGAAAACTATGACGAGCCAAGGACCATTCCATGTCATGATAACACAAAGGATGAGGAGCTGAAATAGGGTCGTTCTTGTTTTGGTGAAATGATCAGGGCTTCCAATAAGGTATGTAGTTGCCATTACCGGAAGTAACCTTAACAAAGTTTTAAGGTTATAAAGGAATAATTGTAAAAGAAACCCTAATAAACCAACTCAAACCTACCCACGTATAGGTCTGAAATTAAGTAATAAAAGGTGGTTCACCATTGTAAACATCTTTTGGATTTCTTTCTTTCTGACACCTTTTTGCGATACTACATTCCTCTTAAACACTAGAGGCATATCATGTACTTCAGCGGGATCCCCACTCATCATGAACCTTTTGACCCTGTCCGAAATTAAAAATAAAAACCAAGGTCCAGTTGACAAATCTTCATAAATGGCCTCCTGGGTCATGTCCTACAGACACAGGGTCGTGTTCCTTAAATACCCCTAACATTGGGTCATGTCCCAACAACACGACTTGTGTCAACAGGTAGACAAAATCTCCCACTCAATTGTTGAGACACGGGGCCATGTCAAACGGACACGGGGTCGTGCCTCTGAAGTGTCACTGTTTATAAAGACAACTTTTATGCAGGACTTTTTGGACATATTCTCTTTGACTCTCTTGAAAAGATCCTCTGAGATTTTTTCACACATACCACTTACATCCAATGAAAAGACAGCTTTTGTGTAGGACTTTCATCCAATGATTCTGATGTGCTAAATATGTCTGCTAAAACTACTTAATTAAACTTAACCGAGAACTTCTAGTAATACTCTAGAATCTCCTAAATACTAGACCACAATGACAAGCAAGTGTACCTATCGAATGCAGTAAAGCCTAATGGAAGTCCGGATATCGAACCCACGAGACACTAGTGACGCTAAACTAGACTCTGACGCAACTAGTTACTTAACTGATTTCTTTGGATTTTGAGGTTTTTATATTTATTAATTAATATAATAACCTAATATTAACTCAGACAAACAATACTACCAAGATGCAAGCTGAAGACTACGAGGGTGAAATCAAGGATGAGGAAGTACTACCCAGGTTTAAAATCCTATTCGCGACTCTCGGTTTTCTCTCGACAATGGTAACTATGATGGAACCAAGTTATGATGATAAGACACTTTGAATCTCCTCTCGGTCTCATCAACTTCTCCTAAGAATCCTAAGGGTCAAATAAAGCTCACTGGTAAGGGTTAAATCACCTCCCAGTCTCTCCAACAGTACTAATACACCCTAGAGTGTACGGGGTAACCTAAAAACACTCGACAAGACTTAAGAAAGCAAATAATACTAGGGAACTTAGACAGATCTCCTCACGGTCTCACTACACCTAAATACTTAGCACCAAAGACACATCTATCTCCTTCTGGTTTCACGAATAGGTAGAACACTAAACTCCTCTAAATTAACAATGTTCCTATGGGATTATAGCTTGGAAAACCATAAACTAGTTACAAACACAAAATAGGTAACCTAACATGCATCTATACATGAAATACATTCACAAAGACACATGGGGAATGACTGAACGATAGTAAACTAGAGTAACGTACGCACACACATCTTATGAAATATTATTAGGTTGTTTACTTTAATATTAAACCATCAATTAATTATCAAAAACAAATACCGATTATCAATAAACATTGGATACAAACCCGGGTAGATAATGAAATTAGCCAAGAATCATAGTCGAAAGAATAAACAACCTGAATTAGGTAACAAATCATGTTCATAAAGTCAATAAACACAAAGTAAAACCAAATCGAACACTAACTCGTTACAAACATGGACTCGAATTGTTAAAATTTAGTTTCTTTATTTACAACCAAATATTGATTATCACAATAATATTCACAAACTGGAAGTTCTCATTAATCACTGATTGGTTTTCATTGAGTTCATATGATTCAATGTTTTACAACTCGATTGACACTACAGACTCCTCCTCAGCCGATCACTTAACAAATCAGTTCGTACAAGAGAAAATGTGATGTGTGGGATAAATAGATCTCTAACAAGAGTGACCTATTTATATTAAGTACGAAAGTTCTGTTTAGTGATTGGTTGATGTCACCCCGATAGTGACATCTAACATTCCTAATAGAAAAGATTCCTCAGATGTTAGCAAACATCTGTGCAAATCCTATCATCTGATCTAGGCTAATCTAAACACTGATAAGATAAATATTTTTACATTAATAAACCTCTGTCTAAGCTATCCTCTATTGCAGTTGTCCAACATTGGTTTGGCCAAACAGATGTTTGGTCTTCTTCATCAAAACTTTGGCTTCATCAGGGCTTTGGTCTTCAACAAATGCTAGCCTTTAATTTGTGATGGTGCTCTTGAACAGCGGTTTTGATCAGATGTTCTGATTAGGTGTTCAAGATTCACTATCTTTTGGGAGAGACTGGTTCAATCTTTTGCTTATTTATTGATCAGTGGATCATGCTTTGGCATTTGGATATCGTCTGCTCTTTTATAGGTCCAACAATCTCCCCCTAGAACATATGATACCAAAACATATGTTTATTGGATCAGTCTTTATTCCTCTTCTTCAACATATCTTTGATTTGTGCTTTGAATTGCTTTTCAAATCTTCCAGATAGTGAATCACCAACGTCCCTTTCAAGTGGAAGATCCAGTAGATCTTGTAGATCTTCAATTCTTGAGCTTATAATGTTGTTCATTGAAGTCTTTTGCCCCATTTTCCTTGACTATTGTAAATTCATGACTGGCTTTGTCTGATGACCGCTTTTGAATTTTAGAGGCAAAGGATGATTTATTAGGAGTGATGGTATCGGAAGAGGTGAGGGAATTTGGATTCCCATGACTTGCCCTATCAAATCTGCTGGATTGGTATCAGGATGTTCATACATGATCATGTTTTTTATACCTTCTTTCATAATGTCTCATATCCTTTGCAGACATATCCTTCTATCTTTTGAGATGGTTTCTTAACAAGGAAGAGTCTTGTTTTGCAGATGGAAGTTTAGAAGTGATTGCCTTTGAATTGATAGGTAAGGCTTCATAATTAGGCTTTCTAGGAATTGAGGGATCTTTGGCTCTTAAAGTTTATAACTTCTTGTAAATTGCCCTGAATGCTGGCTCGTCCTATTTAGCCATTGATTGGATAGATCCATATTTGGCAGCCACCATCTCTTCCTTCATTCTAGTGAGCTCATCTGCTTTCATGCAGGTTTTCTACCTGCAGCCCAGTTGGGAAGAGTGGGCTTAATATACGGATTGAGTTTTAGCAACTCAATTCTGGCAATTTCTTCCTGAAGGGCCTTAACAGACCATCCAGTAAATTGAGCTCTTGAAGTTTTGTAGGCCTTATTCTTCATGATGAAATCCAGATCGTCTTATCTTAGTTCCCTTTTAAGGCTAGGGTTGCTAACTGGTCCATGAGATGCCTTTTGACTCACATCTTTATCAAAATCTTCAAGTCTATTCACTTTAGTGACCTCTACAGACATGATTTGATGAGCCTTCTTATCACATTTTACCCTTGCTTTTGAAAGCAACTATCTTTTCAGCCTACACAAGTTTCAGCTCCAAGTAAGGCTGCAAACGAACCGAACAAACACGAACAAGACTTTGTTAGTTTGTTAAGAAATATATGTATTCACTAGCTGTTCATGAACACTTACCGAACGTCACTTTACGTTCGTGTTTGTTTGTTAAGAAAATGAATTTGTTCGTGTTCGTTTGTGTTTGTTAATTTTAGGCAACGAACAAAAATGAACGTTAATGAACACAAATAAGCACAAACTAATGTTCATGAAACAAATGAAAACAAACAAACACATTCAAGCGTTCATGAACAAATATATAATACACTAAAACTTAATATTTTATTTATCGAAATTTTGAAGTATTTAAATAAAATATAAAAACTAGAACACAAACAAACAAACATGTTACCAATAAAATATAAAAACTAGAACACAAACAAACAAACATGTTACCAAACTATTTATTTTTTTATTTTCTAAAAATTTACTTAAAATAACAAATTTACTATTATTAGAGACAAATTTTGAATATTAAATTTAGATGTAAAATTAATAAAGTTGACCGAACTATTTTAATGTTTAAAAGTGATTATTTTTAAAATTTCCATGAATTCAACTTTTTTACAAAATAATTTTAAATTTAAATCTAAAAATAAAAAAAAAACAAAACAATTTATCTATTTTATTGCTTATGAAATTATTAAAAGAAATTCACAATACACATATAATAGTCTTTTGTATGGCACACCTTATTTCATTTTCATCTAGATTCATTGTATCTTCACTTTATTAACATGCAATCTTTGACTATCATAATTATTTCAAATTTTTAGTTTTTAAATTACCACTAATTCAAATTATTTTTTTTAAAATAATTTAAAATCTAAATCTAAAAATGAAAAACACAACAATTTATTTTTATTGATTAGACAAGTATTAAAAGAGATTCACAATAAACATATAATAATATCTTGTATGGCACACATTATTTCATTTTCGTCCATATTCATTGTATCTCTCAGAGTCAAATCAATTCACTCCATTAAAATGCAATCTTTGACTACTATAATTAGGTTAGGGCTTGGCTACAAACTCTAAATTTTCTAAAAAGTGTAAAAAGTCATAAAACAACAAAATGTCAACCATAGAACACACCCAAAACCACAAATAACAAAATGAAGATTACTAAAACATCATATATGTGGGTTGTGTTTGGATGATAAGACTCTGATTATCGAATGATAAAAATTATTGTGCTTTATGTTGATTAGCATGTTGTGTTTTATATTCATAGTTCTATGATTGTGTGTTGAAGTTTTTCTGGACTATTATGGTTTAAATGTGGTTTTTAGTAATCTTCACTCTATTATTGTGGGATTTAGGTGTGTTTTGTGGCAAAAATTATAGTGTTTTATGATTTTCTACACTTTTTAGGAAATTTGGACTTTGTAGCCGAACCTCACCCACTATAATTAAACTGCTTTCACATTTTAAATTTCCACTAATTTCTCCATAATGCTTGCGATAGATTAAGGAAATAATAAATGTCAATCCAATCCACCTGGGTAGGATCCGAACCCCCAACACATTTTACAACTCACAAACTATTCCTCTAGATCAAACATTACCAATTATCATCCGTTCTAATCAACCAAACATCAAAAGAATCATTTATGTACATCTATACTATCAAAACACACGATTTTATATATATTGGAAATACATCATTGAAGAACCAAGAAACGGATTATCACATCTGTATAAAATACCTAATTCATAGAATACATGAACAGATGATAATGGGTACTGAAACATAAACTGCAAAACTAGGGTTTCATGGAAAAACTGACCATTATTCATGAATCTTACAAGATGTCCATAAACTTGGAATCAAGTGGATCTTAACATTTTACATGTCAAATAGACTAAAACATAAACATAACACGGCGAAGGAAAATATAAGATTTAACTTACTGGAATGATATCAGAAACGATGATGATGATTGGAAGAATGTTGTCAGCGATGTCAGGGTTTCTGCGATGATGTGAGAATGAATGAAAAAAATGGAGTTATTTGATTCACTTGAAATCGAGGAATCTTAAAGCAAATGATGATGATTGGAACAATTATCTTGATCTTGAAGGAATCCACCGTCGAAGAGCGATATGATGGAGAGAAGGATAAGAGTTTGTGTGTGTGGATGCTGGAATGATTGAAAGAAATAGAAATAATCGATTTAGAAAGGATCCGAAATTAATCAAATGGATCTTCCAAACGGGTTTAGATCCTGCGAGTTTCTTATGAAAATGCTCAAAAAGTCAACAAATGATGTGAGACTGGATGAGGTAGTGACGCGTGTCCCCCATGTGTTTGACTTTATTAGCCTAGATAGATAGATTCTAATTGTGTCATATATATACCCTCAATCACACAGTTTTTATTTAAATGACACTGAATCGTCACTTTTTAGTACCCAAATCCCCACTTCTTTCAATGTATCTTGTACTATAAATTAGCTTTCAAAATTCTTACAATCGTTGAAGAAGATGGCTCATTGTACTCGTAAACATGTGAGGATCTTTTAACCCTAGATTTTTTGCAACTATGTTTAATTTTTTGGTTTTAATAACACTCATTGTGTTTGAAGATGGCAATGATGGTGATGACTAATGAGTATTTCTTTTATGAAAAATTGGGTATATCTTTCTATATACGTTGTTATTTAAGACAACTCTGTGGTGATTATGATAAATGTAGTTGCTTTATGTTTACATGATTAGTTTTGGGTTAAGAAAACCCAATATGTATTTATACATGATATGATAAAGATATATGTTGAGAATATTTGGTAAGGGCTACCAAATATTCCTTTCATAGGGTTTTGTTTAGTTAAGTACATGGTGTTTAAGTTACATGTATTTTATTGTTGTTTAAGTACAAAATCATGCTTTCTCTCTCAATTAAGAACATAGTATGGTGTGAAGGTGTTAGTCATTGGGTTTATTCCTAGTGTAACCTACTTACATTATGAGCCACATAACACTCGCCCTCCATGAATCTCACATTTTGTATTACCTTCTTGCAACATGATATACCGAAAGGTTTACAGCAACCATCCATGCTTAACTATTGGTTACATGATTTTTTGGGTTTTTATTGACATATTATCTACATCGAGTATCATGTACAATCGTACATAAACAAACTGTAATTTCATATCATTAATACACATATAATATAAACCAAATCAAACATCATACATAAATCAAATAACGACCATTACAGTTACTTAAACAAATGATGACAAAATATTTAGCTTATAAAGAAAAATGAAATCAATTTAATACATTTCTTCCCAGATTATATAGAAAAATGTAACCTTATAAAAGAGTTGGTGGTTTTATGAAACATAAAAAATCCATAATTGATGGTAGTTTATAGAGGACCCTTAAACATTGGAAACCCTCAAGATTTTAAGCCATAACTGACACAACCTAGGTAAGAACACTCACATAACTTGGTTTGTGATGAGTAGTTAGTTTATTTTATGGTATATAGACGGTATTTGTTTTAAGTTTCTAATCATAGCTATATGTAACAGTGAAATCGTCGGTATATCCAAAGTAATTTGCATTTTATTGTTTATTTTAATTATGTCGTGTGTGTGTGTTTGTGTATATCCTCAATTTCATAGTTTTTATTTAAATGACATAAATTTCTTTCAAAATTCTTATGATCTCCGATATTTTGTACTCGTAAATATGTAAGTATCTTTTAACCCTAGATTCTTTGCAACTATATTTAATTTTATGTTTTAATAACTTATTGTGTTTGAAGATGGTAGTGATGATGACAACTACTAAGTATTTATTTTATATAATTTTGGGTATATCTTTTATATACATTGTAGTTATTTAAGACATTTTATGGTGATTATGATAAATGTAATTGATAAATGGTTACATAATAGACACCTGATGAGTTTTGAGTTATGTATATCCAATGGGTTTTCTTACCTAATCAAGTCATTTGTCATTATTGTAACAATTTATGTTGAGAATATTTGGTAAGGACTACCATATATTCTTTTTCGGATGGATTTGTTGATCTAGTGTTCGGTGTTAAAGACAAATGCGTTTCAAAGTTGTTTCACTATGAAGTCATAATTTCCCTCTTAATTGAGAATGTAGTATGGTGTGGAGGTGTTAAGCGTTGGGTTTATTCCTAGTGTAATTTGTTTGCATTATGAACTACATAACTCTCGCCCTCCATGAATCTCACCTTAGGTTGTATTGCCTTCTCGCAACATGTTGTACTAAAAGGTTTATAACAATCTCACTGACATATCATATACACAAACACACTGCAATTTTATATCATTAAAACGCTATGTAAATTTATATCGTTAAAACGCTACCGTAATATAAACTAAATCAGATAACATAATCAATTCGTAAACCGATGATTCTCGAAACATATAACGACAAAACTTTAGATAATCTAGTTAATGAGCATATCTAAAGCAAAACCCTAAATCAATTTCATACTTTTCTTCCCTAGAGAAAAAAATATAACTTTATAGGAGGTGGTGGTTTCTTGAAACATGAAAATCCATAATGGGGGGTGGGGGTGATAAAGACCCTTTTATTCCTTTGATATTCAAAATCCTCAAATGGCGATTTTATATTTTTTTTCGTGTATGAGACAGGTATGGGATTGGCAAAATACCCGATTTGATTACCCAATAATGTATACTTGTTTACCCAATTATGTGCCCAAAGTAACTTATGTTTTCTTGTTTTTATTTATGTCATATATATATATACACACTTAAATACACAATAGGGGAGAGGATCATAAGAAACCTCTATCAAACGATTGATACTTGTGATGAAATGGGGCTTTGTTTTTAGGGTTTAAATTTTCGAGTATATGGATTAGTTTTTAGGGTTGAGTTAGCATTTAGTGTTTAACCTATAGACGTTAGCCTTTAGGGTTTATTTTTGTGGGGTTTAGAGTTTAGTAATGGCTACATAGAGTTTTTACACACACAAAAAAGAGTTTTCTCATCCCCTACACGTTATATACATAGCTTTTACTTATATGGCACTGAATCGCCACTTTTTAGTAGCACAATCCCCACTTCTTTGATTTATTTTGGACTAAAAAACACCTTTCAAAATTCTTATGATATCCGATGAGACGACACATTATCATCCTCATTCTTTGTATTCATAAACATGTAAGCATACTTTAACCTTGGATTCTTTGCAACTATGTTTAATTTTGTGTTTTAATAACACTTATCGTGTTTGAAGACGGTAGTGATGATCATAACTAGTGAGTATTTTCTTTTATATAAATCTAGGTATATATTTTATATACATTATAGTGTTTTAAGACGTTGTTTATGATGATTATAATAAAGGTGACTTGATTAATAGTTACTTGATGAGTTATAGGTTGAGTAACTCTTAGATGATTAAGTCATATGTCATTATCGTTATAGTTATTTGGTAAGGACTACCATATGTTCCTTTGATTCATAGCTAATGTAGTTAATGAGTAAGAAAACCCTATATTCATTGAATTATTATATATATAATTCATTAACTTCTTAGCTACAGTAATTTTTGTTATTTTATGATTTTTTTCCATCTTTCTTTTTTTTTTGTTTTGGTTTTTGTTTTTCTTTCTGAAGTTTCAATCCAACCTGATGTTGTACATGTAACAAAATGAACGATCTAATACTGACCGAACGACGTCAGTTCGGAATTGATATTCGTTTTTATTGTTCTGATCGATGTAAATACATCTCGGTATTTTTTGGTCGTATCATGACTTTACTGTTTCTATTTCGGTAAGTGTCGGTATCTTAATGAACTTAACCAATATCAAACAATTTCCTGCCATTGACGTTATATTTACATTACGTCTTCGTTCTCATTAAAAATTGGGTTGCCGTGCTGTAAAACGCGGGTGTAACCCCTGGTTTAAAAAATAATGAGAAAAATGTAAGTTGCACAAAAGAGAAGGTGGTTTGTGGAAACATGAAGATCCCTAATAGAGGGGGATTCACTCGCTCACTCGATATTCACGTTCACATTCAAAACCCTGAAATTTTAGGCCAAACCTGACACAACCCAGGTGAGGAGCACTCGGTATAAAAAGAGAGGGAACCATCTCAATTTCAAACTCTCTCTCTCATCGATCTTTTACTCTCTCATCAACCCTTTCTTGTGCTTCAATCTAAAGCTGTCTTGTGTCCTCCTCTTTACCCTTGTGGGTTTTACTCCATTTTTATTTCTAGGGTTTCCTTCGACGGTTTCAATTAGGGTTTTACTCACTCTGCGACCATGGCGGCGGAGAAGCTTAGGGATTTAAGTCAGCCGATTGATGTTGGTGTTCTTGATGCTACAGTTGCTGCTTTTTATGGCACTGGATCTAAAGACGAGGTTTGTTTCCATTCATTATCTCTGTTTATCCCCCTTTGTAACAAATCTGCAAGAAGCTGAGTGTTTGTTTGTCAACTTTGTGTGTATGATTGGTGTACATTCAATTTGTAAGGATCGATTGAGTGTTTGGTGAGGTGGGTTTTGGGTTCTGTGGTGGAAAGTTGTTTGTTTTTTTTTTCTGGGATAGGTTTTGGTTAGGGTTTTGGTTGTTGATGACTGTGTTTGATTTGGGGTGTGTTTTGTTAATGTTGGTTTTTATGTGTGTCTTATGATGCTGCAGAGGGCTGCTGCTGATCAGATTTTGAGGGAGTTGCAAAACAATCCGGATATGTGGCTTCAAGTGGTTCACATTCTTTCCAACACTCAGAATTTGAATACCAAATTCTTTGCGTTACAGGTCGTTGTTTATATATTTTGTTATCGTTATTAACTACTTGTTAACGTTGCTTTATATTTAAGCATAAGAATTTTGATGCATTTGAAGTTCTTTTGGTCTGTGAAAATTTTGCCTGCCACTCATGCTTATAGTTTTGTATGGGTGTGGACTCAGATTCCGTTGAGATAGATAACATTTCTCAGAGACCGATGTGGAGACGCACTTGTATTCAATAGCGTACACTTTTAAAATACAATTCTAATATAGAACTACATATCTAGAATGTGGGTACCCGTTATCCAATATTTTCTTAGTATTGCTGCAAAAATCTTCACAGTTTTCTTGTCTCTGTTTTTTGTTTATACTTTATACAAATGCACTTTTTCAGTCAAAGAGGACGTTGTAATTGGAATTATTAGAAAATAAACCGTAAGAAGAATAGGTTTAAGTGTGGTAAACGAAATATATGGTATATACATATTAAAATTATATTTCTGTTGGTGGCAGTTACCATATGATGATAGTATTTTTGTGCAGGTTCTTGAAGGTGTTATTAAGTACAGGTGGAATGTTTTACCTGTTGAGCAACGTGACGGAATGAAAAACTATATATCTGATGTTATTGTGAAGGTGCGCGTGCCGTAGTTTTAATTTCTCTGACGTCGTTTTTATTTTTTAACATCGCTTTATCTTTATCCTAATATATTTATTCCTGTTTTTAGCTTTCAAGCAACGAGGTTTCTTTCCGTCAAGAAAGGTTGTATGTCAATAAACTCAACATTATACTAGTTCAGGTCAGGTTTTGTTATTTTTATTATATATTGTTCTATTTAATATTTCATTGACATTAACGGTTGACTTAATGACGTGTGAATGAATTTACAGATTTTGAAGCACGAGTGGCCTGCCAGGTGGCGTAGCTTCATTCCTGATCTGGTTACGGCAGCAAAAACCAGTGAAACAATTTGTGAGAATTGCATGGCTATACTAAAAGTATGTATGAAATATCTTGTTTATTTATGTTATTGTTATTTTTTGTTATACGCTAAGTATCGACTTCTGTTTTCCAGCTTTTGAGTGAGGAAGTGTTTGATTTCTCAAGGGGTGAAATGACCCAACAGAAAATAAAAGAGCTCAAACAATCTTTGAACAGGCAACACATTATCTCTTTTCTTTATATGTATTATATGTTGTTATCTTATATTGGACTAAAATGTTATTTTTTTTAACTGGAACAGCGAGTTTCAACTCATTCACGAGTTATGCTTATATGTACTATCCGCATCGCAAAGAACCGAGCTCATTAGGGCTACCTTAGCCACATTGCATGCTTTCCTTTCATGGATTCCTTTGGGTTACATTTTCGAATCTCCACTGGTGCGTATAATCTTCTATTTTGCCGAAAGATTTTTGTTGTACTTCTCATAAAGTTGAAGCCGATGCTATTTTGGTAACAGCTGGAAACACTCCTTAAGTTTTTCCCCGTGCCATCGTACCGTAATCTGACTCTTCAGTGCTTAACAGAGGTACGTTTTTTATTTACTTTTTTTTTGCGTTTTTGAAGTTGTCGATGATCTTTGTATGTGTATTTATTGGCACAGGTTGCAGCTCTTAATTTTGGGGATTTCTACAACGTGCAATATGTTAACATGTATAACATATTAATCGCTCAGCTTCAGGTAAATGAAATTTTAATTAATAATTTAATATATTCTTCAGTTTTTTTGGTGTTCAATTAATTATGGTGATGTTATCTGTTTAGACTGTTCTTCCAACAAATACAAATATACCCAACGCATATACAAATGGATCTAGTGAGGAACAGGTACACACTATTTTCGAGAGTTTTCTAATAAGTTTATTTTTTATGTGTCTGATCCATTCTAAGACTCTTCTTGTTTTTTTTTAATTTTCAGGCGTTTATCCAGAACCTGGCATTGTTTTTTACTTCATTTTACAAGGCATGTTTTGTCTTATAAAACAATAAGCTTTATAACGTTCAACATGATAAGCATCTGATAAAGTGTTTTTTTTGCGTGTAGTTTCATATTCGTGTACTGGAGTCCTCGCAAGAAAACATCAATTCCCTTTTGATTGGCCTGGAGTATCTCATCAACATTTCTTATGTTGATGATACTGAGGTTTTCAAGGTATGATTTTTTTTTACGGCTTTTAGCTGATAATATACACAATACGTTTTGGTAACCGTAATCATTCATTTTGGTTTACAGGTTTGCTTGGACTACTGGAATTCGTTAGTGTTAGAGCTTTTTGAGGCCAGCCACAATCTTGAAAACCCCGCAGCTGCTGCAAACATGATGGGGTTGCAGGTAGATCATGATGATTTTATATACGTTATTTTACTGCTTAGTTAAGTATACGCTTAGTTATTGTTTTTCTGTATGCGTTTCAGATGCCACTGCTACCTGGTATGGGTGACGGTCTCGGTGCGCAACTTTTGCAAAGACGCCAACTTTACGCGGGGCCTATGTCAAAGTTAAGGCTACTTATGATTTCCCGCATGGCGAAACCTGAAGAGGTTTTGATTGTGGAGGATGAAAACGGAAATATTGTTCGTGAAACCTTGAAAGATAATGATGTTCTTGTTCAATATAAGGTATATTTTGATGTTCTTAAACTTCAATAAGATACACAAATTAAATAGACAAATATCCGCAAATAACTGAAAGTTATACTTTTTATTAAGTTTCTTATTAATAAATAGATCCACAGTATATAATTTATCAGTGGATTTGTCGTTATCATTATTATTACTTATTGCTGAAGAAACTAAATGTTTGCAGATAATGAGGGAAACACTTATCTACTTGTCACATCTTGATCATGATGATACTGAAAAGCAGGTATGGTTTTTGATGTAAATCTTTAGATAACTGTATTATTCTGTATATTGTGACATTTTCCGATATTATTTCTTATGATGTTTGGGTGTCACTAGATGCTGAAAAAGTTGAGTAAACAACTGAACGGTGAGGATTGGACTTGGAATAATCTGAACACATTATGCTGGGCCATTGGATCCATTTCTGGCTCCATGATGGAAGAACAGGTATCATTTTATGTTTTTAATCTATTTATCGTGCAATTGTTTTATCATTTTCTGTTTTTAATCTATTTATGTTTGACAGGAAAACAGGTTTCTTGTCATGGTTATCCGTGATCTACTGAATCTTTGTGAAATTACAAAAGGAAAAGACAACAAAGCTGTTATCGCGAGTAACATAATGTACGGCTGTTTACAGTTGGTCTTAATATTTTATTAGTAGTTTGAGCTTTCCAGGTTTGTTATTCGTATCATTTTGTGCATTGGCAGGTATGTTGTTGGGCAATATCCAAGATTTTTGCGGGCTCACTGGAAGTTTCTAAAAACTGTTATAAACAAGCTGTTTGAGTTCATGCATGAAACACATCCAGGAGTTCAGGTTATTTATTATTATGATTATGATTCCCAATCTTGTATACAGATGTTTACACAGTATTATAGTAACGTTTTAATCGATTGTTATATCTTTTGTACATTAATTGGAGGGTTACTTCTGATTTCAGGATATGGCATGTGACACATTTTTGAAGATTGTGCAAAAGTGCAAGCGCAAGTTTGTCATTGTGCAGGCAAGACATACTATCTTTTCTTTAATTGTTTCATAAATTGGTGGATCGCCTATCTTATATGCTTATTAAGTACATAACTTAATTATAATTAGTTTTTACTTACTTTTTTATTACAGGTTGGAGAAAATGAGCCGTTCGTTTCAGAACTCCTTACAACTCTTCCAAATACCATCGCAGACCTCGAGCCCCACCAGATACATTCATTTTATGAATCCGTAAGTCCAAGAGTCCCAATTTGAAATTTTTGGTTTTTTTTAATTACAAAATTCTGTTTACTTATTACTGATTGCAAACGTATTTGTAGGTTGGTCATATGATTCAGGCGGAATCTGAGATATCAAAACGAGAAGAATATTTGCAGAGGCTGATGAATCTTCCTAATCAGGCATGTTTCTTGTTAAAGAAAATATACATAAATACCATAGTTATCAGTAGCGAAGATAGCGTTCGCTATTACGCGCTTCATAACGTATTGCCCATGTCTCGCAATCTGTTGATTAGCGACTCCATAGTGTGATTATAGCGGGATTCCGACGACAAGTTTCGGCTCCGGTGCTGCAATTTCTGCTGGAAACCAAGAAGAAGAGTTGCTGCGTGTTTTTGTGTTTTAGCCTTTTAGGGTTAAATAACTTTATGTATCTTAACTTTTAACCCGTTCATCTTTCACTAGTTTACATTCGGTCCCTGAAGTTGTAAATATTTACATAAAAAGTGTAAAATTAGTTTGTGTATTTTAACATTTAACCCCCTTTATTTTCACTATTAATAAAAAGTATAAAAAGAAACAATATATATAATATATAGGAAATAGCTATTTTTTATTTCTTAAATTGTTAACTACCGTATCACTGAACATGAAAACGCCGGCGCTATTTCGTCGCTATCGCTACCGAGCATATACGCACATTGTCGCTATTCGCTATCCATAACTATGTTAAGTACTGGATTATTATGGCTTACAATAATTTGTTATGCAGAAATGGGCTGAGATTATCGGACATGCACGTGGTAATGTGGACTTTTTGAAGGATCAAAATGTTATTAGGACCGTGCTTAACATATTGCAGGTTCGTGTTCAATATTAAACATCTTGCATAATCAGATTCTCATTTAATATAACAAACTTACGTATGAGTTTTATTGTTTGCAGACAAACACGAGTGCTGCCAGCGCGCTCGGAACATATTTCTTACCGCAAATAACTCTAATCTTTCTCGACATGCTTAACGTTTATAAGTAAGTTCTATTTTCCCCACTTTTTTGTTTCTTTTCTGGTTTACCTTTTTATTTCAGATATTAATTATTAAATGCATTGAACAGAATGTACAGCGAACTTATTTCATCTGGCATTGCTGAAGGGGGTCCTTATGCTTCTAGAACTTCCTATGTGAAGCTTCTGAGGTAATGAATGAGTTATAGATTCTTGCAAGGCGTTTAAAGTTACGGTAAACCATATTATTTATATTTATATTATCAACAGATCTGTGAAGAGGGAAACCCTTAAGCTTATTGAGACGTTTCTGGATAAAGCTGAAGATCAACCGCAAATTGGAAAGCAGTTTGTGCCACCAATGATGGACCCCGTGCTTGGTGACTACGCTAGAAACTTGCCCGATGCTAGAGAATCCGAAGTTTTGTCTCTATTCGCTACGATTATAAATAAGTATGTGACATCAAATATTAAATGTAATTTGCAAACATGTCTTAACTGTCTGATTTACTATTTTTGAACCTTGCGTATACATTATAGATACAAGGGTGCAATGATAGATGATGTTCCGCGTATATTCGAGGCAGTTTTCCAGTGCACTTTGGAGGTAAATATCTTTCAGTTTTAACTACTTTATTAAACGCATGCCATTTAACAAGCAGTCTTAACATCAAATTCTTTCTATGCCATTATTTATTTAACAGATGATAACCAAGAATTTCGAAGATTACCCTGAGCACCGACTCAAGTTTTTCTCTTTACTCCGGGCTATTGCTACACATTGTTTTCAAGCGTTAATTCTGTTGTCTCCTGAGGTTTTTTTTTGTATTCTTTTTTATTAGTCATGGTTTTAATAATAAATATCTAAAAATATTTATTTCTTTCTTTCTTCACATCAGCAATTAAAACTTGTAATGGATTCTGTCATGTGGGCGTTTCGACACACTGAGAGAAACATTGCTGAAACTGGGCTTATTCTTTTGTTGGAGATGCTTAAGAACTTTCAGGTATATGATTTTTATACCATTTATATTTTGTTTTGGTTTGATTCTATATGTTTAACCATTTTTTGTTACTTTTTTTTGCAGAATTCTGAGTTCTGCAATCAGTTCTATCGATCTTATTTTGTGCTGATTGTGCAAGAAATATTTGCTGTGTTGACCGACACATTTCATAAACCGGGATTCAAGTTGCATGTTTTGGTGTTACAGCATCTATTCTGTCTGGTATGTTTTTTCTTTGATCAAATATAGTGTGTAGATGTGAAAGACGTGACTACATTTTTCTAATTTTCGCAACCAGCTTTAAGTTAAGCGCAAACTAGAAAGAAATAATATGTTTTTTTTTTGTTTTTGGTAATCAACCTCATTTTTAACTGATTTTTACTGAAATATGTTTACATGTATCTGGTATATGACATGCAGCTACCACATTTGAGACAGCACATTATGAAAATATGCTTAATATGATATGCATAAAAATTATTGTGCAAGCTACATAAGATTGCTTTTAAATTAAATTACTAAATGTTACATCATATGCCATATGAGATGTGTAAACACTATAATACGCCACATCAGCAAATATTGAAAAAATCAGCGTAGAAAGAACCCGCTACCTGTTAAACATGTCATTCGTTGCTACCTTGGTTTGCAAAATTGGTAATAAAATGTACGTTTAATATCTATTTTGCACACGATTTTAACTTGTTTGCTAAAATCGTGAAAAAGCTGTCAAGTTTGTTTCTATTTCGTGTGGTTTGCT